>CM052810.1:61055924-61176271 GCA_028533885.1 Nasua narica
CCCCCCCCCCCCCCCCCCCCCCCCCCCCCCCCCCCCCCGCCTGGGTGGCTCAGTTGGTTTAGCAAGTGCTTTCAGCTCAGGTCATGATCCTGGAGTCCTGGGATTGAGTCCTGCATCGGGCTCCCTGCTCAGCAGGGAGTCTGCTTCTCCCTCTGACCCTCCACTTCTCATGCTCTCTCTCTCATTCTCTCTCTCTCAGATAAATAAATAAATAAAATCTTTAAAAAAAGAAGCTACTGATGGAAATTATGAAAAAGCTAAAACTTTTTCTCTCATGTTCTATGATACCACCACTATTTCTACATTTGAAGACCTTGGTTTTAATAGGGATGATAGATGCATAAACATATAATTATAATAAAATATACTATTAATAGAATAGATGAATGAACAAAAAGATATTAATGAGCTAAATGGACAAAAACCATTCATTTAAGATGGAGCCTCACTAAGGACACAACAAAGAGTTTTCATTCAAAAGTTTAAGTCAGAATTTGGTCCTCTATCCTTTATTCTTTTGTTTCTATCATCAAACCAAATGTTCCTGGGGGATATTCACACCCATCAAACTGGGTATTTTCTTTTACGGTGCTGTAGTTCTTGGTGGGGGGGTCAAAATTCAAAGGGAGGTCATGTGAGTGGGTCATAGGGTACAGAATATCTGAGGGTCAAAGTCAAGAAACTCTGTGAGTACTGGCTTAACAGAAAAGGACATTGATGTCAGCCAAGGAAGAAAAGATCATGAGCCCCTTGATGGCCATTTTAGAGCGCCCTAGAGGCTGGAGTTCAGTGGGAATATGGCATGAGTGAAAGGCAGATTGTTGAAGAAAAGGTGCAGAACACAGCATTATTCAAACACTCATTTAAGCTTCTATCCATAAGCTATACCATAGTTCAAAACTATCAACTAATGATCACTAATAGTCATTCAACTTCTCCCTGATTAGATTTTGAGCTTCTTGAGGGCAGCAATCAAATCTTATTTATCTATGTTTTAGCAGTGCCTACTGCACTACACACCACATCATAGAATAAAGGTTGTATGACTAAATGGGAAAACTTTTGATAATTCTCTTAACCAAGAATGTAGAAACACAGAGTAAGAGTCAGTAATAATATATAGGTTACAGACATTTTATTATGTTATATATTTGGGTTCATGAGTGAAACCATGATGTAATGAAGTCTATAGAATAAGGCACTTTTTAAAAAGATTTATTTGTTTTAGAGAGAGAGAGAGAGAGAGCACATGTGGGAGGAGCAAAGGAAGAAGGAGAGAGAGTCTCAAGTAGACTCTGCACTGAGCTCAATGTGGGGCTTGATATGACCCTGAGATCATGACCTGAGCCAAAAGCAGGAGTGGGATGATTAATCAACTGCACTACTCAGGCACCCCATAGAATAAATCAATTTTAAATAGGATATAAATAAAAATATAATTTTATGATTTAACCCTTTTATTGGAGCTTTTTGCCTGTAATAGAAATAAAACACTAACAATTAGCCTTTGAAATAAGATGATTGAAACAAATATAACTTAACGGTTTTCTACAATGAATAATTTCCATATACAGGCAATCCCTGATGATAACAATAGCCATCAGCTTAATACATTATAGCCTAGAAAAAAATCATTAATTCACACATTAGACAGTGACTTGCTGTGAGTCTTTGGAACTTAGTTGGTTAATACCTGGAAGAGCATCTGATTTCAAACTCAAGCTACAAATCGCAGAAGGAAATGCAATCCAAACAGTGAGCGGTACACGGATAAAGACTGGCTATTCTAATGGTAGTTTAAGCACAGTTGGTAGAAATCCAGTGAGAACCTGTGTTTATTTGTTTCTTTGTTTTAACAGAGCTGTCTTACAGGAATTTGTAGGAGAGTATTTTAGGGTATGATTAAATCACTGGAATTTTAAAATATAGCCATTTCCCAATTGCTGAAATCCATACCATGCTGACACAACAAGGCTTTTCCAAATGGCTGGTTTATTATTCTGCAATAAACCGTAACTGGGTATTTAGTTCCCCTGAATGAATCTGTTCTTTGGGTACACATTAAGTCATCTGTTTAAAGTAGATTCATCTACTTTATGTGCATATATGCACATATCATTTATCTTAGATTGAAGATCTTCACTGTTTTTAGAAAGACTTAGGTATAATTGAAATTAAGGATAACTTTTTATATATATTAATAATTTCCTTCATAACTTTATAGTATTTCAAACTCTGCTTTCATTATAATTTAAATTGTCTATTTTAAAAAACCATTTAAACCTAGTGATCCATTTTATTTTCAACTCATCATATCTTTATCTAAAATATTATATTATGCCAGGGAGAGTTTATGAAAGTCATTTAGTGAATTTCCATAGTTGCCATATTCTCTAGATAATTCACATATTTAAGTCTTACTGGATAGAGGTTTTCCACTTTTTATTTAACTCTCATGCACTTTTATTTGTCCAAACTTCAACACACTTAAGCTCTCTTTCATAGATGATGAAAGAACATTCTCTTGAAATTCCATTTAGTACACATGCATTCAAATTCATTTTATAGTTATCTCTGAAGTACATATATCTGTGAAAAGGTGAGGGCGGCAAGATATTATTGTTCAACATCAAATTTAAAAAGTAATTTTAAAACAGTATGGAGGTTTCTCAAAAAATTAAATGGAATTATCATATGCTCTAGCAATTCTACTTCTGGGTATATGCCCCAAAGAATTGAAAGCAGGGACTCAAAAGCATATTTATATAACCATGTTCATAGCAGCATTATTCACAATAACCAAAAGGTGGAAGTGGTTCAAGTGTGCACTGACAGATTAGTGGATAAACAAAATGTGGTAAATGCACCCAATGAAATATTATTCAGCTTTAGAGAAGAATGAAATTGTGGTACCCTCTACTACATGAAATAATCTTGAAGATAATACGTTAAGTGAACTAAGTCTATCACAAAAGGACAAATATCGTATGATTCTTATGAGCTACTTAGACTCATCAAGTTCACAGACACAGTGGAATGGAGATTGCCAGGGCCTATGGGGAAAGGAGAATGGAAAGTCATTGTTTAATGGATATGGTGTTTCAGTTTGGGAAGTCAATAAAGTTCTGGAGATGGATGGTAGTGATGGCTATACAACAAAATGGAAGTTCTTAATGCCACTGAACTAGACACTTAAAAATGGTTAAAATGGTAAATTTTATGTTACACATATATTACTACCATGTAACAAATAATTTAAAAAAGTGATCCTAATATTTTAGTAATGTCTGGTGAAAAGCAAGCTTTTACTCCTTTAGCAAATCATAGTCCTAGAGGTTATTTTAGCTTTTGTGCAACCAGAAATGAGATAATTAGGGTAGACAGAGCCTTGGAAGAGACAGTACTTCAAATGAGACCTCCAGTTGTGTTCCATAGGCAGGTCTTCCTAAATCTATGCCCTTCAACAGACGAATGGATAAAGATATGGTCCATATATACAATGGAATATTATTACACCTCCATCAGAAAGGATGAATACCCAACTTTTGTATCAACATGGACAGGACTGGAGGAGGTTATGCTGAGTGAAATAAGTCAAGCAGAGAAAATCAATTATCATATGGTTTCACTTACTTGTGGAGTGTAAAGAATAACGTGGAGGACATTAGGAGAAGGAAAGGAAAAAGTGAATTGGGGGAATTCAGAGGGGGAGATGAAGCATGAGAGACTATGGACTCTGAGAAACAAACTGAGGGTTTTGGAAGGGAGAGGGATGGGGGGATGGGTGAGCCTGGTGGTGGATATTAAGGAGGGCATGTGTTGCATGGAGCACTGGGTGTGGTGCATAAACAATGAATCTTGGAACACTGAAAAAAAAAAAGAAAAAATGGACTATGTTGGCAAAAAAAAAAACAAAACACAACATAATGAACATTTTTTTTGTGTTAGATGGAAAGACATTGCAGGACTTAGAAGCAGGTGCTATGTGAAGAGCCCAGGCAACTGCCACTGGGGATTCTGTCAACCTTGGGTATGGGAGATGTCCCTTCTCTAGAGATGGGGGCATCCTGGACAGGTGATTCCTGACATAAGAATCTTAGCCAGAGAATGGGATACGTGTGGTGGGGGATAGTTTAAGTAAATTTGTCTCAGGACCAGGGAGAAACAGTTATTGGCATTTGTGGTTCAAGCTCAGAAAATGTAGTAAGGTAGGCTGTGACCCCTTGGAATTGAGCATGGCTTCTTAAATACTTCTTTATTAGGTAAGACTGACATGGGGCTTAATCTGAAGATGGATATCAGCTGAGTCTAGTTATTATAGAAGAGAGAATTTAGAGGTTGTGGATGCAGACTGGATGGAAAGGCTCAAGTTGGGTCCTGAGAGTCTTAGGTTTAAAGAATCACTCCCAAGGTAGTTGAAAGTCATTGGCCATAGCTTCAAGAGACACACGTATCAGACCCTCAGCCTTAGTATATGGACCCCTTGCACCATTGAACATCTCTGGACCTCTTCCCACTCCTCTATCAGCTGCCTATCACCATTCCTGTGTTCCACTGTCCTTTCATCCTCTTCCCAAGAAGTTTGGAGCTCCACCTCCCCCAACCTAGCTTTCCTCCTTCTTTCTGATCCATTCCAGTGTGCACATGGGAAGAACTTTTTGAAAGGGCTGGTGCTTTAGCCCTTTAGCTGCATTAGCCCTACTCAGTAGAAAGTATTCAATAAGTGTTTGTTGAATTATGTTTAAAACCTCCCTTGCCAAGTAAAACTACTTCAGTGCAATAAGTTTAAGTTCTTAGTGTATTCTGGTGCCAGAAAATTAGCCTGCAGAGGAAACAGGAGTTAGCTATTAACAATTCCTGTGATCTTGGGCAAGTATTTAATTTCATTGTTGTTCTCCTTGTTAAAAAAAAAAAAAGTTAAGTCCTCAGAAAACATTATAGTTCCAAATTATTGGATTCTCTGGGTTTACAACCACATCTCTGATGTCTGAAATCTCCATTCTCCCATAAACAATTGATCCCTGGCCCAAGGAAACGAGGCCTTAGAATTCTCTTTCATTCCCAGTCTCCTAAGGAATATAGGGTCTCTTTCTAATCATGACCCACCCCGTCCATCCAGATCTCAGGTCTGAAATGATGTTTTGTTTTTTTGGGGTAAATGATGGCAAAAACAAGTGGTTAAACATAAGACATAATATAATAGCTTAAATACTGAGGCAAACTTATTTTTGAATACCATTTCTTGATTTTTATTTTTTGAATATCAAAGGAGATTTGATCTATATGCATGAATAACTAAAAATTCATCTTTTTATGCCAAATTTTAAAATCTATGTACTGGTCTCAAAGCTAATGAAAAGCATCAAACCCTTTGGCTTTGGTGCTTTTTAACTCAAATAAAGTGAACTAATGCTAATTGAGTTTGGGGGAGAAAAAAATCAGCGTGGATGACAAATTATATGCGTTATTAGCTTCCTATGATTCAAAACCATGTTGCTGAAGATCAGCAGGCTGCTGGCGGATCTTTAATTACTAATATTAGTAATACGGATATACAAGCCTAATATGTAATATGAATATAAAGTACACAATTAATAGAAAATGCATACTAAAAGAATGTTAATGAATGAGCATCACTATTGCATTAGCTTTAAGTAGGTCAGAGCTTAAAGTTGTCCAAATAATAGATTTTATGTTTCCTTTTTTTTCTTCTCCATCTATCTCAGGGCAAGAAATTAATTTTTTCCTGTTCCAATGTCATCACTAGATTAATGACTGTCATATGTGGAGCCTGACTATAGGGAGCTTCTCATATGCACAGCCATGTGTGGCTTCTGAAAAATGAACAAAATCATTTTTCTCATAGAATGTGATTACAGTGGGATATCAAATAGATTATTTTTTTTCTTGGAAGGAAAGACTATTAAATATGTTCTGATGACAGTGGTGAATGAGATTTAGAAATACAAATGCCTCTCTCTTCTGTCATGCCTCCCTTATGTTGTCATAGATACCATTTCAATTTAGAAAACCCTATTGAGGACAACGTCTTTCCACGTTGTGCGCCCCCCACCCCAAAACCTTGTATTCTAGTAGGATATATAGGATCCCACCACGATCTACTGATACATGCATATATTACATGCAAATGAACATATTTATTGAAAATGAGTTTTTAAATTGGCATTTCATCCCTTGTTATAAATATAAATAAGAAAAAATTTGGCAGAGAGCGTTTTTTATTTTTATTTTCTTTAAAGAGTTATTTATTTGACAGAGAGAGAGAGAGATCACAAGTAGGAAGAGAGGCAGGCAGAGAGGGAGGGGGAAGCAGGCTCCCCGATAAGCAGAGAGCCCGATGCGGGGCTCGATCCCAGAACCCTGAGTTCATGACCTGAGCTGAAGGCAGAGGCTTAACCCACTGAGCCACCCAGGCGCCCCAAGAGAGGGTTTTTTAAAGTAAAAAGTCTACAGTGTTATTCCAGGTACTCCCTACTGGCTGGACCTTCTCATTTGGAAGTCAAGGTGAATGAATGCCTATGAATGACAAGCCAGAGTTCTGGAGACACGGATTCCATCCTAAGACATCTGTATTGAAGTTCTGTAGCCTTAGGACAGCTGAAATGAGAACAAATAGAGAGCTCTTGATGGAGGATTTTACTGACAGGAGCTGGGCAGGTCTTAAAAAGGAAATGAATACAAAACTCCAAACTTAATTAGACTATAAAAGTCACGTATGTTAACTTCTAAGGGCCTCTTTTCCGGAATATTGCTCTGTTATACAAGTGCCAAGAACTTTTTTTTGTTTTGTTTTAAATTGCAGCTTAGGAAAAAAATAATTTTAAGCCCTCAAAGCGTCTTCAGAACTAGATGTGTTTAATGCCCTTTCAAAATGCTTTGAGGACTTAAAATTATTTTTTCCAACTATATAATGACACTGATGAATGAATGGTCAGAAAAGTAAAATTACCAAATTTAGTTCAGAAATTAGTAGGGCAAGAGAATGGTTTGGAAACCGCCTTTTATTTAAGATGTTATTTTTGTCTATATCTTGCCTTGGACTGCCTTATGAATCCTGGGGTTACCGGCACCTGGTGTATTATAGGTGCTCAGCAAGTCTTTTGTTGAAGGAGTGACCCTGTTGGTTCAGTGAGCAAGTGAGTGAAGAATGAATGGATGCAGGGCGCCAGTGGGGTGTAGTTGGTTAAGCATTGGACTTTTGGTTTCTGCTCAGGTGGTGATGAAATGGAGTCCTGCATTGGCTCTACACTCAGCATGGAGTCTACTTGAGATTCTCTCTCCCTCTCCCTCCCAACCCTTCCCCCAATCTCTCTCTCTCAAATAGATAAATATATCTTTTTTTAAAAAGAATGAATTAATGCATGCATGCGTGACTGACTGACTGACTGAATGAATGAATGAATGAAGATTTACCAGGAAGTGCCTTTAATGCAAAGGGACAGTTATCCTGGAATCTCAAATCGAAGATGAGTAAATGCTTCTTAAATCCTGTTTGATATAACATTGGGAATTTGCCCCTTACTTTTAGCCAAGAGCCTTCTCAAGTGCCTCATTTCGATAATGATGATGGTGCTGAAAGAGAAGCAGTCACCTTCTTTGTTTTTAAGCAATTCTCTTTCAATCAACTTTTAATTATCCTAAAGGAGGAAAGCAGTGGTGCAGATAATCCCAAATCTCTTGTTGGAATGCATTATATGATGGCTTTTTACAGTAGTTTGCCTTCCTAATTATGTTTTGATTAGGTTTCTATTATAGTGACTGGAATTCCCTTAGCAGAGAGGACAGCAGGTCCGGCAGCCTAAGAACATGGTGATCAATCAGTGGGATGGACCCAAAACTTACTTTGGGCCTTCTTTTTTAAAATGTGGTGTGCTAAGCATGTCGAGGCATAAAAAGTCATAGCAGACTTTCAGGTTCATAATTTATTCCATGGTCATCATCAAGAATCTATTAGAAGGTAAGTACTTTTCCGGAGGCAGTCAATACAAGGAGGAATAAGATGAGATCTTCTACAAGGAAGAATGATATATAAGGTTAGAATTTCAGGAACTCTGCCTAGCCAGCATGATGTAGTTACGTGACCTTTAGCAACACAAGGCAATATGTGCTAAAGGATAAATGGGCCACATTTTCAGAGGTCATCTGAAGTTAGAACAAAAGGAAGAGACACTAGAGAAGGGGGACTTGAGTTAGTTCTTGAAAGTAAATAACATGTGAATGAGAAGAGAAGATTTAGGAGCACTCACTAAAGTAGCACTGTCCATTGGAAATACTGTGTGAGCCACATAAGCAAATTTAAATTTTCTGATAATCAGTTTAAAAAGTTAAAAAAGAAATGGATGAAGTTGATTTTAATAACACATTGTATTTAATCCAGCATATTTAAAATATTATTTTAATATCTAATTAGTGAAAAAAATTATAAGATACTTTACACTTTTTTTTTAAACTACGTCTTCAAAATCTGGTGTGTATTTTATATTTGCAGCACATCTCAATCCAGACTAGTATATTTCAAGTGCTTAATAGCCATATGTAACTAATGGCTACCATATTGGAAAGCATAGTTCTAGAACCTTGCTTCTTAAACTGTGCTCTGGGGAGCATCTGCATTGGCAGCATCTGGAAAAATGTTAGAAATGCAGAATCTCAGGCTCCATCCCAGACCTACTGAATCAAAATCTGCATTTTAACAAGATACTCAGGTAATTCTCACGCACATTAAATTTTGAAAAGCACTAGTCTAGGTAGGAAAAACTTTGAACAACAGTTGGAGTTAAGAGTGCTGAAGAATTGTTTAAGGCCCAGCCATCATTAGAACAATGTGAAAAGTAGACGTTAAGAGTGTATGGATAGTTGTTTATAAGGAATTTGATAAAACCATGTCAATCTGAGTGTCTGTTTCTCAATCTTCGAATTGAAACTAATCCCACTTATCTTATAGGACTGACTGTTGTTTAAATTAGAGACAGTGATAAAGAAATTTACATGATGCCTAGCTTCCAAACATGGAAGTTTTATATAATTCCATTACTGATGGGTAATAGTCACAGATGCAGGCTCCAGTGCTACGAGATTTTAACTATAAGGAAAGCATCTGAAGCTATACGAAAATTGACAAATAGAATTGCAGACTGTTGTCACATGCAGTTCTTGGCAGGAGTCTCAAATGAGAACTAATGTTAGAGCAGGTTCATTCAAGATAGGCTGGGAGAGAGAGAAGTCCCACAGGGGCAGTGCAGGTGCTAGGATTCATATGTTACACTCATAAGCCTACTGTGACCACCCCTCATCAAAATATGTTGCTCAGCTCTAGACATCTGGTTTACTAACACATTAGCAGACCAAAAGGATCAGATAACTGGCCATTGTGCTCATTTAACATCCGGCCCTTTCACTAAGTCGGCATGTTGGGTCAAGACACCTTATTCCAGCTGTCAAACTGTGTCAGCATGTCTGGGAATATTATCCAGCTGTAAGTAATGCAGGGCTGAGAACTGGAAATCCACTAATATTATTGTTGGAAGGTTAGCAACACCCCCTTCTTCTAATGATGGTGTATCAAAAATGTCGACTATCACCAAAAAGAATGGGAGCTGACTCTGGGACAATAGAAAGACTCTGGTTGGAGGGCCATGGGATCATGGGGTTCTAGTTTGAGCTCTTCCATAATAACTAGCTTTGTTTTCTTAATCAGAAGTTTTAATCTCCTGTGGCCTCAGCTTCTGTACTGATAAAACAAGGAGTTTTGATATGTGAATCTCTTCATTTAGTCATTTCCAGTTGTATTTTTATTTGATTTTTTCAAATTTTATTTTAGTTCTTATTGTGGTAAATTATATATAACATAAAATTTACCATTTTACCCATTTTTAAGTGTACAGTTCAGTAGGATTGAATACATTCACACTGTTGTACAACCATCATCACTGCCCATTTCCAGAACATTTATCTTTTTTTAAAGACCCTCCTTTTTTTTTTTTAAAGGTTTTTATTTATTTGACATAGATCCAGAGATCACAAGTAGGCAGAGAGGCAGGCAGAGAGAGAGGGGGAAGCAGGCTCCCTGCTTGGCAGAGAGCTCGATGTGGGGCTCGATCCCAGGACCCTGAGATCATGACCTGAGCCGAAGGCAGTGGCTTAACCTGCTGAGCCACCCAGGCACTCCTAGAACATTTATCTTTCCAAACTGAAACCCTGCATTATATATAATATATATGCATTAAGCACTAACTCTCTCTTCCCCCTTAGCCTAACTCCCAAATATCACCATGCCACTTTCTGTCATTATGAATTTGACTACTCTAGGTACCTCATCTAAGTAGAATCTGGTAGTATTTGTCCTGTTGAGTCTCGCTTATTTCATGTAGCACAATGTCTTCAAGATTCATCCACATTGTGTCATGTATGAGAATTTCTTTACCTTTTAAAGTTGAATAATCTCCCATTATATGTCTATAGTACATTTTGTTTATCAATGTTTGGGCTCAGTGGCTTGTGGTTTGGAGATAGGGATTGCTAACATTCAATGGGCTGGTGCCTGAACAGAGAAATGAATGCATGCATTGGTCAATTTTGGGGGATTTCTAGGGTTAGTGATGCTTTGCTCTAAACACCAGGAAAGGGAAGAAGAGGCAGTCAAGGGAATGATTTAGCACTAGAGTGACAGAAGCCAGAGCATAAGGACAGAGACATGCCTAGTTATCAAAATGCAGGGCAAGTATAGACTCAAATATTGGAGAAAGAAAGGAAAGGAAGGGAAGGAAGGAAGGAAGGAAGGAAGGAAGGAAGGAAGGAAGGAAGGAAGGAAGGGAAAGAAAGAAGGAAAGAAAGAAAGAAAGAGAAAGAAGAAAGAAAGAAGGAAAAGGAAGGAAGAAAGAAAGAAAGAAAGAAAGAAAGAAAGAAAGAAAGAAAGAAAGAAAGAAAGAAAGAAAGGAAGAAGGGAAGGAAGAAAGAAAAAGGGAAGGAAGGAAAGGAAGGAAGGTAGGTGAAGCTGTGCAGAATAGGGCAATGCTGAAGCACCTGGGACTGAAGGGAAAGTAGGAGTCTGTGAGGGACATTTTGGTCCTTAATGGATGTATCAGTCAGAGTTACTTTAGATGGATGATCACCCCTTTGAGCTTGGCATAACATTTCAACCCTTATGCAGATGAGATCACCAGAGTTCAAAGGTTCTCACTGTCCATAGTGTTTGTTTCCATGGGCCCCATTTTCACTACAATGAATCTGTGATTATCACTGGGTTAATGAATTAGTGAAGTTGAGTAACAATGAAAATTTCTGTAAAGTAAATCTATTGACAATTCGAAGCAGCAAAAGAAAACACCAAGTAACTGAAACCATTTTCCTGGTGTCATTATGTCATTATGAAATTAATTTGTTTTGAACAGTGTCCCAAACAGACCACTCACAGAAAACCTTCAGGGCAGGAAGAAGAGGGTTAGAGGAGGCAGGGTTGAAAAAAGTGCCTCTGTTCATCCTCACTCCCTGACCTTTCCAGGAAAAGTTGGATGAACTGGTAGAAGCTGAAATTGGTCAAGGATGTAAGAAATAGTATCCTTCTTGTCAAAATCTCGCCTCTGTTCTATGTCAATTAGAAATAATTGTAGATTAACAGGTATCTCTTTGAAAATGAAAATATTTCTCATAGCTCAGCCAGAAACTTTTGTAAGAAAGAGATTAGGTTGGGGGCCCCTGTCAGGGTACTCCGGACATTGTAGTACATCCGCTGTGTCATAGCAAAGGGAAGTCAGGGCCCTCTGCAGTATTTTAAGGACTGTTGGCATGCTCTTAATTCTGCTTTCTTCTATTGGGCAAAACTTGGAGACTAGAGGGGTGCCTGGGTGTCCAAGTCAGTTGGATGTCCAACTCTTGGTTTTGGCTTGGGTCATGATCTCAGGATCATGGGATCGAAGCCTGAGTCCAGCTCCTTGCTGGGCTTGGAGTCTGCTTATCCCTCTCCTGCTGCTCCTTCCCTGTACCTTTCTCTCTCTCTCTCTCTCTCTTGCTCTCAAATAGATAAATAAATACAATCTTAGAAGAAAAACTTGGAGGGGCACCTGTGTGGCTCTATCGGTTAAGCATCTGCCTTCAACAGGCTGTGATCCCAGGATCCTGGGATCAATCCCTGCATCGGATCAATCCCTCCCTGCTTAGCGAGGAGCCTGCTTCTCCCTCTCCTTCTGCTCCCCCAACCCCACGCTGCTTGTGCTCTCTCTCTCTCTGTCTAGCAATAAATACATAAAATCTTTAAAAAAAAAAAAGAAAAGAAAAGCTTGGAGGAGAGAGGACTTTTACCCATGTTTGAGGATGTCATGATTTCAAATATTCAGATTTCCAATCTTCATCTCTCACAGGCAACATAGGGTAAATAAAAGCATGAGAATCAGAGTGAAAAACATTCTGGATTTGTCTTTTAGCTTTGCCGCTTATTAGCTGTGTAACCTTGGACAAGTTATTTAGCCTTTCTCGGACTCAGTTTTCTCATCTGTAATTGTTTGTGTGCCGATAGTTGGCTGTGCTGTTAAATGATAAGGTACAAAGAGCACCCGGTATGTAGTAGATGCTCGACAAGTGTTAGCAACCTTCCTTACTGTTTTATTAAATTTAGGAGTATATATTTATTCAGTCATCCAGTCTTTGCTTCTACAGGTACCATTAATATGTATTATTTATCTGGGAGAGAGAGAGTGAGTGGAAGCCAGCGAGGGTCAGAGGGAGAAGAAGCAGGCCCCCCACTGAGCAGGGAGCCCAAAGCAGGGCTCGATCCCAGGACCCTGAAATCATGACCTGAGCCAAAGGCAGATGCTTAACTGACTGAGCCACCCAGGCGCCCCTAAAATAAATAATTCTTAAAAAATTTTCACTGATCTCCTCCAGAATTATGGTGCAAAAAACTTTACGTGACCGTCTACAAGGAAATTCTTCCATAACTGTCCTATTTTAAGACCAGAATTCTAATCATGGATTGATAAATACTGAATACTGAAATAGTCTGACAATCATCCTTCTGTTTTCAAAAGCTAAATTATGGTGAAAATGGGCATGAGGAAAAAGGCTAATTTAAAAATTAATTGTATAGAGAATTTTCTTATGTTTATAATGTATTTTAAGAAATCAAATCCTACTTATTTAAACTTGGTTAACAAGTACTAAATTAAACAGGAGAGTGTAAATAATGTCCTGAAGGCCATCAAAATTATAATTTTTGTGAGAATATTAAAGCTAGGCTTCTTAAGAAGTGTCCATTTTGCTATTATTGTTTTGATATCTTTTCGTGTTCCCCAGGAGAGTTGGAGAAGTGTATATGAATGTGTATTTTCTAATCCTGAAATCATGATACTGTATCTATCCTGTTTACAATTAAAATAAAAATTTGAGTCATGCTAGCCTCGAATCCAGTTGATTTCCTTCCCTGGATTCTTACTATTTACCTCCTTCACACCCTTTGTAAATGTGGAGTTCTTTTCGTTGTTGTTGTTTATATGTGGTTTTTAAAATAAATTTTCAAATTAATAGACTTTACAATTTAGTGCAGTTTGAGCTTGCAGAAAAACTGAGCGTAAGTTACAAAGTTCCCATATATTCCATCTCCCTCCTTCTCTAAGACTATTTCCCGTTTCATCAGCATCTTTTATTAATGTGGTACATTTGTTCCAATTGATGAGTCAATATTAAAATATTAATATTAACTGAAGTCCACAGCTTACATTAGGGTTCACTCTTTCTGTTGTACATTCTGTGGATTAGACAAATGAGTAATGACATATATCTACCATTACAGTAACATACAGAATAGTTTGACTGCCCTAAAAATCCCCTGTGCTTCACCAATGCATCCATCTATCACCTGCCCTGAATCCCTGGCAAGCACTGGTCTTTCAATAGTCCCCATATTTTCTTTTCCAGGGTGTCATATGGGTGGGATCATAAAGTATGCAGACTTCTCAGATTGCCTTCTTTCATTTTAGCAATATGTATGTTAGTTGTCTCTGTGTTTTTTTTTTTAAGAGAGAGAGGGAGGTGGGGAGGGGGAAAGGAAAAGAGAGAGAAAATCTTAAGCAGGTTACAGAATGCAGGGCTTAATCTCGCTACCCTGAGATCATGATCTGAGCGGAAATCAAGAGTTGGAAGCTTAACCAACTGAACTACCCAAGTGCTCTTTCTCTGTATCTTTTCATGGCTTGATAGTTCTTTTCCTTTTTTTTTTTTTTTTTTGATAGCTCATTTCTTTTCATCTCTGAGTAATATTCCATTGTCTAGCTGTGCCACAGCTTATTTATCCATTCACCTATGGAAAGATATCTTGTTTGCTTCCACGTTTTGGCAATGAATAAAACTAAAATAAACATCTACATGTAGGCATTTGTGTGGACTTAAGTTTTCAACTCATTTGGGTAAATATCAAGGAACACAATTGCAGGATTATATGAAAAGAGTATGTTTTGTTTTGAAGGAACCACCAAACTGTCTTCCAAAGTGGCTGCACCATTTTTCTTTCTCATCAGCAATGCATGAGAGTTCCTATTACTCCACATCCTCAACAGCACTTGTGTTGTCAGTGTTTTAGATTTTAGCCATTCTAATAGGTTTATAGTAATAACTCATTGTTGATTTAATTGCAGTTTCCTAATGACAGATAATGTTGAGCATCTTTTCATAGACTTATGAAAATTTGCCATCGATATATCTTCTTTAGTAAAGTATCTGCCCCGATTCTTTGCCCATTTTCAGTTGGGTCGTTGGTTTTCTTATTGTTGAATATAAGAGTTCTTTGTATGTGTGGAATACCAGTCCTTTATCACATATGTGTTTTGCAAAGAAGGGAGCTTATCTTTTCATTGTTTTAACTGTGTCTTTCACAGAGCAGAAGTCTTGAATTTTATAATGAAGTCCAAATTACCAATATTTTCTTTCATGAATTATGCTTTTGGTGTTATATCTAAAAGGTCATCATCAAAGCCAAGGTCACCTAGATTTTCTCATATGTTATCTTCTAGGAGTTTAATAGTTTTGCATTTTAAATTTAGGTCTATAACCTTCTTGAGTTAATATTTGTGAAAGGTATAAAGCCCAGGTCTAAATTTATTTTTCGTACATGGATGTCCGGTTGTTCCAGCACCATTCCAGACCATAGTCTGTTGAAAAGACTATCCATTCTCCATTGAATTACTTTTGTTCCTTTGTCAAAGATCAGCTGATTACACTTATGTGGCTCTATTTCTGGGATGTCTAATCAGGAGCCCATATTACCATCGATAACTCTGATTATTTACCAGCTCTTGCTTCATGACATTATTGGTTATTAAAATTTGCTTTATATTTTTAAGGTAAAATTTACAAATAGCAAAATGCACCGATCCCTTCCCTTTTGAGTACCTGATGAGATTCTTGGTTTTTTAATGCAACAGTATGAAACAGTTGATATTTTATGCTGTAATATTTATAACTAAGGTAAAACACTTTAGAGAGTGAAAGCCCATCTTACTGTGAGCTTATTGTTTTGTAGACTAGAGGCTGTCACCACCACAATCATCGCTGTCATGATCAAATATAACCTAGGTAGATTTGGTTTAGTTTAGTCTGAATCCAAGGTCTGTGTTATACATGCTTGTAGTACTTTATGCATATTATTTAATCAAGAATTAACTTCTGCAGTTAAAGAAATGGAAACAATTATGCATAGCAGTCAGTATTGTGATAAATTATATGATAAAATATATATTGAAAGGACTTTTGTAAAACGTGAAATTTTAAAGAGATGCTGGGTACTGTTTTCATTGAATAATAGGATTTTAAGGGACTATTTTAAAGATGAGTACATCTAGTTGCCATCAGAAAGTTGATGGTTTTAAGCCAGCCATTTAAGCATTAAAGTATTAAAATCACTAAGAATGCTTTCATAAGTGCCCTCCAGAGAAGAGGTTTCCACTGAATTCCATGAAACTATGTTGAAATTTGTAATTCTGAGCCTATTATTGTATGCCTAATTTAAATCTCTCACACTGTATTGTTTTTTACCCTATCTTTGGTGAAAAAATTTTAAATTCCTTTCAAAATTTGTTACTGTGAAGAATAACATTTGAGGAATAGCCCATCAATATTGTGGATAACTGGTATATAGTTTTTCTTAATGAGAGAATTAGCCAGTTGAGGGCAGATTAATTGATTAGTTATTAACCATCAAAAGAACAGCACCAACAATAGTTCAAAATATTTGAAGTAAAAATAACCAATTGGTGTAGAAACAATGTGTTCTCTTAACTGATCTAATAATATTAATCTACTGATGAGTTCATTAATTCATTCAATAAGGAGTTAAGGCTCCAACTGAGCTAGCTAGATGCTGTGGTAGAATCAAAGTACATTGGGAATAGACCTACTATCTCAAGCCACTGAAGGTATCAATCCCATATTGATTTCTTAGCACTGTTAGCCCCATATACATTGTTCTGCCTGAGCATTAGATGGTGTGGCTGCCAAGGAGGGAGAGGGGCATTCCAGGTAGAAATAACGGCATGTCCAAAATCATAGCTATTGAGAATGGGGCCTTCTTTGTATCTGTTCCCTGATTCCTCAAATAAAGGATTTTGGTCAGTCAGGGGAGGATGTCTGGTCACCTCTTTCAGATTTTGAGTTCAATGCTGGTGCCACTGGCACAGTTATAAAGAAACAAGTATATAGATTTCATTGCTCCAGAGCTCACTGGTTTGGCCAGCTATTTGCTCAGCTGTAGTAAAGAAAGGATTGGCAAATGTATAAATCTAACACCAAGAAGAAATTGTAATAACTCAGTGAACAAAAACAGCTTTGAGGGGAACTTTTCACATGTAAGCTTTCTACATTTTTCTTAACCCATAGACACATTTTATTTTTTTCCACAAAAAAAAAAAAAGAAGAAGAAGAAAAGTGAGAGTAGAAAATGTGAAAGCACTTTGTAATCCATGAAGTGCTAAGTTAATTAAAATAATTGATATTGCTTATTGACTCAGAAAAAAAATAATGATTTTTCATTTTAAATCTAAATCTCTTCTTTTCTAAATGTTTCCACCACATAGTTTTATTGACCACTCAGTTTTTTTTATTTGGATTATAAGAATGAGCTGTATTTTAAAGAAATGACTAGATCTATCTAAGGTTTTTTCTGCACAAGCTTGTGGAATTCTTTGCCTCCTCTGATTGAAAGCAGCAGGGAGAAGGTGGCAGCGGGATTAATTTCAAAAATCTTGGTGTCTACTTGAAATGAGTTTGCTGGTTGTGTAGATCAGATGAGGAAGTTTGACAGCTAAACTCAAATTTATCCAATATGCTGAAATTTTCTTTGACAGTTGATTTGAAAGGTTTTATCAAAACATATACATTAGTCACATCTTTCAAAAACTCAGAGCCACTAAATCCTTGAATGATTTATGTGAAATGAGTATTAGGTACTTCCAAAACTAAAACAAGACAAACTGCTAGTGTCAACCCACTACCCATGTTTTCCAAACACTTTTGATAACATATCCCTATTTGTGAAACATTAAAAAATATATCCCCAACAAATATTATACCACCTAACTAATTACTAACTAATTATTATCTGTAGTATAAGACACATACAAAAATAGAAATTTTTTAAATAGTGGGATTAAGGAGGAACTAAGTTCTATTTTAAGTGATTGGCTAATTTAGGGGAGCCTGGTGGCTCAGTTGGTTAAGTGGCTTGCTTCAGCTCAGCTTGCTTCAGCTCAGGTCACCATCCCAGAGCCCTGGGATCAAGCCCCGCATTGGGCTCCTAGCTCAGCAGGGAGTCTGCTTCTCCCTCTGGCTCTCCCACTCTTGTTCAATTGCTGTCTCTCTCTCTCAAATAAATAAATAAAATCTTTTAAAAAAAGATGAAAAAGTAAATGACTGACCAATTTTGATGGTTGTATGCTATCATTAGCTAAGTGAATTTAGGAGTGAAGTTCTTTGTTAATGATAATGGATAAAAAGCCATATTTAAGATGATCTTGAAAACTCTAAAAATACCTGGACCGGTTCTTGTATGAACTAATAGAATGAATTTTATCTCCTAATGGAGTTGGGATAGAGCTCATAGTATCATAAGGAGCAGGGCCACTCAGACATTTTCTTGCTCAGTTGGGCTTCTCAAGATTGTCTGCATTCCCTGGTTTCTTAACAGGATCCTTTTTATTCACTTCTCCCTTATGTGAAGGTTAATTAAGTTAAAGCTAGGTAACATGATGCACAAAGTCACTTAACCCAGCACATATAAATCTGCAATGTTCTAAAATGGCCTGATTTGATGGTAGGAGCTACGGTGAAGGGGAGATTGGGAAGAAGTCCTGTAGGTTGGTTCATTCTTGGCACTGTTAGGATCTAAGCTTCTATTTTAAAAAGAAATGTTAAACCAGAGAAGACATCTATCAAAGGTTAGGCTGGAAGCTGATATTTTTATAAACTACAACGCAAAATTCCTATTCAGGATTTAATATATAAGATAATAAATGTATAATAATCTCATTAAAAGTCATGTAAACATTCAACATGGCAATATATTCAGAAAGTAAACCTGACAATTAATGGTGATTTTCATTTTAAAATAATTCCTCTAATAATTTATACTCCAGACATACTATAGTAGGATTTTGGGGGGTTGTTTCTATATATTATAGACAAATATTTATGGATACAAAATATGTAGGTATATGTATCATCACTGTGAAAACAGTGGTTTTAGACTGAAAAGGAAACAGCTTGTGCTCTTTGGGTCTGCATCCCTAAGTAAATAACTCTACCAAGTTTAGAAACGTGTCTCTACTATAGTTTGTCACTTTTTCATTCATTATTTTTTCATATCTTTAAGTAGAGCTGAAATAATCTTTTTTGATGAAAGTTTGAAAGTACCTATAATCGGATAAATTTTTTTCCCAAATATGTTTATTTTATTTTTTCAGTGTTACAAGATTAATTGTTCATGCCCCACACCCAGTGCTGCACGCAATATGTGCCCTCCTCAACACCCACCACCAGGCTCGCCCAACCTCCCCACCCCCTCCCCTCCAAAACCCTCAGTTTGTTGCTCAGAGTCCACAGTTTCTCAAGGAAACAGTCAACAAAACAAACAGGCAATCCACAGAATGGGAGAAGATATTCGCAAATGACACTACAGACAAAGGTCTAATATCTAAGATCTATAAAGAACTCCTCAAACTCAACACTCACAAAACAGATAATCACATCAAAAAATGGGCAGAAGACATGAACAGACACTTCTCCAAAGAAGACCTACAAATGGCTAACAGACACATGAAAAAATGTTTATCGTCTCTAGCCATCGGGGAGATTCAAATCAAAACCACACTGAGATGCCACCTTACACCAGTTAGAATGGCCAAAATCAACACGACAGTAAACAACAAATGTTGGAGAGGGTGTGGAGAAAGGGGAACCCTCTTACACTATTGGTGAGAATGCAAGTTGGTGCAGCCACTTTGGAAAACAGTGTGGAGATTCCTCAAGAAATTAAAAATAGAGCTACCCTATGACCCTGCAATTGTGCTACTGGGTATTTACCCCAAAGAAGCAGATGCAGTACAAAGAAGGGCCACATGTACCCCAATGTTCATAGCCGCAATGGCCACAATCGCCAAACTGTGGAAAGAACCAAAATGCCCTTCAACAGATGAATGATAAGAAGATATGGTCCATATATACAATGGAATATTATGTGTCCATCAGAAAGGATGAATATCCAACTTTTGTATCAACATGGACGGGACTGGAAGAGATTATGCAGAGTGAAATAAGTCAAGTGGAGAGAGTCAATTATCTTATGGTCCCACTTACGTGTGGAGTATAAGGAAAAACATGGAAGGCATTGGGAGAAGGAAGGGAAGGGTGAATGGGGGGAAATCAGATGGGGCGATGAACCAGGAGAGACTGTGGACTCTGAGCAATCTGATAAATTTTAGAAGTGGTTCTTTGATGCCCAAAATCTCCTGGATAAAAAATGAGACCAAAGTCCTCTCTCTGGGATGATCTGTGCTTTCACCTGTTATGTTCTGTCCCAGATTAAAGACTGCCTTTTCCCGTATTTCTTATCAAGGTGACAAACTTGACATCATTTTGGAAAGATAACATTTACTACTGGAGAAGCTCTTGCTCTTTATGGTGCACTCACTAATTATGGTTTCCTGCAGGGCCCTCGGTAGAGCTGGATACAGCATCACCTCCCTTCATGCGCCAGCCCTGCACTCCTCTCAGCCAGAGTTCCCCAAACTTCTCCCATCTGCCAGGCAACCTTCATGATTTTTGTGATCTCCCCGTACTGGCTATCCTATTATTTCCTTACTATTTTTAAGGCCACTTTTCTTTTTCTTTTTTTTTTTTGGCCAACTTTTCTTTTTAATTTAATCATAACCTCAGCTTATTACTCTGATCACAGTTGTATGTGCTATTTTTTTCTAATGCATTTTATACATACATATAAAACTACTGTTCTTGCCCACCAGTTTTATCTACAGAATGCTTTGGGAAATGAGTGGCTGAAAGCAAGGCCCCAGGACCCTGGTGGTCAGATAATAAAGGTAAAGCCAGGCCAACAGGATGTCCTGAATCTAGATGTTTTCTCAATCTAATTTCCCCAATCGAACTAATAAAGAAACAATGTATTTCAGTTGAAATATTTGATATTCTTATGAGGTACAATTCGGAGATTATCTGCTTTTGCCCCCTGGAACATCTCCCAGAATACCTATTTAGTTTAAACCATGCCCAACGAAACTTTAACATCTATCACCATAATACAGTCTAATTGTTATTAGAGATGTGCAGTGACTTTCGGGAAAATCAAGGCTTTTGCATATACAAGTACACCCAGATTTTCAGCCATTAGGATCCCTAATCTTATGGGGATTTCCACAATGTTTTACATATTTTATAATGGGATCTATACTTATGTGTTTTCTCTTTAAGAGCTCAGGGCAAAATTGGGCTTAACCTGCATTGGCTGAAATAAAATTGCTATTCCTGAGTAGCATTAGCTCATATATGTGCTATTTTGTTTGTTTATTCGCCTCAGGATGAATTAAATATAGGATGCATGATTATAATATAATGTGACATATTTCCATTTGCCACACATAAAAATGAATTTCATTACTTGATGTCTTTGCCTTTTATAAAATAAGGTCCCTTCCTTCAAAGGTTTTACAAAATGGGGAGGGGGCAAACTAACAAACATGAACAGATAAATGAAAAATTAAGTGCAATCTATTTAATTGTGTAAATGGTGTACAATTCCCTGAAACTAAATTTCTTTCTCGTTCATTGGAAAGTCAACATTAGAATTCTTTTATCTTGCTGGTTTTCTTTCTCATATAAAAATTCTACAAAGGTTGGGGGCACCTGGGTGGCTCAGTTGGTTGAGCAACTGCCTTCGGCTCAGGTCATGATCCTTGAGTTCCGGGATCGAGTCCCACATCGGGCTCCCAGCGCTGCAGGGAGTCTGCTTCTTCCTCTAACCTTCTCTCCTCTCATGCTCTCTCTCACTTAAAAAAAAAAAATTCTACAAAGGTTGTAGTTTATATTTTTGGTAGCTATTTGATAAATGTTACATAAAATCATTCTAGGTTCAGATACCTTCAGATTTTTTTTTCTGTTCTACCTCTGCAGGGCAATCTAACAAGGAAGCAATCAAGTAAGAAACAGCTCAAGAGGCAAAGTTTCAATTTAATTTGGTATTGTCTTTGAAAAAGAGACTGAAATTGCTAATCTGAATAGATATTTTGTGCATATGGCTTTTGTTGTAGAATAATAAAAAGAAAAAATCCTTAGGAAAATACATAAGAAAAATGTGAAAAGTAAAGACAATTATATCTCAGGGTGGTGTTTTTTTTTTCTTCAACTCTTTAAACAAGGTATTTTCTTTGCAACCCTTAAACTCTTTGAATAAAGATTACTTATTCAATAGAATACATTGACCAGTAAGCCCTCTTTAGGGCTTATTGTATATGTAAAGTATCAATACAATGGTGTTTTGACCTCATAGACATTTCTTTAAGAAAGATCTGTAAATAAATAAGTTGGCATATATGATGTCAGATACTTAACTAGGGCACACATTTTCCAAGGAATTTGTGACTCCAAATGGTAACATTTTTTTCTTTATGGATATAGAACGTACTTTATATTTTTAATGTTTATAGCTTATGAGCTGTTTTCTTATGTAAGTGCTTTACCCAGTCTAGATTATTCTTGTAATTGGGCAGAAATCCCAATATCCCCCACTTTTCATTATAGGGACCTAAAGGAATACAGTATAACTTAGGAAGGAGAGCAGAAGTCACAAAGCCACGATTCTTTGTCATAATAATGTAGAAGTGGGATGTATGTCCCAGGTCATTTAACACGTTAAAGTTTATATTTATAAAATAGTATAGAAGATATTTAGAAAAGTACTTTGTAACCCAGAGCCATCTGAAAGTTGCATTATATGAAAGAATATCTAGTACCCAAAAAGAGAAACTAGGAACGATTAACAATTGAAGATGAAGATGTTACTCTAGGTAGTGGGGAGAGAGAGAGAGTGATACCTAGCCCCCTGCTTGCTTATTTGAGCAAATATATAGTTCTTTATCTCTGTTTTGCTGTGTAATTCAATTAACACTTACTGGGCTTTCATGTTTCCCAGTAGGCTGCTAACGTCAGGCCCTCGGAACATTGGTCTAATAACCCCCCTTGTTATTTTCTTTCTGAACCATGCTTGCACTGAGTTTTTCTCCGTTATTTCCCCTGTTCTCAGAAGCCTATGGGGTCTTATTCCCGGAAGAGGAGTATTTCCAGGTCCGTTTAAATCTCCTTCTCACAGCATCCAGTCAGATTGCAGAACATGAGCAGGTTAATTCTGTGGTTGGCAGGCACCTGCTATCGACCAGACCACACCTCATTTCTGAACGTCATCTCTTGGAAGGAGGAAAAAAGGCGTGAGGACCCACTGCCCACATTAGAACCCATTTGTTTCTTTTGGAGATCTGGCAAACTTGAACGCAGAGTCACTGCTGGCAGCAATGGGGCAAGAGTGTGGCCTTACTCGCACAGCAGAGAGGGATGACCCAAGTCCATCTGAGTCCCAGTGTTGGGTATTTGAGTTATGGAGCTAATATATTATGTGAGGTATGCAGAAAAATACAGGTACTACAAACAACCATCACAGTTAATTTTTAACTCTCTGCATATTAGATATTTCTCATTTACTCCCAAAAGGAAAATAACCATAAGATAAGTTGAATTCATGGTTCATTTTGTGAGGAGTTTCTCACCTGGGTGATTATGACAGAATGTAATGTGAATTATAATTGCTGAGCCAACCAAAAATGAAGATAATTCTAGTCATTCTCTAATGCATAAAACTCATCAGAATGAACTCTCAACTCTTCAGGAAGAAGCAGATGTCTTCTCCTGATGTATCCGCTAAATGCCCAGAAACTTCAAAATGTGCCCAGAAGGAGCTATCAGAGACTACCGAGAATTCCTGCCAATCCTTGGGAGCGGGATCTCTACCAAATGATTCCTACCAGGGAGGAGGAGCACCGGGAGCAAGGGGCAACACAATGGCTCCAACTCTCAGGATGCCTGGTGATATGAGCATCATGAGTGATGCAGAAGGGGAGAGTCATGGGAGCTATCATTTACCACCTAAGGAGCAGGACAAGATAATATTTATATGTCCTCCCTTGACAGCCATGTCTCTCTACACATCCACCAGTCAGAGCTGCAGAGAAAAATCCAAAACAAATCTCAGCACAATGTTTTTTTTCCAACCAGGACTGTATAACCCCAGCTGCCAGTAGAGAACTCAGGATATGTGAGGTGACAGCCACCTCATTGAGGAATCTGCAGAGAGGAAGAAAGGGAGCTGGGGATTACATTTTCCCATAGCTGTCCCCTATAAAACAGTTGTAAAAGAACACCAGTCAGGAGCTTTCCCCCACAGTAAATAAGAAAGATTTGCATCATGAAGAGAGTTTCAGTGAACGTCTTGGAAGCACAGTAGGTAAAGACAAAAGCGAACAAGAGTGATCCATCTAGTGATGAGTAGTTATCTAATGACAGGAATGATCCTTACAAATGTTTGAAGGATGGCTTCTCCATGTTCTCAGTTTAAATAGATAATATACACTTGTCGAGAAAAGTGAAGAGAAGAAAGATCATTAGTAAGGCTTTATATGGGGGCAAAATTGGTAACATAAATTATAAAGTTTAAATCATCTATTCATATTTCAAGCATTGATGGTATTACCATCCAACTGACAGAAAAGTCAAATCCTCAAGTAACCTAACATGCTTGAGAACTACTTGAGTAGCTGGGATTTTAGAGATTGTGGCTTCCTCCTGTCCCACACTTTTTTTTTTAAGGTTTTATTTATTTATTTATTTAGAAAGAGAGAGAGAGAGAGAGAGAGAGAGAGAAACATGAGTTGGGGGAGGGGCGGAGGGAAAGGGAGGAGCAGACTTCCTGCAGAGCAGGGGCTCAATCCGGGTCTTGGGATCTAGATCTGAGCAGAAGTCAGACATTTAACAGACTGAGCCACCCAGACCCAACACACGCCCCCCATCCCATGCTCTTTCATATATCCCTTTACTGATGTACAGTGCCAGGGGGAAGCCTAGCTTCTGAAGAGAAGCAGAATATTTATGACTCTGAGCTTGTGCTTAGAAATAGCCACATGCTAATTTCTTCTCTGGATAGCAATTTTTGTTTCATTTTTTAAATTAAGTTTTTGTTTCAATTCCAGTATAGTTAACATACAGTGTTATATTAGTTTCAGGTATACAAATAGTGATTCAACACTTCCATACCTCACCTCGTGCTCATCATGACAAGTGCCCTCTTTAATCTCCATCACCCATTTCCTCCATTACCCACCCAGCTCCCTTCTGGTAACCACCAGTTTGTTCTCTACATTTAGGAGTCTTATTTCTTGGTTTCTCTCTCTCCCTCTCTTTTCCTTTGTGGATAGCAAGTTTTTTACACAAACAAGTAGCATTCTCTTTGTCTGTTTTATCTGTATCTTAACCTGTTGACCAAAAAGAAAATTAAAATTTGTCTGAAAGTTTAGTTAATAATTTACTGTTTCCATTTCATCATGACCAAAATACAGTACAAAAATAATCTGCATAATTTATACTATATATTATAGTTTGAAAGTCAAATGATGCAAATCAATTACAATTTAAATTCATAATGGATTACTTGTGTAATTTTTATTTCCTTACCGATGTAGGTTTTTTAAATCTTTCTTTCTATTGAGATGTTACCTCCATATGCTGTAACTAACTTTCTGTTCACTTTTTCCTCATTTAATGCCTTTTTCTCTTAGCATCATGCCTAATTATTATATAAAATTATTAAATCCTTAAAATTTCTTTAAAACCATTCCCATAATTAAACATAGACTCTCCTTTTTTTTTTTTTTTTAAGATTTATTTGTTTGTTTTAGAGAGAGTGCATGAGCAGGGGGAGGGACAGAGGGAGAGAAAGAGAAAAGAAGCAGACTCCTCTTTGAGCAGGGGAGCCCTATGAGTGGCTCCATGTGGGGCTCAATCTCAGGACCCTGAGATCATCACCTGAGCCAAGACCAAGAGTCAGAAGCTTAACTGACTGAGCCACTCAGGCACCCCTAGACTCTCCTTTAATTACAAATAATTTATCTATTTGGAACATTTAGCCCAGGCAGGGGGTTTAGCGAAGGCTTTCTGGAAAAGTATTTTCCTTATTAATTTGCATAAACTCTTTGTTTCATGACATTTACATATATTTACAACTCATATTTAATATTGCCAAACTGTTCTTCAAAGTATTCTACCATTTTACACTTTTAACAGGGAGATGTAAATAGGAAGTAGCACTGAAGTTTATACTGCCGTTCTTGCTTTTTGACAAAGAATAATGCTGATATATCACACACAAGATTGGTTGATGGATGCAGGATTTGATTTTTTTCAACTATCCAAATAACAGACTGTGTATGTAAATTAGTATTCTCCCCTCCTTCATATGTAGATTTTCTAGACCAAATGCCAAATAAACTCGACCTTTGTGCTATTTGCAATCAGTTAAATCAGAATGACTAGTCTGACCAATGAGAAATTCTTATATCTGTCCTCTCCTACACTGTTATTTTTGTGATTTCTTTTAGGGGATTAATGGTTATTGGTTGTTAATCAAAATGATAAAGCAGACCTACAGGAAAGCTGAATTATTTACCTTAATATATCATTAGAATAATTCTTTCCAGGGACGCCTGGGTGGTGCAGTTGGTTGGGCAGCTGCCTTTGGCTCAGGTCATGATCCCGGCGTCTTGGGATCGAGTCCCGCATCGGGCCCCTTGCTCCTCAGGGAGCCTGCTCCTCTCTCTGCTTCTGCCTGCCTCTCTGCCTGCTTGTGTTCTCTCTCTGTTAAATGAATAAATAAAATCTTTAAAAAAAAAAAAAAAGAATAATTCTTTCCAAAAGTAAAGCTCAAATGTATTTCTTTTTTTTTTTTTTTAAGATTTTATTTATTTATTTGACAAGGAGGAGAGAGATCACAAGTAGGCAGACAGGCAAGCAGAGAGAGAGGGGAAGCAGGCTCCCTGCTGAGCAGAGAGCCAGATCCAAGGACCCTGAGATCATGACCTGAGCCAAAGGCGGAGGCTTTAACCCACTGAGCCACCCAGGTGCCCCTCAAATGTATTTCTTATTCAGTTTATTCTGAATTTTGATGGTTTAAACAATCCTACCCTAGTTAGGGAACCCCTCATCACTAAATGAGTATATCTATGTGTATATCTATATACCCATGATCAAATAAATCTTTCTGAAATGTAGGTTTAAAAATCTCCCTTGGATAAATATACAGCTACATGTAAATTCTGTAATTTACGTTGAGGTCTTATAAATACAGCAAATAGACAACCTTATACATTTATTGCACTCTTTAATCCAGTCATTTGTATCTGGGACTTTCTGATAAATTCCACAACCTGAGAAACTAATTCTTACTCAATTATTTGGTGCCTGGTCGCAGAGAGCAGCTCTGTGCAGACAGAAGACACCACAGCACTGAAGCTGGATTGGATCACAAATGAAATTAAATTGATAGCTTATCTCCAGTACTATCCTATTTCTGTTAAAGGTTTGATATCTCTAGGACAGAAATATTTAAGAAAATTTCAGAGCTCTTCTTTCCAGCATTTTGTTAAAAAACAATTGCCACAGGAGTGTGCTAATCACCTTCCAGAACTTGACAAAAGTCATTAGACCTTGGTGAGCCATTGCTACATCACCCCAGGTAGTTCATAACCTGTTTGCTACCCTCTCTACAAGCCTGAGCTGCCTCTCATTTTTTCGTCTTTACCTTTATTTACTGTAGGTACTAAAGCAAACAGCAGGAGTCCTGGAGAAATACTCATTGTAATAAGAGTTCATAATGTACATGACTAGGAATGACTGCCCAGGACAAATGTTTATAAATTAATAAAGCTCATTCAGCAAAGCAAATTTAGTGTTCCAGTTGTTTTCTCCTGGACACTTCATCCCTTCATCCTTTAAAATATACCAACTATTCATTTAAATAGTGATCCCCCAAAATCCCTGAATACTCGTATCTTTCCTAAAGAAGAAATGTAAACCCATAAATACATTTCGACAATTTACTAATAATTAGTGATGTATAACCCCCTTTACATACAGACTTCTAAGAGAAGCATCAGTGATTTTAAGAGGGGGGACCTCAGTCACAAGAGGCACAGGAGGCACTTTGACCCAGTTATTTTAACACCAGAGAGTTTCTGACTCTGTCTTTATAATACAAGTATTTTAGTAAGAAGCATACTGACATCAATGAAAAAATATTCCAGAGCAAATTTCATTAATCTAATTCTTAACCAATAAATCCAATTTCTACACAAAGCAGTTGAGCCATTTTCCTTTTTTGTCATGTTCCTTTCTATTTTTCTAAAATGGTCCATTACTATCACTTTCCTACATAAATTACATGAAGATTTGATTCCCATGATAGTTTTAGTCCATATTAAGTTTTCTCAATTATAGATTCACCATTGTAAATTTGCTTTTCGGCCATTATTTCTATGAAATTCCATTTTCTATGATCTAAGTATTACCCAGGTTTGATTTTTCTATTGATTTATAGTCTGCAACAGATTCTGCCTCATGTAGTTTCAGCTGCTGTCAGTTATATTTTGTTCATTATTTGTACTGAGATCTAATTTTCCGTGGGTGACTAATAGCTGTTTTCACGAAATACCCTCATTCGTTACCTCACTCTCCAGTTAAAATTAAGCTATTGCCAGTTTTATTTTGTGTTTGTATTCTTATCAGAATATTTGTTAGGTATATTATAAAAAGTTGAGCTTTTATATTTTTTTTCTTGGAGTAATGAGTACAGTGGTGAGTGTAGGTACCAGGCAGGGTGGAAGCATTCAGCTTTAGCAATATATAGTTAAACCACGACCAAGAGAAGCTTAAAGAAAGTTTGAGAGAAAAGCTGAGGAGTGCAGTAAAGTGGAAGAATTGCACTGTGAGAATCCTGGAAGGGCATGCAATGGCTTGCTTATGCAGAGGAATAAGAAACCATTGAACCATTAGAGTAGACCACTGAGAAGAAGCTGAAAACAACTAAAGCCAAAATACAGAATTATTTAGTGTCCATGCTAGAACCTATACAATATGGTAGGCGATAATAGGCCCACTGTAAGCTCAATAAAATAAGAAGCAGACCAGGAAAGGGTGGAATTTGGACATAGCAAAGACTATGCAGTAGTAGTCGAGGGCAGCAGACCCTCCTACAGCCTAATTCAATAAAAGACCTCCATCTGGGAATCAGGGTGTCTCTGACCTGGTAGGTTTCTCACTTCTCCCAGGTTACCTTGACAAATAATTTTCAAGAGGCATGGGGAACCATCTGTATTCACCATGTCCTTGAGCATGTGACCTTTTGTGCCTCTTGTTTGTAGGTTCCACAGAAATGAAAGTGAAAGCAACTTTAAAAATGATAAAACATGTCTATCATAAGACGAACTGAGTGAAAGCAGAAATTCTTTGCTTATCCAATGTCTTCACAAATGCCAGAAACTGTGCTAGTGGTTGGACTTGCACAGAAAACCATTGTCTCTGAGTCCAGGCAGTTAGAGAAGATGAGGAGGTATAAATATTGTGGTACATTCCATAACAGATAATAGATACAAGTGCTTGAAAAGCACAGAAGGAGAAAGTAATTCATATGGTTTGGGAAAGCCTTCCAAAGCAGGTGGCATTGATTTGGGCTTTGAAAGAAAGAAATGGAAAGTACTTATTAGGTAGAGAAGAAAAGAGAAGAGAAGAGCTGAGGGTTGATGTCAGTGACAATAATGATGCCCATCTATGACATATTCTTTTGATCCTTTTAGAGGCAGCGTCCTGGGCTAAGAGAGAAATCTGCTTAAGCTTGTGTGCTCATATTCTCTCCATTCCTGGGTTAGGAGGCCCAAGTCATTCTATTTAAAGTCACCAAGTAGTTACATACTTTATCAAAATATACCTTTTAAAAATCTTTTAAAGAATTGTGACCAAAGGGGCCCCTGGGTGGCTCAGTCATTAAGCATCTGCCTTTGGCTCAGGTCATGATCCCAGGGTCCTGGGATCAAGCCCTGCATCGGGCTCCCTCCTAGGCAGGAAGCCTGCTTCTCCCTCTCCCACTCCCCCTGCTTGTATTCCTTTTCTCAACTGTCTCTCTCTCTGTCAAATAAATAAAATCTTTAAAAAAAAAAAAAAAGAATTGTGACCAAAAGTAACAAAGATAATTTAATTTAATTTTTTTTTTTTTTTAGTAAACCACAGTGAAATAACCCTTAGCAATATCTTAACACATTCATTCTTAACAGCTCCTGCAACAGCTTATGCTCAATATAATTTTGCCTTGGTGACACGAGTTTCCTTGGCTTTTTTTTTTTCTTCTTCTCAACTCCCAACTGTCATGCTAGGAAATCCTCTAAAATTTATATAATTTTACCTATGGTTGTAACTGATATTTTTAAAAGACTTATTTATTACTTATTTGTGAGAGACAGAGAGCATGAGCAGGGTGAGGGGCAGAGGAAGGGAGAAGCTGTCTCCTCACTGAGCAGGGAGCCTGAGTGGGACTCGATTCTGGGACCCTGGGATCGTGGCCTGAGATGAAGGCCGATATTTAACCACCTAAGCCACTGAGACCTCTCATAAATTGATATTTTAATCTTATTATATGCCATACTTATAAAATATGGTGTCATTTTTTTTAATGAACCAATTTAGGTGGACTTGTTCTTTTACTCATAAAATTAACATTGTCTTGCTATCTACATAGTTCATTTATTCAACAAACAAATATCGATAATTTGGTTCTCCTGGAAGGAGAAGATAAGATCCTTAGACCTTGGAGAGTTTAGTGGTGCACATTTTAAAAGTGTTCCTAACTAATAAGTGTGTGAAATTAAAAGTCTATATACAGTACTATATAATTTCGGAATAAAAAGAACAATATTTTTTTGTGGAGAATCTAGGAAGACTTAATGGAGGAAGTACTGTTTGACCCAGGCCTAAGTGCTGGATGGACATTGGACATGTGAGAATGGAAGAAGGTTATTCTAGGCAAAGAGAAAAATATAGGTGAGGCCATATAAGTGAGGAGGTGTAGGCAGCCATTTTGAAGAATAAATAGAGGTCAGAGTTATTTGAGGGCAAGGTCATAAAAAAAAATTGTGGATGCTAAACATTTCTCATTTTTTTAAAAAAAAAAAGGCAGGAAGGAAATAGTTATAATTAATATGAAGATTTGAGTTTCCAAATTTGAATATTTTATCTCCAAAAATTACCACTTACATGCATTAACCCCCAAATTTACACTGGCTCTAGGTATTAGAGGAGAAGGAAACATGGAAATGAAGTCCAGAAACAAGTAATATTCAGTTATTCTCAGAGAGCAACGGAAATATGATCTCAGCTATGGAATAGTTTGAAAAATTTGAAGTGAAATGTTAAGCTGCTGAAGTTGAAAAAGATGACCCTTTCTTTCAGGCTGACTGAGAAAACTGAAAGCCAAAACGTGTTACTCTTCGATTTGTGGCTGTGATTTAAACAGAAAGAAATGACAGCCCATTAGTCATATTATGTGGTACAATAATGGCCCCCAAGTGTGGTAATTATCAAAAATGATGACACCTTTGGAATTGTTAGACTAATGCTATAAATCATCTCTGTCTTATAAAAAAAAGCATTACATTATGATATTTTGAGGCTTTTGGATTGCAAGGGACAAACAAGTAGCTCTGAAAAGCAACTAACTTAGAATGATTTAAACTGAAGAGTGGCCTTAAGTTTTGTGGCTATTTATGGTATTAAATTGGATATGCTGGCAGAAGGCAGTACAGAATTTCAGTCAGGTACATTGGCATGGATCTCTTAAATCCAATTTGTAATACCCATCTAATGTCACTCACAAAGACATTTTAAAAAGACAAGAAATGTAATGGAGGAAAAGAAACATGTCTAAGGAATGCCATTTAAAAATAACAAGATAGAGTATTTCTAGCAATCACAAGGAATACACACAGAGGCTATCAGGGGGAAAATATCTTCAATTTGGAAATAAATAGTACTTGTAAAATGAATAGAATAAGAGAATTCAAGTAAATAATTTTTATCAGTGTGACAAGAAACATTCAGATCATTTGCAAAGATTTTGAACTCTAGAATGACCCTTAAGGCCTTTTTTTTATCTTTTTCCTCTTTTTCACTTTTAGAACTAAATTCACAACAATCAGGATGTCAGCTTGAAGTCCAGACTAGAAGAGAAAAATCCTTTTATTTGTAAAACTTGTAATAACTTACAAGCTAATGGGCTTTATAGCAAACTAGAAGAAGCAACTGGAAAAGGTAAAGGAGGTAGCATAGAAATAAAAGATTCTTAAACATATTTTAACGCGGCAGTGGCAACAGTAGCCTCCAAGAGAATTAACACTTTCTAAAAGCTTATTAATACTTAACACTCACGGCATTAAGAAAAATATGCTACCAATACGAAGAATGTAAATCTGTTGAGCTGTTGTCCACAGTTTGCAGACTAGGTATGGAAAGATCTTAACCGAAACACAAGATTGCATTTAATTGTGTGGGGCTTTATTTGAAGGGCCCTGATTTTGTGTCTCCAAATCCTTTCAGTTTAACCAAAGCATAGCAAAACAACGCTAAAACTTATCTGATAATGTTGCTGATTCTTAAATTGTTAATGATTCTTAAAACACCTCATTGCACATCCTTAAATATATATATTTAAGTTAAAGATAAAGTTATATAAAGATAAGTTATATTTGTAACTTAAATATATATATTTAAGTTAAAGATGTGCAATGAGGTGTTTTAAGAATTTTTAAATGGTGGATACCTTGTGTGCTTACAAATTGATTCTTTAGTTACATATTCAAAATGTGATTGCTTCTCTTTGGGATGTTGCTGCCAAGACCTATTTAATTTTATTTGGAACAATTTCTATGATGTGTGAAAGGACCTCTTTATTGTGACCAGGGATCTGCAGGATTGTTATGTTTAGTCCTTCCATATTTTGAGGTGGCATTTTCCATGTTTTTTTGTCACCCTAGATTTTGTGGAAAGGGGAAAACAGACAAACAGAGAAACAAAGAAACAAGGGCTTTCTTCTTCCAAAGGCTAGTCTTCTTCCCTTTTAAATAATTTCCCCTGTGTCCTTAAGATATTATGCTTTAAAAATCTATAGAGAGACTGTTTTGGTCATTAAAAAGAAGTTTACACTGGGGGGCCTGGGTGGTTCAGTTGGTTAAGCATCCTACCCTTGATTTCAGCTCAAGTCATGATATCAGGGTCTGAGATCAAGCCCCAAGTTGGGGCTCCATGTTGGGCATGGAGCCTGCTTAAGATTCTGTCCCTCTCCCTCTGCCCCTCTCACCCCCATTCAGGTACTCTCTCTCTCTCTCTCTAAAAAAAAAAAAAAAAAAAGTCTACATTAAAACCTATGAATTTGAATTTAAGGTTCCAAACCGAATTAAAGTTCTGTTAGAGAAAAAAAAATTGTTAAAAGTTGTAGTGTAAATGTGCGGATAGGTAAGTAAGGAAATATATATTATTCTTAGGATATCAGCAATAATGCCAGTCAACTCTCTTATTTTATATTGAGCTTCCAGAACCTGAAAATAATATCTACATGTTTTAGCCAGATCAGGCGGATGTAACAAAATATCATAGACTGGGTGGTTTAAACAACAGACATTAATTTCTCACAGTTCTGGAGGCTGTGAAGTCCAAGACCAAGGTTCCATCAGGTTCAGTTTTTGGTGAGGGCTCTCTTCTTGGTTCATAAATAGCTGTCTTCTCACTGTATCTTTATAAAACAGAGAGAAGTTGCTCTGGTGTCTTTTCATCTTCTAATAAAGGCACTAATCCCATCATGGGGGCTCCATTCTCATGACCTCATCTATACCTAAGTGTTTACCAAAGGCCTCACCTCTGAATACAGTGGGGGTTTAGAGCTTCAATATGATTTCTGGGGAGGACACAAACATTCAGTCCATAACACCAAATATATGATATTTTGAGGTACCTTCTCTATTCTCTAACTTTATTATATTCTAATTATATTCCAATTCTTTCAGAGCTGAAATGTATCTGAATTTCATCTTTTGTGCTTACATAGAACTTCTTTTAGTTGAAAGAAAACAGGTGGTACTTTTGGAATAAAGCAACATTATGAAGAAATATTATAAGTAAATGTATTAGGTTACTATAATTCTCTAAGAGTATTAGACTTCAAAACCATTTTCAAACCTCTTTTCTAGTTTGTGAACATAGAGAAAATGAAGAAACTCAGTAGTCTTTCAAATCACCTAAAAAGATTGTTTTCTGGAAAATTTAAATGACAGATCTATCATATGTTATAATATAAACATGCCTATCAGATTCTTAGAAACACAAAGTTAAAAAGTCACCTATTATTATATTTAACATTTTATTGTTTTTAATCCTTAGGGTATGTGCTAATTTCACATGAGTGCCTTGGTTGGAAAATGACATTGACTCTGAAGATTACTGAGGGCTAAAAACAAAACTCTAATATTGAGTGAATCCCGTGGCTGATAATAGCAGTGACTTTACATTAGTATATAGACTATAACAATAACCATTCTATATTATTCCACAGACTAAATATTAAGAATTATGTGAGAGTTTAATTTTACTTACCTTCATTTTTAGTCCCTAATAGGTCATATAGATGGAAACCAGAAAGTGAGAAAAATCATTCTATTGGTATCTTATGACAAAGGTCAAAATTTTTAATGTTTTTCTTAAAAACACTTAGTATTCTTTTTGATTTCTTTCCTTCCTTCCCTTCTTTATTCCCTTCTTCCCTCATTTCTTTTTCTCTACCATAAGATAGACTAGTTTTTTTTAATTTCAAGAAATATACACAAATAGTTAAAAGCAAACTATGAAAATGTATCTTAGCAACAGTGCCACATTTTAAAAGAAAATATATAAATATGCTTTGGTAGGGATATTACTTTTCAAGTATTTTTTATTTAATAAATATTTATTGTCTCAAGTATTTTCCAGGCATTTTTCTAAAACTTTTAAAACATATTAAATGATTTAATCTTAACAACCCTGTGAGGTGGGTACCATAATTATCATCCTAAATTACAAGTAAGGAAGCTAAGGCATAGAGAAGTATGTTCCCAAGGTCACAGAGGAACCAAGTTTTGCATAGAAAGATTATGAGTGAAAAAGTGTTGGAATTTGGCAACTGTGTTTTTTTCCCTTAAAGTTCTGCTTTGTTTGTGTACTACAAATGAAACTGTATTTCAACCTTTAGTGCAAACTAAGTTTTTAGTGTAGTTGCCTTTTAAAAATCTTCACTTTTTAATTTTTGTAAAATGACATGCACCTGCTTATTAATTCACATGACATGGTGGCTTACTCCTTTGTGCTTCTGTTCATCCACCATATGCTCTGACCCATAGAAGAGGAGAGACTCTTGTAACTCTACACAACTTCCTTTAGTGTAGGGCAGTTGGTTTCCTCACTATCTCATCTCCCGAAACTCCTTATAGCCTTTGAAGAAACCCTCCATAGTTATCCCTACTTTCCTCTTCACCAGAGCTTGTACCCTGGCTTACTTCCTTTCTCCAGGGAACTAAAAGAAGGGTTGAGGGGAGAAAGAGTTAAATCATTTATATAGAACTAGCACCCTTCCCAAAGCTTCTTGTTTTGAATTTCCAATAAAGAACAAAAAATAGCAGTTCACAAAAACATTTTTAGACCACCTACTATATAGTAGACAGAGTGTTAGTACTGAGATCATAAAGATAAAGGGCATAATTACGGTACTGAAGGAACTATAACCAAATAAAACAATACCAAACCTTACGAAGAATTTGAATTCTTATATAGTTCAAAAAAGCAAGCAATAATTTCCCTGAATAAGATCATTGCAAAACTAGTGGCTATAAGACTTAAAAAAATTTTTTTTTGTAGAATTCCTTATGCAAGTTCAAAAGGAGTCCTCCCCCCCCCCCGCCCTGGATTTGTATAGGATTATTATGCTACTTGAAACTAATCATTTCTTGGAAATAAACTAATTCTTGGAAATAAACTAATTTCTTGGAACTAATCATGAGTCATTAAAGTGTCTCAGGGAAGTTTGAATTTTTAAAAATCATGTTCAGTTTAAGTTTCTAAAAGAGCAACATATTATCCTAATTGTAATGTATATATTGCTAAAGGAGCAATATTAAGGATTTCCTCACACACACAAGGTATCTCAGATTACTTTAGTGCACTCCGTGGTTCCCTACAGACCAGTATGAGAGGTAGGAGGATTTCATCTAGTGAGGTGTTGCTTTGATAAATCTGGTGTTCTTTTCACATGAATTACCAAATGTCTGTTTCAAGTAAGAAGTCTTCACCTAAGTCTCTGACTCTTTAACACGAAGATAAATTTAAGCATGTAGAAGTTTGTAGATCAACCATAAACCCAGAATGTTTAAAAATTACTTTTATAAAACTCAGTTTATTTCTAGAATGGAAAGTTTATTTCTAGAATGGGAATAAATGAGAAATAAGAGTGAGGAAGAAAAAAGGAAAGAAGGGAAGCAAGAGAATGAACAAGCATGGGCAGCATTCTTCACAAATATCTGAACATGGGAAATTTCATGTCTGTGTGGGTTCCCCATTCATACACCTATTAAGTTTAATTTTCTCCTGTTAAAAAAACCCAAATATCTATACATAATTATTCCAAAAGAACAATTAAACATCACGTTGATTTTACAACTTCTATTTCCTTATGAATTTCTCCGTATGAAGTCTGATATATTAAAAGTCCACTACATTGTGCAAAATGCAAGTCTTAACAGCAAGCACGAGAGCATTAGCTTTCATTTGTTACTACTTTTGCCAGTTCTTGCTTCCCCAGTGAAGAAGCCCTATGTCTGTGGAAGCCCCACATCGATTGTTCTGTCATGTATGTTTCTGAAAACAAGATAATTTATAATTGTACTGTTTCTCTTAACATCAAATTTACAAGCAGCGTCTCATAATGACATGTTATTTATAATCATTTTAATAACAGCATAATATTCCTACCTGTGAGTAATAAGTTACCTATAGTTATCCTAACTGATCCCCTACTCAGGTATTTAGGTTGTTTCAAATTTTGTACAATTACAAATAAAGTTGCAATTAATATTTCCTCCTCATCCCATTTTAGGGTTATTTCCATAAAAGAGATACACAAGAGTATAATTGCAAGGCCTATTCCAACCATTTGTATCAATAAATAATAATAAAATTATTGAATCATTCATTTCAATTTGTGTTGTAATGTCTTTTAATATGTACTAAAACATATAAGAGGATATTTCTTGGATATTTTGTTCAATTCATGTTCTATTCCTACATCAGTGTTATAATATTTGTATTATCATAGCCTAAAAATATGGTTTAATATCCAGTATCGCTTGTGTGACTCATTTCTCTTCCTTTCAAAATATTCTGTGCATTTTTTGTGTATTTAATCTTTCAGAGAAACTTTAGATTTTTGTCAAACAAATCAAACAAAACAAACCAAATTTTTTTGAGAAGCCAAGTGATTTTGAAAACAAATCAAACCAAAATTTCCTTATGATTTTCACTGGAATTGCATTAATTCTATAAAGCAATTTCGACATAACTGACATCCTTAGAAATACTATTTTTTCTATGCAGAAGCTTAGTTTTTCTAATTTATTTCTACTTTTTTTCTCAAAGCTTCATCACTTTTTATTCATGTTAGGCCACAAATATTTCTCATTAAAGTTATTCTGAAAGTTTATGCTGTTGTTGCTCTGGTAAATATTGACTATTGCATTAATTTTTAGCAGGTTTATTGAGATATACTTTACATATACAATTTGCATTTCAAGTATATAATTGAATGATTTTTTTTTTTTAGTAAATTATAGACCTGTTCAACAAGCACCACAATCCAGTCTTGAACATTTTCGTCACCTCAAAAAGAATTTCCTTTCTGTTGGTGACTTCAAGTTTATTTCTGTTACAGTTGGAGAACATACTTTATATGATTTCAGACTTTTAAATATATTGTGATGTGTTTTATGGCCTAGCATGTGGTCTTTTTTTGAGAACACTCCACATGCACTTGGGAAGAATGTGCATTCTATTTTTGTTTGGTGGAGTGTTCAATAGGTGTCAGTAGGTCAAATTTGCTGATGGTGTTAAGTGTTAAGGGATATAAAGGACATCTTTGCTGATTTTCTGTCTAGTTGTTGTATCCTATTGCTTCATGTACTTGGGGGATATATGTCAGGTATGTATACATTTATAATTGTTCCATTTTCCTGTTGAATTGACCCTTTAATCATGAAATGTCCCTCTTTGTCTCAAGTATTTTTTTGTTTTAAAGTGTATTTTGTCTGATGTTAATATATTCAATCTAGTTCTTTTATGGTTACTATTTGTGTGGTTTAACTTTTAAATTCTTTTAACTTTCTGTCTATTCGTGTCTTTTGAATTTAAAACCTGTCTCTTATAGACAGCATATAGTTGGATTTTTTTTAATAGTCTGTCAATCTCTGCCCTTTGATCTATACACATGAGATGAAAATGTTGATATAGCTGGACTTTTGCTATTTTGGTATTTGTTTTTCATATGTTTCAAGTCATTTTTGTCCTTTGTTCCTCTTTAACTATGTTTGTTTATGTTAAATAGATACATCCTAGTATACTATCTTAATTCATTTTTAAAAACTTATTTAAATTGTTTCCTTGGTGGCTGTTCTTGGCCTTAAAATAACCAGTAATTTGTTACAATCTACTATAAGTAATCATAATCTACTTCAGATTAATAACTTAATGCCAGTGAAATATAGAAATTTTACTCTAACATAGGTATATTTCTTTTCCCTTCATGTTATTATTGCCATATATCACATCATTATGTAAGCTCAATAACAGTTTTGTAATTATTGTTTTATGTAATTGTCTTTTAAATCATTTAAGAGGAAAGAAAAATATTTGTCTTTGTAAGTATTTACATGGTAAATAAGTATTTAGATAGTATTTCTGTAGTCCTTTATATTTACCTATGTAATTAGGTAAATTACAAAAATTTTCCCCCAAATTAAGATTTTATGTTTTAGAGAAGTTTGAGGTTTACAACCTAAACTTGAGAGGGAGGTATAGAGATTTACCGTAGAGCCCCTATCCCCACACAGGCATAGTCTCCCTCATTATCAACATCCCCCCACCAGAGTGGTACATTTGTTACCAAGGATGAACCCACACTGGCACACCGTAATCACCTAAAGTCCATAGTTTACCTTAGGGTTCACTCTTGATGTTACACATTTCTATGGGTTTGGACCCACGTATATGGTATGTCCATCATTATAATATTATATGGAATATTTTCACTGCCCTAAAAATCCCTGTGTTCTGCTTATTCATCCCCTCCTGACCCCTGCAACCACTGATCTTTTTGGTCTTCCTATTTTGCCTCTTCCAGAATGTTATATAGTTGCAATCATACAGTAGATACCCTTTTCAGATTGACTTCTTCCATTTAGTAATTTGCCTTTAAGTTTCCCCCATGTTTTTCCATGTAATTACCTTTTCCAGTGTTCTTTATTTCTTCATGTGGATTCAAGTTACCATCTATTGTCATTTCCATTCAGCCTGAAGGATTTTTCTTTAGTATTTCTTGTAAGGCAGATGTGGTAACAATAAATTCTCTTTGTTTATCTGAGAATGTTTTCATTCTCCCTTTGGTTTTTGAAGGGTAGTTTTTCCAAATATAGAATTTTTGGTTGACAGCTTTTTTCTTTGAATATGTGATTCTTCTGCCTTCTGGCATCAATTTCTGATGAGAAATCCCCTCTTAATCTTACTGTGTTTCCACTGTTATGTGATGAGACACTTTTGCTGCACACGAGATGCTCTCTTTGTCTTTCCACAGTTTGACTATAATGTATCTTGGTTTATATTTATTTGGGTTAATAGTCTTTGGCGTTTATTGAGCTTATTGTATTGTATATTAATGTTTGTCATGAAATTTGGACAGTACTTGGTCATCTTTACTTCATACATTTTCTAAACCACACAGTCTTTCTCTCTCTCCTTCTATGGCTCCCAATATGTGTGTATTTGTATGTTCCTCTGTCCTATGGATCTTTGAGACTCTGTTCATTTTTCTTTCTGTTCTTCAGGTTGCGAAACACCTGGAGAGAAAAGCCATATAGTAGTTTAAAAAAATCTAATATAAAGAGTTATCATTTAGAGCTGGGTATTCACGTAATGAGAAATTGACTCATAAAAAGTAAATAGAACTCTTAAAAATGTGGGACTAGAGAATTAAGAAGGTATTATCCATTTGGCTGATATTAGAACACCCAGGAAAGACCCCACCCCCACAACCAAATACAGGTGAGATCCAGATCTGGTCGAAGTACGTTTGACCATGCATGGGTCACTGAATGGCAGAGAAATCACTTTAGAGCTGGATGGGGAGAACCTGCTGGAAATACCCCTCTAAGGTGCTAGCAAAATCTCTTCATAAGGAGGTATCTCCCTGGAGGCACTCTCCTACAATATTTCCCAATGGACATTTCTGGGAGTCTGTGCTGCCCAATAGAGGCTGATTGCCATGCAGTATAGGAGTTGGGTGCTAGAAAAAGCTGCCTGCAATGCAGGAGCTGGAAGCGGGAGAAGCCATACAGTAGGCTACTACCAAGTAGGCTCAATGGAACCAGAAAGGAAAACCCCTTCTTCCTGCAGTGTTTTGCCAGCACCATCTCCTGACAAGGCTTACTGACAGCTGGAAAAGAAAAAAAAAATCATTTTCACAGAATAGGAAAGGAAGAGGAACTTGGAACTGAGAGGCAATATATTAATAACAGGCGCACTTCATTCTTTTGGGCATTCAGTTATATATGCAACTTTCTACACATATTTGAATACCTATATAGCAACAAAATATATTTCCAACTAACAAAATACAGCTATCCATGTTGCAAGTAAAGAAGCCCTCCTCTTCTCCACCAAATGAGGAAGTACATAGTCCCAAGTCCCTACAGTTACTGTGTTCAACACAGGCTACAGTAATAACTTCTCAAAGTAGGTGCAGTTTCACTGAATGGTCTGTTACTTAAACACTATGGTATTAGCTTCCAATAGCTTGTATATAAAATCAAAAAGAAAGGGAAGAAAACGGTGCATACAAGTAAACATTGCATATAGCAAGAAGAGAAAAAATATACTAATTTCTGTAATTGTCTCAAGGTTGTAGATGATATCTATGGATTCTATCTTTAACTACCCATTCCATTTTCCCCCTTACTCTCTGCTAAAATCTTGAGTTCCTTATCTGAATGACCCAAACCTTCATTCCTGAAGGGTGTGCATCCTCAATTGTTCTGCCTTTTCTTGGTTGCTATAGTTTCACATTGACTTTTACTATTGGGCATGAAAGTAATAAGCTGTGCCCCTGAGAATCCTCTAGGTTGCAAATATAGTCTTTTTTTTTTTTTTTTGTCTCCAACCCAATTTCTAGTTGGTAATTTGGACTATCACTGCATCTTTTTTTTTTTTTCTCTACATTCTATATATGGAACTCTCTATTCCTCTAAAGGATAAGGGATTTCATCAGCACTATGTAGAACTGAAGGCTTTGGAGGATGTAATTAATTTGATAACATAAAAGAAACTTTTTGTTATTGATAGGATATCATTAAACTTTTAAGTAGTTTTGTTCTTTTCTAGAAATCATTTACTTCATAGTTTTCAAATTTGGCAGTTATAAATAACATGTATATATTTAACATGTTTTCTACATGTTATTACTTCTCTATCCTTTCTAATTTTTACTGGGATTTTCTGAATTTACTATTTTGTGATTTGTTTACTTTTTTCCTATTTTCTAATGCATTTGCTATTAGTGCTTTTATTTTACTAGTCTTCCTCTTGCTTTTTCATTTTCTGAATTATTTAATAAAATGCTTAGTTTTGCTCATAAAATAAAAATCTAGTTATGAATTTAAGTTTAGCAGTATTACATAATCCATTAAAATGAAAACTGAGTGAGGGCTGTATTTCTATTTCTTTGTACACTAATATCCTCAAATGTCTAGCACTGTGCCTCTGCACAGAGGAGTTTCACGGGATAATATTCCCTGGAATCTGCTTTGTATTGTTTCCTTTTGGGAACTATGGTTATTTCCTAATTACAATAATCTTAGATTTTTGTTTAAATTTCCATTACTTTATCAAGTTTGGCGATTCTCAGACTTTAACATCCAAGTGAGTCAGGGCTCACTTGGAAAACTCATTAAAACACTGATTTTTAACTTTAAAATTTATTTGAAGTTTAAATCAGAATTTCAAATTCAATAGGCTTGGGGCAGAGATCTAGAATTTGTATTTTTAAGAAGTTCTCAGGTAATGTTGAAGTCTCACTGGGGTAAGATTCATTGGCTTGGTTTATTTCATTTTATGAGAATGTCGATTACCAACTTCTGCTTTAGAGAATGTATTGAGGTATCTTGATGACTAAGTAATAGATCATTTAGGTATGCTGCCCAGCTTTAGATATTCTACCATCTTAATTATGTTTTAAAAATTCTGTCATCACTTATTTTTTGTGTAATTGAGAATAGACTAAGAGTTAAGAAGATGTATATTAAAACAGCAAACTGTTGAATTCTCTAAGTTAGTTTACTGTATAGCATAAGAGAGTATAATTTTTTTAAGCATTCCTGGAAATACTTTTTTAAAAATAAAAGACTTATCACAAACTTATAGTTGGTTTAATCAAAATGTACCACAATATCCAATATCATGTCTGTTGGTTACCTATCTCTGGTATTTTCTGAAAGACATGATTTTGCAAAACCTTACCTACATGCAAAACATTTACCTGAGCCATTACTTTGTGATTCAGGCATCATGTCACATTTTCCTTAGTCCACCCAACAGAGATAACTTTAGTCATTTTCATGAAATTGGTGTGTTGTGTCATTAAACTTTCTATGCAGTGTTCCACTTTTAAGAAGTGACAGGCCTTGTACCTTTGGATTTTCTTCAACCAATGGTTCCAATTAAGAATAGCTTCCAGGGGCACCTGGGTGGCTTAGTGGGCTAAGCCTCTGCCTTTGGCTCAGGTCATGGTCTCAGGGTCCTGGGATTGAGCCCCACATCGGGCTCTCTGCTCAATGGGAAGCCTGTTTCCCGCCCCCCACTCTCTGCCTACTTGTGATCTCTCTTTCTCTGTCAAATAAAGAAATAAAATCTTAAAAAAAAAAAAATGGCTTCCAAATTCCTTCAGCAGTTTTGCTGGAGCCTGCTCTGTCCTCTTTTTCTCAATTCTATTTTATACTTCCAAAGTCTTAGTTCCCCTTGCTTTAACTTATTTTTTTTCCTCTATGGTATATCTCCATATTATAGTATTTTAAAATTATCCTATGCATTGCTTTCTTCCACAAATTCTTCTTAATCTGACATTAATACTGATGCATCTTTTAGTATGATTGAAGTATGCTCATTGCTTCATTTGTAATTTTTCTGAATAATTTTTTTAGATGCATCTCTTATAAGTAGTAAACCACTGGATTTTATTTCATTATACACCCACTCCAAGAGACATTTTAGTGAGTAGATTAAAGCGATTTACAATTTTTTACAATTCTTACAGGTCATTTCATTATAGAAAAATCAGAAAGCACTAGTACTACAAAAAGAAAAATAAAATTGGTCAGTATAGTACGTTTTTAAAAATGGATTGACATACTAATGACAAACTTTTTTTTGAATTATTGTTTCATAGATTTTAACACACGGACTTTAACGCTGTTATGTAGAAAGAATTATCAGTTATCTTTTCCTTTAATTTCTGATCACTTTTGTGATTAAAAAGGTCCTTTCCTGGGGCACCTGGGAGGCTCAGTTGGTTAAGCTTCTGACTCTTGATTTTGGCTCAGGTCATGATCTCGAGGTCCTGAAACTGAGCCCCATGTTGGGCTCTGTGCTCAGCAGGGAGTCTGCTTGAGATTCTTTCCCTCTGCCCCTCTCCTAGCTCATACATGCATATACACTTCTCTCTGTAAAATATTTTTTTTTAAAAAAGGGTCCTTTTGAAAGTATCTAGAGATTAGATATTCATCTGCATTTTCTTCTGGTTTTTGGCTTTGCTTTCTTTATATATATTACTTTGTTCTACCTAGAATTTATTTGATGAATGTATATCTTATTCATTTCAAATAAAAAGTATAATTCTTTTATATACAATATTCTTTGGGCATACTAAATTTAGTGCACTGTAGTAAACATTCAATATTTGTAATTATTTTTGTGAAGTATTAGAATTGTTTTAATTTTATCCCTTCATCTAGCATTACTCATCATGAGAAATTATACTCCTAAAACCTGTTACTGTAAGTGAAAGCAGGAATGAAATATTTAAGACCTTATAGGTAAAGCAGGGTTAGGGGATTGTAGTAATAAGTGAACCTAAAATGATGATAGGCAACTTATTAAAGAAATCAACTCCTGGCATTTTCAGTATTTTTAAAAAGTAATAATCTGCACTGTTCAATTTTCAAAATGCTTTATGAATATTTTTGCCTTGCTGTAAATATAAATTATAAGAACCATTTTCCCTTTGATCCCCGTAAAATATCAGTGTTTTTTATGATTCAGTGACCTTTTTTAGCTTAAGTTAATTGAAGGAGAAAAATGCCAGTATACTGTGAGATATTCTTCAAAGCATTGTTTTCTGTTTAAGATAACTTAATAACAGTGTAGAAATGATAATGGCAGAACGTTGCTCTACCTCTAAATCTACCTCTAAAGCTTTTCATGTCTCAATTCCTTTCCTTTGGTTCACTTTGCCTCAGTTCTCTATATTTCTCCCAAGATTACATTACAAAGATATCTACATATAGTTGCTCTTCCTATATTTTATCTCCTTTTTCTCTTCCCAGGAGCCCATGCTTTTATTGTAATTTAAAAAATTATCCTCAAGAAAAATTACTCATGTTCACAAATACAGTATCCTAAATTCTCACATTTATGGAAAAAGTACAAGTATACAAATCCACATTTGGAAAAAAAAAATCCACATTTGTAGAACTTTGTACAATAGGAATTATAGTTGGGGAGACATTATTGTACTCAACAGGAAATGTTTAATATTAGAAATATGTTTAATGGGACTGTATTTCATCTAGTATGGAAACACATTGAAGACAGTGGAGTTGATACAATGACTATATAACTAAAACATCAGGACTATTGAAGAAGAGCTAGATACAGTTAAGTAGTGCATATGACTAATTCTGATTAATACATGGCTGAAATATTAATAGTAAAAGCTTACCATAACAGTTCAAAAAGTTCTACTGGAAAATGGCTATTTTTGTAGTAGTATTTAAAAATCATATAAAAATACCTTCGTATTTTTGCTTTTTCCAAAGTATTAATAATTGGCATTTGCTCAAACTAGTACAATAAACTTAGATCTTAAAATATTTTATCCATATCAAATGTTAAGGGCTCTATGTGCTATTACAATAAATGTATGCTCTGCATTAGTACTTATACTCTAAAAGTTAATTTACTTTATCCATATATCAAATTATATCAGTTATCATTGAAACATGTATAATATGTTAGTCTTGTATTTAATTGATTACAAATAAGAAATCCTATTATTTTAACAACACAATAATAAATGTAGCTCACCATCAGGAGAATAGCCATTAAAATGAGTACCACAGAACAATTAGTTCAAATTTACTTCCAAAGAATAACTTAAAAGAAATGATAGGCAATTTGAGATTTAAAATACAACAAGCCAAAAGTTTAGAAAGTTTAATAACTGTAACTCAAACACCATAAAAAGGCAGTCTTAAGGCTACAGAGATTCCATTGCCAGTGACTGACAGTATTATATATTGGCAGTGTACCAAAAAAAAAAAGTCCCCAAACAGATTAAAAATGTGAGTATCAGTAGTGTGTCTTAGGCTAAAATGGAAAGTATTAACAAGGCTATTGATTATAGCAAAAATAAGGTTGATAAAAAGATATCTAAAAACGTTAAGACACTGCAAGAACTGAATCAACTTATTTCAAAATTTCTCCTTGGAGAAATGCTTCTTTCCACAGATGTTCATTACACATCCATTTAGGCATTATGTTTTTAGAAAGTGGAGGAAAGATTAAAAAAATGGAATCTGAAAGTAATCAATGGAAAATATTTTTGAAAGCAAATCTGACACTGGAGTCCTAATGTAATATGTCAAACTCCACCAATCCTCAACTGAAAGTAAACTACATCATCTCACATAATGCTTAACAACAAAATTAGCCAAGATAAATGGTGATGTTAATAGCCATAAGTAAATGTTACAAATTACTAATTACATTTAGTCAACACAGTAGGGTTATTTAATAATGCTCCCCAAATACAACAGGTAGCATTTCTAACGAATAAATGAGTTTTATATCACACTTTTTTATCATGAGCGAATTTGTGACAAGGTTCATTTAAAATAAGGCATAGAACATGTGCCTTTCCTTCCTTGGTTTAAATGGTTAATCAATAATGGCTCAGATACAAAGTACCAGGATTCTTAGGGAATACCATGGTTTTAGGACAGGTGTTCTCAACCTTTTATTTTTTTTTTATTCCTTTTCTGATGGAGGTTCACTTATGTTATATGGGAAAAGAAAGGACTAGAGGGGTGCCTGGGTGGCTCAGTGGGTTAAGCCTCTGCCTTCTCAGGTCATGATCTCAGGGTCCTAGGATCAAGTCCCGCTCAGTCTCTGCTCAGCGGGGAGCCTGCTTCCCCTTCTCTCTCTGCCTGCCTCTCTGCCTACTTGTGATCTCTCTCTTTCTCTCTCTGTCAAATAAATAAAATAAAAAGTCGTAAAAAAAAAAAAAGGGCTAGAGTCCAGTGAACAAATAATAATGATTTTTAAAAATTGAGAGGTAGAAAATAGTCAAATGATAACACCTGGCATTTACAAAAGTACACATCAATTCATAAATATAAAACCTTACATAATTCTAAAAAAGGTAGTTAGTGGAAGACTAGCAGTAATTAACAATAGTTAACACATCTCAGTATAAGACTGATGATACATTGGCAGGAAAGCAACCTTCTTAAGTATTACAGAAATTCAACTGCCTGCATGCGTGCATATAGAGTAAGAATTTGTAAAGTTGCCAAGAGTTGGTGGCACCACACAACTGAGTACTGAATTAGAATTTTCAGTTATTTGTGGTAATGCAATAATCTTAGTCTATGAATACCAAATTTAGTAAGTCTTAATAACTCATTCAGCAGGTTACTACTAAGAAGCACATAGTTGTCAGTAAAAATGAATCTATGAAATTGGGCTCATTCATATGTAAGTATAAAAATATGAGCCTTTCATTTTTCCATGAAGAGAGCTCTCAAAGCTATGAATTTGCTTTAGAACAAGACTGATTTAGGGAACCCAGTGTCTAACATAGAGCTCGAAATACACAATGTAGTGGATGCAACTAAAATACACAGAAAAACAAGCATATGTGATTAATATCTGTTTTCAAAATAATATGTAAAGTACAATCTCATTGATCTGATGTAATTTTGTGATAAATTACATTTTAGACAGTATGGATTGATTCCTCAAAGCTTACATTGAATTTATTCCATTAATCACTTCAGTGATTTTTTTTTAAAAGGTTTTATTTATTTATTTGACAGAGAGAGATAGAGATCCCAAGTAGGCAGAGAGGTAGGCAGAGAGAGAGGGGGAAGCAGGTTCTCCACTGAGCAGAGATCCCAATGTGGGGCTCGATCCCAGGACCTGAGCTGAAGGCAGAGGCTTTAACCCACCGAGCCACCCAAGTGCCCCACACTTCAGTGATGTTATTAAAATTGTTTTTGATTCATAAAAACTTTACTAAATTACCGCAAAAACAACATTTCAATGGTCTTTGTTGATCTTTAGGATTTTTATTTGACAGAGTGAGAGAGAGTGCAAGTGAGCACAAGCAGGGGGAATGGCACAGGGAGAGGGAGAAGCAGGCTCCCCACTGAGCAGGGAGCCCAAAGTGGGGCTCTAGAGATCCCAGGCTCCTGGGATCATAACCTGAGCTTGGCAGATGCTTAACCAACTAAGCCACCCAGGGGCCCCCATCTTTGTTGATCTTTAGATATATAAATTTACAAATCTAAGGTATGTGTTATTTTTATGGTAAAGGCATCACACTACAGCAAACATTCTAAACTTTTAACTGATTTTAGAAATGATTTCAGCTATGAACATAAAAAACCTATCTAACAGTTTGTATTTCACTTAGCAAGAATAAAACAGCATGTGGTGCACTACACTGTCAGGGTCAAATGCTGTCGCAGAGTTAGGATTTGACAGAATTAAGAGGAAAAGCCCTGCAGAAAAGGTTAGGTAAGTCATTTTTACAAAAGAGAGGGCCATTTTTACCAATGAAAGCATTGTATCCATTTGTGAATGGCATGGTGTGGGTGAAGTTAAGTGGGGTTGGTAGAGGATTCAGAGAAATAAGGCAACTTGGGGAGATGCAAAAGGACTTTGAAAAAGCCTGGCATCTTGTAGAGGATAAAATTAGAATGTTTGTTGGAAAAATTTGGCCCTTAATTCTAACAATTTCTGATTTACTGACGCTTTAGCAGCAAATGTGAAGGACACAAATGACTGCAGAATAACTGAAATATTTAGTATACCTGGTATTACAGCACCCTCTATCACATGATCATACATAGAACATTTATATGTAGTGGTCACTTTATTTATTTATTTATTTTTTGTAAAAAAAATCCAATGTATTTATTTAATATATTCATCGCAAGGGCTCAACCAGAGACTTAATTTAAAAAACAGAAACAAAACAAAAATGACACCACAGTTTAAGATTAAGATACTAGATAGAAATGAAGAAAAAGACACACTAAGGAGAAAATAAAAAGACAACACAAGGAGAGAGGCTGGACAGTCAGGGATCTTGGCTGGAGACCTGCTTTGAGTAGGTTTCTTGTAGATACTTCTTAAAGGCTGTGGGGTTTTTCCAGAGCTCGGCGGCGTGTGTGTTCAAAGGACTATCAATGTTTGGTTCTCCTAGCAGGCTCTGGATGGACAGCAGGATGGTCCTGACATCATACAGGGCTGACCACTTGTCCTTCAGGATATCCACGCAGATGTTCCCCTGGGTGTCCATGTTGGGGTGGTAGCAGGGGGTGAGGAACTTCACCGTGGGCGCGTTGTAAGGGTAGCCACTGGGGAACTCTAGGGACAGCTTATACCTCAGGTCTTCGTACACTGTGCCAGCTGCTCCATGGATGGTCCCCACCCATTTGAAAAGGTTGTCTAATTCAGGGAAGGCAGAAATTCCTTTGTCGCTAGACATCATGGGTGTCATCAGCTCCTGCTGTAGCCTCTTGCCCACGGAGCCTCGGGCGGCGCCTCCGCTGGGCTCGGCTCCTTTGCGGGCGGCGGCGACGCTGGCAGCAGCTGGGTCGCGGTTCTGGGAGGCCATCCGGGCGGCACGCGGAGGGAGACAGGAACTTGGCGAACACCACTGCAACAGCCTGTAGTGGTCACTTTAATGTGGGAATATTCATTTATGTACAACTTTCCTGGTTCTAAGGCTTAACTTACTACTTTCCAGCAAAGAGGTTAAAGGACTACACATTTCTCCAGTTCTAGTGTCATCACTCTCTCTCCTGTAATAGCAAAGAGCATTAATGACAAGCAATCCTGGACTCTAAATTCTTCCAGGTGTGGTTCTAGTACCAACACCTTAAATATCAGGGGAGAATTTAACAAAGCTATACTTATCCAGCTCTATTCCCAGTTCGATACTCGGGAGGTTAAGGCCAATCTTTTTTTTTTTTTTTTTCCTCAAAGATTTTATTTATTTCACAGAGAGAGAGATCACAAGTAGGCAGAGAGGCAGGCAGAGAGAGAAGGGGAAGCAGGCTCTCCGCTGAGCGGAGAGCCCGATGCAGGGCTGGATCCCAGGACCCCGAGATCATGACCTGAGCCCAAGGCAGAGGCTTAACCCACTGAGCCACCCAGGCGCCCTAAGGCCAATCTGTTTTAATAAACCTTTCAGGGACTTCTGATGGATGCTCAAGTTTAAGAACCACTGCCCTATAATGGAAGAATTGAGTCAAGTCTTAGGCGGTACTGTACAAATTCTAAAGGAAACTTATTTTACGATACACTATGATATTCAGCTAAAACGCCATTTCAGTAAAACACCAAGAACAATCTCATGCTATCTACATAAAATTGTCAGGCCTAAAAGCTTCCGGGGAAATCTAGGTTGTCACGCAATAATTCATTATCAAGGAAGAAATTTACCTCGGTTTTGCTGACTTTGGTGAATTTATGTTTCCTCTCCGGTTATTTAAAAGAAATATGCCATGCAAACAAATCTACATTCAGCCTAAGCATCTCTGAGGCTTTGTTGGGAAATTTCCTTAGCCTGTTTTTTTTTTAATGTTTCAAATTTTTATTTAAATTCTAGTTAACATATAGTGTAACACTAGTTTCAGGGGTAGAATTAAGTGATTCTAGCCTGTTTTTAAAACAAATTACCTACTAAATTCTACGCTTCTCGAGGGGCTCCAAACGCTTTTACAACAGTGGCTTAATACGTGAAAAGAAACAAAAGCTTTTATATCAGAGGACAACCTAAGCCACAAAGCCTGTGCCATCTTCCCAACAAATGAGAAATAGAGGGCCCCATTCCTGAAAGACTTAAGAAATTAATGCTGGGATGACTGGGACGAGTTCAGGAACAAGGCACGTGGAAGCGTAAAAACACAGGAATGTTTTTTCTGAGCTTAAAACTAGAGAAAGAAAACCGTTTCCTCTCCATCTTGGGAGTACACAGCTAGTCCTACAAGAAATCTCCTCTTCAAAGTCCTGCTAAGGACCTCCTGCGCGGGAACCGACAGGGCGGAGACTCGGGTGCCTCCCTTCCGGGGGCGGGGGGGCGAGTGGGGAAAAAAAAACGACGGGACCGCGATTTCTCTGGAAGGTTCCGAGAGAAAGGTGCGCGCGCCCCCTCCGCAGGCGGCGGGAGACGCGGCACCAGATGGCGCTGCCGCACTGAGAGCTGGGCCCTGGGTGACCAGGGGGACGGGAAGAGGCGTCACCGGATCCTTCTCTTCGTGTCTCTTGCCGGAAATGCGCGCTGGCGCCAGCCTCTGATCCCGGATATTAAGACTTCTGGAGAGTTCCCGCGTGAGGGCGGGGCTAGGACCGGAACCGAACGGCGACCGTCGGTCCTCGGGGCGGAAGCCCCGGGCGGTGCCAGAGGGTGCTGCCTTGTGGTGCGCGCGCCTCTCCAAGGCGGGAGCGCGGGGCTTGGGGCAGATGGGGCGGGGGAACGTGAGGGGTGGGGCCTCGCCGTGCGCGTGCGCACTTTCGGGACGTAGTCGCCGCCGGCGTTTGAGTCTTTTTCTCCATTTTTGCATGTTTGCTGGCCTGGCAAGGCGGAAGTGGTGACGTAGTAGGTTCCCTCCCCCCCCCGCCCACCGGCCCACAGGGTTTGGGTTTCTAGCTGTGAGTCAGGTTTCTGGAAATCTTTGTGGAAAGTTAATGGTATATGAGGTAAAAACTCGAGCTGTATTTTCCTCCTGACTCTAAAGGGATCCAAATGTTTGCTGGGCGCGGTCCCAGTTCTGGTGGGGACCCAGCTTTTCCCTCTAAATCTACGGACCGGCTTGATCCACCCCCTCTTTCCTTAAACATCAATCATGAGGCAGTAGGGGTGTCACAAGGAAAGGGACTCAGGCAAATAGACTAGTCCTGTGGAACCCAAAAACATTATTTAAAGAAGCGTGCTTTTGCTTTTTAGCAATGCTTCTCAGGAATGTAAAGAGTTCAGTAGACTTTATTTTTCTGTTTTTGTCAATGTAAACATTTTATATTGTGCTTTTTGTGGTGTAGTCTTGGTCTCGATCATACTTTGTTAACTAAAGGAAGGCTACTTGTACAAAGCGTTTCAGAGGAAGATTCTGCCGCTTTTCCATTTTTGCAAAATTGAGAGGCAAACCACTTTTATGTATGGATGGACCATAGTAACTAATGAAAAGTGCATTGGTTTGGTTTTGTTTTCAGATACATCGTGGAAACAACTAAGATGTTGGAGAAATAAATCTGTATCCATCCTCATTATCCATTAATTTTAGATTGTAATTCTGAAAGTGTCAGCCGCAAGGCGACTGGTTCTCCCAAGAAATTTGTTTAGTTTTGGTAAACACTTTTGTCTCTGTATTTCAGAGCTCTTTCTTTTCTGTGGCCTACATAAGAACTGAGTTCTTGCGAAAGCCAGAGCCAAAGGAATAGAAACTTTAAGCGGATATACTGAGAGAAACAGGTGGACTGGAGAATGCAAGAAAGTTAGGGTGTCTCTAATTGCTAAATGAGGACATTTTACTGTTTCTCGGTAAAATCTTTTGGGTGGTCTTGGTAGCAGGTGTAAAGAAAGATGTTGTGGCTTGAAGAGTGTCATGACGTGTTTATAGGAAAATCCAAGGAAAAAATGTGGGCAATATTGCAGTATCGTTAGGCTGACTAGAAATAGGACAAACAGGAGGCGAGACGTCCAGGAAAAATTTAAAATGGAAAACAACAACAACAACAACAACAACCCATAGTAGTAGATATTAGAAAACATGTGAAAGAGAAAGTCAGAGTCAAAGTTGTGCAAATATGGAAAGAGGCTGATTTGGAAGACAGTAAGGGAAAAACCATTTCAGATCTCAACCTGAATGTGTAGAATAAGGAATAAGTACTTTATTGAACGTTTCAGCTTTGGCTATACTGCGTGTGGTTGGAAGAGTGCTTCATTTTGCCACCATTATATCAGTAATTTACACTAACATAGTTCTTCATAGTTTAAAAAACGCATCAATTTTATTTATTTACTTATTTTCACAAATGGTGGCTTTTAAGTCATTTGTCAGCAAATACCTCAATTCTTGTCCCTCGCTACGCTTGCCTGGCAAAACCTGGCTCATGAATGAACTCATGCATTTATGTTTTCTGTGCTTGCACCCAGAACTTAACAATTGGATGAACTAACAATGATCTCACACCTAGATAGGCTCTCTACATTGTCCCGTCATTCAACTCCTTTTCTCTAGTTACTTTGCTGTCTTCTGGAAACCAAATATTTCATTATTATTCTTACTTTCTCAGATTACCAGCTGCCTCTTCAACCAATGACTTTGCTTCATACTTTTTTAAGAAACAAAATTCTGAGCCTAAGCCAAGAATTCTCTTTTTTTCCTAGCATCTACTCTACCTGCACCTGTACTTTTTAAAGATCTTCTATCTAGTTTAAAAGGATGATGGGTCTTTCTATCAAATACAAACACTTGATTCTGTTAGTCTTTTGTTTTAGGCAGTTGAGTGGTTGGTTGTATGGTGTTAGCTTTATTTTTGTGAAGTGTGTTTAAAACTTTTGCCCATTTTTAAAATGGAGTTTTTCTTGTAATTGAGTTGTAGGAGTTGTTTTATATTATGTACATTATTTTCTTTATTATTTATTATTATTTTGTGATAAAAGCACTCTTCACATAAGATCTACCCTCTTAGCAAATTTTTTAAGTATATAATACATTACTGTACTATTGGCACTGTGCTGTAATCTTATTGTATAACACTTTGTACCCTCTGACTAATACTTCTCCATTTTCCCTGCCCCTTATACACATGTTTTTTTGTCAAAGTGTGTGTTGTGAATGTTTTTCTAGCAGTTTGTGGCCTTTTCATTTTCTTAATAGCGTATTTTAAAGGGCATTTTTTGTAAGTTGTATTTTTCTAGGAATTTGTACATATTATCCAAATATTAAAGTTCATTAGCATAAAATTATAAATAAAATCCTATTATGTTTTTAATATTCACAATTACATTTAAGCTTATTATAATCGAAGGTTAACTCATCTGTATGGTATAACAGTAGAAGTTGATATTTATATTTTTTAAAATGAGAATCCAGTTATTCCAGCAGTATTTGATGGATTATCCTTTTGGGGATATCATTGGGGAAGAGATTATCCTTTTCCCCAATGAATTACTTTGGCACCTTTGTTTGATTTTCTGGATGTCCATTCAGTTCCATTGATAATTAATATATGTCTATCCTTATGCCAACTTATTCACTTCCTTTTTTCTCAAAATTGTTTTGGTCATTCTGATTCCTTTGCGTTTTAGTATAAATTTTAGAATTGGCATTTCACTTTCTGAAATAGATTGCTGGGATTTTGATTGGGATTCTGTTGAATCTTCTGATCAGTCTGGGGAGAATTGACATCTTAACAATATTGAGTTTTCAAATCTATAATCATGGCATATCTCTCCATTTATCTTGGTCTTTAATTTCTCTATGTAATTTTCAGCATACAAGTCTTGGACATATATTGTTAAGTTTTTTCCTAAGTATTTAGTGTTTTTTATTATAATGTATTATTTAAATTTCCGGTTTTGATTTCCATTTGTGATAGAAATTGCCAAATCAAATTTCTATTTGATTGTTCTAGATTCTACATCTTTTGTGAAATCCTAAATTCTGTGCCTAGTAACTCCAATATGTAGGGCATCTATGGATCTTGCTTCTATTGTATTTTTCTTATTCCTGTTTCCTGATGTGCCCAGAAGTTCTTAATGGAATGGTGTCTTTGTTTATGAAAAAATTAGACTCTGAGGAATATTTTTTACTTGCATAAAAGATTTTGCTTTTTCTTCTGTCAAGAAGGTAGATCAGGGGTAGAGCACCTTAATCTGTTTGGTTTTCAGTCTGTTAGGCCTGATCTATTTTAGGTCCCTCATTATTCCTATGATGGCCCTTTTCTGTGTCTCAACCAAAAGCCTGAGGTATTTTCATTCTTTTTAAGTATTTTTTTTTAAGATTTTCTTTATTTGAGAGGAAGAGTTTTAAGTGAGAGAGAGAGAGCAAACGCCGGGGGGAGAAAAGAGGAAGAAACAGACTCTCTGCTGAGCAGAGAGCCCGATGCAGGGCTCAATTCCAGGACCCTGAGATCATGACCTGAGCAGAAGGCAGCCGCTTAACTGACTGAGCCACCCCGGCGCCCCCTGAAATATTTTCAAAGGCCATTCCTCATTGGTTGTCCTTGAATTGCAGTTTTTATTTTCTCAGAACCATGGGACTCCCAAAAGCTATTCTTGGCTTCTTTACTTCTTAGCTGCCATGTTCTGAGTGACTTCCCAGCCTCAGGAACAGCTTCCAAATTGGAAAATAAGTCAAAGGGAAAAACAGTTGAATATGGGCAGACTTCTCCATACCTTCTCTCCAGGATCTTATCCTCTCAGGTTGACATCAAAAAATCCTTTTTGTATTTTTAACCAGCTTTTCTAGTTCCTCATTAAGAGGATGGGCCTGATTTTAAAAAAGAAGAAAAAAAAAAAGGAAAGAAAGAAAGGAAAAAAAAGTACATCATTGGCAGAAGTAGAAGACCCTCTTAAGAAGTCTCAATGATGCGGGGTGCCTGGGTGGTTAAGTTGGTTATGCAGCTGCCTTCGGCTCAGGTCATGATCACAGGGTCCTGGGATGGAGCCTTGTGTCTGGCTCCCTGCTCAGCGGGGAGCCTGCTTCTACCTCTCCTCCCCACTTGTGCTGTCTCTGTTTCTCTCTCTCTCAAATAAATAAAATAAAAAAGTCTCAATGATTTTTCCTGTATAAGTGTTACCATTTCTTGTCCCCAAACACCAGAAACAATCCAGGAGACACACCAATGGCTTTCTGTCTTGCTTCTGGAGGTGTCTCTAAGGCCTTCTGGAAGTGATACCCCTTTGCCACATATGGGTTCCTAGGAAATACCTGTACTTCTCTTTAGAGTTTGCCTATCTATGTCTTCTGCCCTCTACTCCTTCTGCCAAGGGTCCCAAGGAAACCTTTGTTTTTCGTGCAAACCAAACACAACTCACTGTAGCTATAAATTCAGTCTGTCACCTTTGGTATCCTTACAATAAAGCATATGTTCTAGTCTAGACAGGAAGAAATGCATCCATTTATTTTTATAGATACCAGTAAAGAGATATACACTCCCCAAACAGAAAATGGATTTGATTTCTTACTGTAATTTCAAGCAATAATTATATAAAATGTTGCCCACCAGCTCATGGGTATGCTATAGAAAGGTCAGAATGGGCAGGACTTAATCCCCGATTTCTCACTTGGTGGAGGATTAAGTTATTTAAGTTTTGTAAGCCTCAGTTCCCTAATTTGAAAAACAAGATGTCTACTTTCCAGGGTGATTGTTGGGCTTAAAGAAAGATACTATTTCTAAAGTGTCTGATACATGATAGGATCTATTACTATATATACAGTTATTTATATAGATTTCAGGGACTTGTCCACATGGCAGCACTGTTTCAGAACCCACAATATTTTGAGATTTCTGCTCATCACATAGTTTGCTTTATTCAGTAAGCATAGGTTGATCCTCTGTTAAATACTGAACACTGCACTAGTATACTAGGATGCAAAAACTATTAAACAACTCGCCTCACAGGTCTATAAACATAGCTTGTCCATTCTATTGAAAACCAGTCAGAACTGTTCCAAAACAGTTTCATCACCCACAGTGTTCAAGTATAACACTTTGTGATTTTGTTCTCTTGCTGCTATTTAATGAATCCTGAAATAGTTTTTGTAACCTAAAATAAAATTGGAAAGAGTTTAACTTAGAATATAATTTAATATAAAGCAGCTCTAATATGAATAATTTCCAAGGGAATTTTATTACTAACAAACCAGTGGAACACAATTGTGAGGCAGTTTTGCTTAGAAAACTATGTAACACAATGGAACATAAGCTCACTTTTAACGTATTAATTACTAGCCTGACTCATCCAAAGACTGGAAGATAAGCTGTCATCAAACATCATGGGAAGTTCTGTTCAGTGTGCTGGCAGGCAGATTTCTTCTTCTTTCTTTAAAGGGGAAAACCAATTTATTTTATAGTGGTATGTCTATAAGAAGAACTATCCACTGGCTTTTCCATTTTTAACCCTTCTCTTCAGATTGTTCTAACTCTGACACAGTTGTAAGCCCCTTGAATACAGACATGGTCCTCAGGTTTTATCATTTCAACTCTCATATCCATTTCTAAGATCTACCTACTTAATTTCTACTTTATCAAGGGAGCATAACAGTTATGCAGTATATATGAACTGAATAATTTTATAAGATACTCAGATCCAGTAAGAGATTCTCCTGTGATAAGAAAGAACCATTCAAAATCAAATATTCTAGTTTCTGAGGTTGATTTCCTTTATTATTTGGTGCTCTGTTTTTATTTTCCTAATCCATAGAATAAACACATGTAGCTTAGAACAGATAAAATAAGAAAATTTCTTTCAATATTAACTATAAAATTATCCAAATTATGTCTCACTGGTTAAATTTCCTAATTTCCTTGCTCTAAAAATCATGTACAAAGAAGTAATGGCAACACAAGTTAGCAATCTTATTTACCATTTCAGTCTTGCCTCACCATTTTTTTTTCTACATTTGAGTTCCCAGTTCTCTAACTGTATTACTAGGATTTCATATTTATTTATATCTATTCTATAATTGGGCAAATTTGAATTATTTGAGATTCTTTTGAAACAGTCGTATATTGAATTCATTTACATGTACATAAAAAAAATTAAATGTCAAGTCTAGAGTGGCTTTCCCATAACCCTGCTCTATTAATGTCTTAAAAATCACCAAATGCTTTTATTCCAGATCATGATGAGGTCAAGCTGGAGTGTTAAATCTGACCTCCATGTGTTCTATAAGGGATTGCTCAGTCCCATTACAATCCAGTAGTTTAAGTATAGATTTTCTGGCATTCATCTTGCCTTTTATAATGGGCTTAGATGGAACAGTAAAACAAATGTGCCTTTTACTACTCTGAAAGGGGTTATTGTAGAGATATAAGAAGAAGCCATAAATAAGGGTGCAACATTTCCTTTATCCCCAAAACACAAATAGTCATATTGAGAATTGGAACATACTTACTTCAGCTTTTGTAATAAGAGAAAGAATATAAATTTTCTATGTTCAAAATAAAGTTGACCTTAGTATATAACAACCAATATAGTCTAAGAAGTATCTCTGCCCTGCCTCGCTTTGGAGCAGTCCATTGTCCTATCTCTTTAATTAATACAATTGAATTATTTTTAAAATTAAAGGAGCAAACCAACATTTTCTTTCAATTATCTGCTTCTTGAAATTTTGTTTTTAAATTACTGAAAATCAATTATATCCTTAACTGATTGCCTTTTGTTTTCTGTGGTAAAACGTGAAATACAAGATGTGTTTTAGTTAAGGGTATTAATTTGAAATTGTTATAGTTCAAAAATAATTCCACATGACTCTTCCTCAACTGCTTTAAATTATAAGTAATCATTATCATGATTAAATAATTATCTATGCTACCCTGCTTTTAAATCATCGATAGGAATGTTCACATGATGACTTGGTGCTAAAATTTCCAGTTAGTGCCTTTTTTACTTTGGTTTTTATTTTTGGCCACTCATTCAGATTTACATGATAATGAAAACCCTTTTTGTTTCTTGTATTTTGTCTGGAATTTGGAAAAGTTACTTGATTAGAAAAGATTGATGTCTTCTTTCATCAAGAAAACAATGCATTTTAATTTTCCCTACTGTCCATCTTTAGGGTGAGTGTTTCGTTTGGATGGTCGATTAACACAATTTAAAGATTAAGGAAAGAAAATTCAGTTTTTATAAAATAATATTAAAACAGACACAATCCCTACCCTCATGGTGTTTACAGAAGACACTTAGTGATTAGATTAAGAAGATAAATATATCTGAAGACATTGAAATGTTCTATAGCCATTTTTAATAGTATTTCAACAGTGGATTGTATGAATAAAAGAAATATATTAGAAAAGAAAATGTTCTTTTCTTCCTACATAACAGTATACATGATCCCAGAATAGAGGCATGAAAAATGCATGAAAAAAGGTCAAGCATATGGTTTTAAACATCTTTAAAACAAGGATTACATGATTAAATTAAGTGATTAAAAAGCAAACAACCTTTTAAAAAATGTTGAATTCAAAAGTCTACCTCAGGAATTACATTTAAATCCAAAGGAAAACCTTCCATTCTCCTCTGTCTTTTTCAGCTATTTTCCTTGTTTGGTTCAGAATACTCTTACATAGCTTAGAGACAATTTTACACACAATAGCGCATCAACCAGTGAAGTCATTTGGCTCTCATTGAGCTTGAGTACCATTCCAAAGAAGAGATTCTAATACCCCCAAATAAACATAATTTTTAAAGGCCTGATCTTTTATGGTAGGAGATTCCAAGATGTAAAACAAAGTGACATTATATTGATAATGAGAAATCTGAGACTAGAACCTTAAGTAAAAAAGCTGACTAGGTTAATAGACTGTACTATTTCAGGACTGCTGATTGGCTTTTCTTGCCTGCCCCAAGGCATTCCTGTTGTGATGTATTAACTCCACTTACCTCTACTTATTGATCAGTAACTAATTATTGAAAAATTCTAAGTACAAAGTTCTTTCTAATATTCTGATGAATATGAAGTAAATACAAAATATGTCCTTTTTTCTAGGAATTTTGAGAATAATTGGAGATACTCATCCAGTGGGAAATACCTTATGATCAAATAGGAGATGATATCTCAGACTATGATAGCAAAGAAGGGCACTGGTAATGAGAGCCCTCGTTTGTTAAGGGCCTAGCATGTGTCTAGGGCTTTCCTCTAGAACTGGACAGTGTTGAAAGGATTGGGGGAAAAGATCCAAGTTTACACGGCCAGGAGTGTAATAATCTGGAATTGGCATTCTTGGGGGCTTGACTCATATTTAAAGCAGGCTCCTTAAATTCTTCTTCCTGGAATATTCAACTATAGTACTACAAGTTGGGCCTTATTGCCCAACTGACAACTTAAGACTTCAAGCAACATTTAGCTGAAGGCATCTGGTGAGTTCACCTCACCCAGATTAATTTTTGGGGGGGGGGTGTCTCAAAAAAAGTGGTTCTTTCCCTTAAGTATATCTCTTGGCCATATAGCCCTTTCTAAGAGACTTCTTGGCTGGTTTCTTCATCCGGAAGGTGTGCATGTGGTCCACAGAAAGCACTTGTCCTTCTTTGGCTAAGCTGTACGTAGAAGTACAGTGAGTTCCTAACGTGGCTCTTTCTCTCCGCTCTGCTGCCTTAAGTGAGCATGGGCATTGCTACACTTTACGTTCCTCTTACCTGAGTCAGACACCACATATGAATCAGACTAATTCATAATTCCATGAGATACAAGGAAACAATTGCTCAGAAGTACAACTTTTTTGATAACCCAAGTAACATAAATTTCTTGTGTTTTCATGAAAAGAATTGTATACACACATCACACGTTACACAAAATTCAGTTCCAGGTGTAGGAAGAGCGTAAGAGTGAAAGTCGAAGCTTGAAAACTTTTGGAATATGTTTATGACTTCAAAATAGAATTTCTTAAAAAATATTTTTAAAAAGCCATGAAAGAAGAAGAAAACTAAATGAAGGGATCAGAAGAAATGTTACAAATTATAATTCAGAAAACTTTTCTGAAATAAAAATGATTTGAAGTTAAATGTTGGAAGAGCTCACCATACACTTAAGAATATCAACCCAGAATGACAAACCCAAAGATGTTCTAGTACAGTTAGTGGGTTTAAGAGAAACAATAGTCTTTGATAAGGGAGAAAAAAACATGCAATTTATAGGAGTTTATAATTAGGTAATCATCAAACTTTTCAAAAGCAACTCTATTCAAAGAAAATAAGATTCTCTCATTTCTTCCCTTCAGATTCTCAAGGAAAGAAGACATGAGCTAAGCATTTTGTATCCAGTGAAATTGACTTTCAAGTGAAAAGAGCACCAGGAGTCTTCAGCTCTTTCTGAAGAATCTACTAGAGATTGAGCTTCAGGTAACCTAATGACCAAAGAGATATCAACAGAAGGACTGGTGAGCATTGAATATGTAGTTCTTAGTAGGACTAAGACAAAATGAAGGCTGAGAATGAGAGTATAGTACATAATGACTAAAAATGTAGGAAGGGATAGAGAATTGGAGAGAGCATAGGCAAAAAAAAATTTAAGTGTTTTTGGTACTCATGTGGTGGTACTATTAATATTGTTAATTTGAGACTATTCTACATGTAATATGAGTTAAAAACAAATAAGTGATTATGGGATTTTCTATTCTATTGTAGCCTGGGTCCTTGGGAACCAATGTTCTCAGTGTAGAAGGAAGAGGAAACAAATGTAATATCTAAGAGATTAAATAAAAGTACTGTAATCCTAAATTTGAATTTTAAGTATCAATATGAACTCATGACATAACTCTCTCTCTCCCTGTGGCAAACAACTAGAAACTAATTACCAACCCAGTAGTAATGAGTATTGCATCCTTATTGTGTAGATTGTGTTCTTGGAATACAATTTATCATTAAAAGAAATCAGAACTTCTTGAAAAATTTCTAATTCTAGATTTAGGGGATGAAATGTACAAGATAAACCTAGAGTAGCTTGACATTTCATGGCTGGGAAGCTATCAAGTACTACTTGAAAAGGTTCCTATTGGCCAAAGGTTGAACAATGTGAATTTCAATCATGGGAATAATTGCAATGGATTGAAACTCATCAAATATATTTAAACCCATGTGTTCATAATGATATTTTTTTTAAAAAAAGAATGATCACTTTTAGAGGATAATAGGAAGCCAGTTCATTATCTTGAAAACTAATAATGAAGTAAAGACTTAAACATCTATCCTGCTTTCCTTTATGAACTGTGACATTCGGTAACCAAATGATAAATGAGGGAAACATTTCTATATGAATATATTCCAACTCATAAATGAAAAAATAATTAAAATGTAATCATGTTGCAACCCTCAATAAATTCACAAATACAGGTAGTTAGCATCAATGTCTGCTAATATAAAAAAGAAAATCAGATATCATACTTCTTGATGGAAGCACTCAGCACTACCAAGAGTCATGGAACCCAAAATGGATTCACATACTGATTTTCAGAAAAGAAAGAAAGGAACAAGTTGAAATGCGGTATTGGATATGCACTTTGCAAAGTTTAGGCTGTGGAAAACTACAAAGTGTAGAAAAAACTTGGGTTTTTCAACAGGTAAATTGTAACAGAAATAAGTTATAGATTAAGAGAGTTAAAAGATATAAACAAATTTATATGGAGGCTGGACTAAACTTTAGGATCTAGACACATTTGACTGATAAAGCTATGAAAAATGCAAGGAAATAATTACGATTGAAATCCATAATAGTTCCTTTTGGGAAGAAGAAGTAGATTGAAATTGGTATGGCGTATATTGGGGGATTTTGTTGGGGGAGTAGGACAGAGTTCTGGCAAAGTTTTACCCACTGACAGGATGGTGGTTAAAAGGTTCTTCACAGTTGAGTAATTCATTAAGCTATGCATCTGTTTGTGTGCTTTTCTATATTTCTAGTTGACAATAAAAACATTGTTTTGAAAAAGCATTTGCAAAAAAGGGAGGGAGCAGAGGCAAGGGAGAGTTGAACTCACTTGAGAAATATTGAGATGCTGAGGCATGTTTAAACTCCTTGATATTTATCTAATCTCCCTGTATCATTTAACTTTCTCAGTTGTAAAATACAACAACAAGAAATCCACAGTGTCCCCATTACCTATAGGAAAAAGTCAATCTCCTTAATATGTGGTTTTTTATTTGAGGACACCCATTTCACTGACACCCATCATGTGTTGCCATTATCTGTTGGGCCCAGTCAGTTGGAGTCAGACAAAAATCCTCACTATTCTTTGAACATATGGTATTCTTCTTATGCTTTCATGTCTTTGGGATTCTATTCCCCTGCAATAGTACTATTCTGACTTCAAAACTCAGTTTAAAGGTTATTCTCTCTATGAACTCTTCCTTTTCCCCAGGTAGAATTATTTGCTGTTTTGTCTGTGTTCCCATATCATTGTGTACATACTTTGATTTAAATCCTTGTAATATTATCAGTCTACATGACTCTTTTTCCCTAGACTAGAGCTCTTCAAGAAAATATATTTATTTTTATTTTCCCAGTGCTTGCACAGTGAATAGAGACAGGAATTGAGTGGCTCCAAAGATACTTTGCCTAAGGAAGCCACCGGGTGCAGGGGTAAAATGTAGATACTGCAATCAACTATCTATAAATGACAAAGCCACAGGACTGCTAAAGTTTGTCCTATGTGTCACTAGTTAAGTTGAACTGTATGGCATCATGCGTCTTCTGTGTTCTTACATCTTATGCTTTGTTTTGTCACTTCTGTAACCCTCTTCGATGGATCCCAGTGAGGGATTTGAAAGAGACATTTGGGTTCTTCAGGCTGCATGGAGCTTTTCCTTGGACTGTATGTGCTGGGTCTCCACTGACTATTTTGTGGCACCTGATCCATCGGCACGGGTGGAGTCATAGCTCTCACAGAGGTTATAATACAGTTAGAACTCTGGTTTCCTGAAGTCTAACAACATCTTGAAAAAATATGGGCCAAAAAATAAAATAGGAAGTAATAAATAAAATCGTGTTAGTAGATCCTATTAATATCACCATTTGAATCTCATGAGATGGCAGAGACATTGAGAACTTCAGTAACTTGCTCAAGTCACACCGCAGGAAGCAGAAAAGGCAGAACCTGAATTTAGGTAGCAACCGGCTTTTGCTACACTCAGTACAAGCACTAAATAAATAATAGTTATCACTTCTGTGATAGAGAAGAGGAATCTTGTGTCTAATAGTAGGAATACAAAAAACTGGAAGGCCTCTCTCAGATGGATCTGGAATCAAGTATGTCTTTTTTACTCTCATTTAGCAGGATAAGTAAATTAGTCCCAGTTATAGGAAGAACACATTAGAAACATTGTCAAAAATGCATTCAATAAAAAGTATTTTAGCTCAGCTCAGGAAAATTTTCAATTTCTTCTTTGTGTTTTGAATGTTCCCTGAAGGTTAATTACACAAGCTTCTCTTTTGATATACAGAACACATCTACTACTTGGAAAATAAATGGCAAAGGTGACTTTGAGTCTATGCATAGTTTTGACCTTTGGCTCTCTTCATTTGTATTTAGGATCAAAAACTGATGTTACATTATTTATGCCTATTGTTGCAACTGGATATTAAGTCAGTATTTCAAATGTTTTAAAATATGGATGTTTCTTTATAAGTGTGCTTTCCTCTAAAAAATTAAATGTAATGTCTTCAATTTCCAAATCAGTTAATTAGTAAGAGTCTTCCTGCAAATGAGGAAATAAAAGAATGTCATTAAAAAGGTGCATGCTGCACTTTTAAATAATATATAAAAATTAGAATATTATATATTATATTTTAGAAATGTTCTAGAATTTTTTAAAGAGAATGATTATTTAGCTGTCTGTGTTCCCATTCTTTATTTCTTTTCTTCTGAAAAGAGTAAAATGAGTCACATAATTTGCTCCTTATCTGTCTAGGCTTGGACAGTCAACAATAGCACACCACTTCAATTTTTGGTATATTTGCATAACTGTAAATATTTTAGGAATTTTTTTCTTAGCTCTCTTTATATGAGATTTTGGACCACATTAAGAAGAGAATTTCCTTATTGATTTCTTGCAATTCTATATCATGACTCAGTTGTATATAGGAAAAAATAATCAATATTACATCAGTGAAGTCTAATACCCTAGGGCTAATATTTATACATGGCAACCTTTGAGAATGACTATAAGGATAGAATTTTAAAATTTCTTTGTCCAGGAGAAAAATAAATGAAAAGGCATTATTCGAATACTGTATGAACTCTGAAAAGTAAGTAATAGATAAAAAGATCTAGGGGAAAAAACGTATTTGGAAAATCAGAAAATATTTCCAAAAGAGCTATCAAGTCTGAAGAAAAATTTTTATTCAGGTATTTCATAGTTATAAAAACATTAAATTAAACTGTTGAAATAACTTAGTTGTATTGTAAAGACTGAGATATAAAAGAAAAATTCCAATTTAAGAAAAATATTCCAATTTTTTTGCTCCAAATAGGAACAAAACCTTGTTAAATATTTCTCTGGCCTTGTAATTTTTTTCCAAAGAAGAAAGAAAACAATTCTCTTTCTTGTGGCCACTGGGGCTTCCCATTTGTAATGGTTCTAATAAAATACTTCAAACGGTTTTCATTATTTAAAATTCCTGTCACTTGATCTCCAGAACATCCAGAGCAGAGCAAATATTGTCACTATTTTCTCTGTTTTCACAGGTTCATTATTCTTTTATCCATTCATTTACTTGTCATGTACTAACATAATAATAGCTATCATTAATTCATTACTTACTATGTACCAGACAGTGTTTTAAGTGTTTTACATATATAAACTCCCTCCAGTCCAGCATTATTATTTCTAATTTTACAGAGAGGCAACTGAAATATGGAGAAGTGAAGTAATTTTTTCATCGTCACACAGCTAGCGAATGGCAGAGCCTAGCTTTGAACCCTGCACTCTAGCTCCAGAGCTGGCATTTTTAATCACTCTTCTGCTCTTTTGGTATGGTAGCTATAAAAGTCAACTAAAACTTGTGGTCTTATGGAAGAGACAGGCAGAGTAAAACATGGTAACAATTACTTGTTCATTCAAACAAAGATTTACTGAGTGTTCATTCTGTTTCAGACACTGTGATAGGAGCTTAGTGGTAAACTAGACCTACCTTGTTCTTACTCTCATAGAGCTTACAGTTTAACTTTGAAGCTGCCCATTAAACAAACAACAATAATATTGTGAAATAAATGTTTTGACAGGGAAAGTACAGAAATCCAGAGAAACCTCTCAGGAGTGATGCAAGGTTTCCCAGAGGTGGTGGTGATTAAGCTGAGATCTAACAAATGAATTGACTTGTCTGCCTTAGGGTTGAGTCTGTCTAACCTAAATCCTAGGCTCTTTCCACTAAATAACAGAAATAAAGTTAGGAACAAGAAGGCTATAATATCAGATACAATATTATTTTTAAAGTATAAAAGTATATATAGGTCTACTAATAAATTTGAAAGACTTTATAATAGATAACATTATATTAAAGTATAGATTGTCAAAATTCATTCAGGAGTTACATACCAGAATAGACCAAAACCCATGGGATAAATTAAACAAGTTCTCAAAAAAAGTACCTACCCCTAAGGGCCTGTAAGTCCTTTGAAATTTTCAAAGAATGGATAATTCTCATGCAATATAAATTTTCTGAACCTCATTTATAAAGATGTATAGCTTCCATGTTTATTTTGTGAAACTAACCTCTTGATACAAAAACTTGACAGAGGACAAAAATGAATTTGAATGTAAAAATGCTAAAGAAAACAACAGCTAACCAAACTGAGTAAGATTAAAAGGAATTGCTTGTCACAACCAGGCACAGTTGATGTCATGCATGTAAGGATGGTTTAATAATTGTAAATATTGGTGCCTCTGGGTGGCTCAATCAGTTAAGCATCTGCCTTTGGCTTTGGTCATGATACCAGGGTCGTAGGACTGAGCCCCACATCAGGGCTCCATGGGGAGCCTGCTTCTCCCTCTCCCTCTGTCTGCCATTCCCTCTGGTTGTGCTCTCTCTCTGTCAAATAAGTAAATAAACTCATAAAAAAATAATAACTATCTTAGTATCGTTGATTGATATGTCCAGTTATCTAAAGGGAATTTGGTGAATTCCATGATTCATTATGATAAATAATCTTTAAAGACTTGAAAATCACTTTGATGATATAATACAGAAATGCATTGTTGGCTTAATACAAGATTAATATGATTTATAACTTAAGAGATGAAAGAAGAAAATTTTGATTATCTTAGTAGATGGAGAAAATGCATTCAGTAATATTAGCATCTTTTCATATAAAAAATTTTGATCAAAAGAAAGAAACTGCCTGATTAACACAAAAACAAAACATTACAGTCAGCATTATAATTTTATTATTTTTTTTTAAAGATTTTATTTATTTATTTGACAGAGAGAGACACAGTGAGAGAGGGAACACAAACAAGGGGAGTGGGAGAGGGAGAAGCAGGCTTCCTGCCGAGCAGGGAGCCCAACGTGGGACTCAATGTGGGCCTCCATCCCAGGACCCCAGGCTCATCACCTGAGCCTAAGGCAGACACTTAATGACTGAGCCACCCAGGTGCCCCAGCATCATACTTTAAATGGGGCAGTGTTGGAAGCATTTTCCTTAATGATCAGAAGTATGATCAAGATATCTTTTAATACCTCTAATCAACACTGATTAGAGTTCCTAGCCTAGTAATAAGGAAAATAAAAGAAAGAAAAGTACAAGAAATAGAAAGGAAAACAAAAGTATTATTAGTCCCAGATATAAGAGTAAAAGACAACGCCCCCAAGTATATAGCATTAATTAAAAACCTTACATATATTTATGGACACAACATCAGTTAAGAAAAATCAGTTGAATTTCTATGTACCAATTACAGAACACATAAAATGTAATTTTACAAAAAGATATTACTTATAACAGCATCAAAAATGTCAAGTGTCTTATCATGCATTCAGAAAGTGCTAAAAGTGGCCCTACCTTTGCCATGGGAGTTCTAGAAAGCTGCTGGGTTCTTATGGTCAATTCCTTCTGACAGTTACGGCCTCATTTCCCAATCTCTGTAGGTATCCATCATCTACAGGGCTAAGAGGAGCCAAAGCCTGTTAACCAGATGAGCAAGGGCCTATGATGGTATTTAGACTGAAGAGGACAGAGGACGTGGAGATGGGGCTGCAAGGATACAAAGAGAAATCTGGGGGAGTAGAGAAATCACTGAGAAGTAAGAGGGCTTAGTGCTCTCATTGGCCATGTGAGCCTCATCAAGAACTCATTCTCCTTAGTAATTGTCTTTTGTTTGTTTTTAAGATGTTATTTGACAGGGGCGGGGCGGGGGGGGGGTGGGCAGGCAGACGGAGAGGGAGAAGTGGTTCCCCACTGAGCAGGGAGCCCAATGCAGGGCTCGATTCCAGAACCTTGGGATCATGACCTGAGCCAAAGGTAGATGCTTAATCATCTGAGCCACGCAGGCACCCGTAGTAATTGTTTTATAAAAGAAGAACAACATGACTCACCTCACAGAATGGCTAGGAAGAAGAAAGTGAAGTAATATATATGAAAATAGTCATACAGGGGATCTTGTATTTGTTTATTTGTTCTTTTTTAATTTTTTTTTATTTTTAAATTTTATTTTATTTTTTCAGTGTTCCAAGATTCATTGTTTTATGCACCATACCCAGTGCTCCATGCAATAAGTGCCCCCCTTATTACCTACTGCCAGGCTCACTCATCTCCCCACCCCTCTTCCTTCCAAAACCCTCAGTTTGTTTCTCAGAGCCCACAGTCTCTCATGCCTCATCTCCCCCTCCGATTTCCCCCAGCTCCCTTTTCCTTTCCTTTCCCTAATGTCCTCCATGTTATTCCTTATGTTCCACAAGTAAGTGAAACATATGATAATTGACTTTCTCTGCTTGACTTATTTCACTCAGCATAATCTCCTCTAGTCCCATCCATGTTGTTACAAAAGTTGGGTATTTATCCTTGTATTTAACATTCTGTCAACGAGTGTAATTTTTTTTTCCTGAGTAAGATACAGTCTCTAACTTCCTAAAGGAGAAGACTGTCTCCACCTGCTGAGTTTAACTGCAGCAGCACCAGCAGTACTCAAGGGGCTTTCATGCAATACACTGCAGCCTATTGAAAAAGGTGCCAGCACCATCCTCATTTTACAAATGAGCCCACAGGGAGTTGTTCCCCTAGGCATCTGTCATGTTGTCTACACTAGAGGCAGAGATAGACATTAGCAGTAATCAGAAGAATGTAGCACTCATTGGTCAACCCAGTGCCGACTCACTGCATTGTCAGCTCCACTGGCTGGCCACCAATTCATTGTAGTGTTACTTGTTGCTGCCTTTTTTTTAAATAAGTCATACCTTTAAAAGTCAGTGTATACTTGAAGTAAGACATGACCCCATTAGCTTCCTCATGGCCTTTTCTCGAGGGCAGAAGTGTGTACACACTCTTCTATATCCTCAAACCCTTCTAGGACACATTTTTTAGTTAGTAAGCTTCTAGTGTAAAGAAAAAAATCAGGCGATTGTTTTTAAAAGGTAAGTATATAAAACATGTAACAATGCCTGTCAAACATATGTTATCTACCATTATCATCACCATATCACTATTATTGTCATCATCATAGTCAATCCTTTTCACCACAGGAGAGTTGCTGCAAGCATCAAGAGTAAGAAAAATGTAATTTCCAAGCAGCACATTGAATGATTCCACTCAGACTTGGCAGGTTCCTTTGGGCTTATATTCCATTGGTCAAATATGCCAGGCACAATGAAGTATTCAATAAAATGTCAGAAAGTATTGTTTTATAGGTGAACAAATAAGATTTGAGGAAATTAAGTCCACGGTCGGTCGTATAGTTAGTATTTGGCAGTGCTACGTTCATATACAATTCAATAAAGCTTGTTTATTCTAGATCTTTTATTCACCCTGCCTCCAAACAACCTGATGATCAATGAGTAAAATTTTAGTTAAATGAAAAATTCACATTTTTAACCTTCCCTATTTCTGTAGAACTTGATACTTGTTCCAGAAGGAATAGACCAGAATAGAACTTTGCACTAGAGGCTGCTAGGTAACTTGTATAAGGAACTTGGACATAGGGAGACATGGAAGATTTACAAGCAGTGAGAAGAATTAATCAAGACAAATGTAATTACTCCAATTCAATGAGGGTTTATCCAACATTCTAGAAAAGGACTTTACTATATCTATAAAGTTTAGGATTCTCTTTATGCTAATCTGTTTTTAGTAATTTTAATTCTATAGCTAACCCTCAGAAATATAAATTTATCATTTGTTCTCTACTTAACAAAATATATAAACTGAGATCTTAAAGCCTAAAAGAATAATGTGGCTCTGTATGAGCCACATCTTATTATTTCCATTTTAAAGACACCTATGGTTTTGAATTTTAGAAAGTTTTATGATATGCCAGTGTAGTACTATATTTTACCTTGGTAGATTAAAAGTAATTTTAATTTATAAATTTACATTTACAAAAAGTTCTTAGGCTTAACTAGGCTGATCTCACTGAGCCTAATCATAAATGTCTTTGGAAAATTTATTAATATAGGGGATATTATCATAGTTTATGTTATTTTTCAAAACATATTTTATTGACTAGATAACTTACTGTCTAAGAATAATTCTTTGTATGTGAAAAATAACCTGCTTAAAATTTCTTTCTACAGAATTCTATAATTCTATAAATCTGAAGACTAAGCTTTAAAAAAATCATCAGAAGAAAGGAATTTGTAGAAATAAAACTGGAAACATCCAGAATCTTGATGGTGTGCCAAACCAGATGTCAACTGGAGCTCGACCAAAGCCTAAAGTAAGTAGCTTTATTGCAGAATATTCTGGGTGGAGTGTCATGTCCCACTCATGCCGTAACATCAGCACCACGTTTGCACATTCTCTATTACTTTTTTGTTTTAAACTTAGCATTAAGACCTGTTTTTGACCTGTTTTTCAGTATAACATAATTTATAATAAATATATATGTATAATATAGTTAATATTTATGAAATTGGAAAAAATGCAGGCAGTAATTTTGTTAAGGCAAAATGGCTAGTATATTGTCAAACGTAGAGCCATAGCAGAGGATTATAAGCACTTTAATTAATTCCTTCATTATTAGTGAAAATTCTTGCTACCATTGAAAATCTCCTTGAACTATTATTATAAAAGTTTTTCCTCTTGGGATGGTCCATATCCCACCATGGTTCCAGAAGGAGGTATCAGAAATGAGGTATCACCCTGGGGGACACATCTGTGAAACATTAGCTACGAACATTAACTGCACTTTAAATAATTGTCTTTGTGCTACAAAGCTAAATAATACCCAGCGGTTTTTTGTTGTTGTATTTTTTGGTATATTTTTAATGAGGAAAAATTGACCAGCCTTTCTTATAGATATTTTAACAACTTTTGTAACGTTTTCCCAAATCTCTGTAATTTTTTCCACTTTTTAAATTGAATGTGAAAATGCATTTTCATAAATTCTGAACAGTGTCGGATATATAGGGATGTCAGTAATAACTTGCAAGATTTTGTACAGTTGCCTATGGTTCTGGATTTCACGATGCCTTGGCTACTTTACAATGTTAAGAAAACAATAATAGTGCCAATAAATATGAAGGGCAAACATTATGTGTCTTCCCGACAGGAAATAGCAGAAACTCCCTAAATTACCTCAAGGAATAATTTAAGAGCTTACTTATATAGGGATGGTCAGGGTTAAGGGAAGCCAACTCTAAGATGGTTGCCCAGAAAGACTTTTTGTCTTTCATGAGGGAATGCAGCCACAACCTAACTACAGTATGACAGAAAAAAAGGTGCAGGGAGTAAAGACCAATCTCTCTCCCTCCCAACTTCTAACCTCCTCTGGGACCTTCCATTGGTTGACCTCATCAGGAAATCCAGAGGGAGGTATACTCAATTTAGCAATTGTGCCCCACAAGGCAAGATGGTAAAAAGCAGAGAATAGTTTTAAAGGGTCAAATAAAAAGTTTTTAACGTGCATTAAAATAAAAATAGCATGGCAGCTACCAATATTAAATATGCAATATGTTCCAGGGATGGTACTAAGCTCTTCACACACATTACCTATTTAATTCATACGATTCTACAATATAGGCATTATTACCTCCTTTTTAAAATATTTGTTTATTTTAGAAAGAGAGAGAGCGTGCGCGCACACACACACACACACACACACACGCACACACTGGAGAGGGGGTAGGGAGGGATGAGGGGAGAGAGGGAGAGAAACCCAGGCAGACTCCATGCTGAGCACAGAGCCTGATGTATGGCTCTATCTCATGACCCGAAGATCAGACCTGAGCCAAAACCAAGATTTGGACACTCAAACCAACTACACCACCTAGGCACTCCTTCATTTTTTAAGAAGAGAAACCTGACCTTCACAATAACATCGTAAAGTTAGTGGGATAGGTATTAATGTTATCCTGATTTTACAGATGAGAAAACCAAGGCCTATTAAGTCACTTGCCCAAAGTGGCAAAATTATAACTTGAGTGTGAGCCTTCATACTCTTTCTCACTTTGCCATACCAACATACATGGCTTTGGGGAAGTTTCATAATGCTTTTAAGAAAAAAGATGAATAGGGTGGCTCAGTGGGTTAAAGCCTCTGCCTTCAGCTCAGGTCATTCTCAGGGTCCTGGGATCGAGCCCCGCATCGGGCTCTCTGCTCAGCAGGGAGCCTGCTTCCCCCTCTCTCTCTGCCTGCCTCTCTGCCTACTTGTGAACTCTCTCTGTCAAAATAAATAAATAAGACCTTAAAAAAATTAGAAACAACAGATATGAATGTTCTAATACATATTTGTGGGTTAATTTAAAATACAGCTTTGAGAATAATAAACGGGATGCTGTTTTAAAAAAAAAAAAAGAAAAAAGATGAATATTACTAAGTGAAAGAAGCCAATCTGAAAAAGCTACATACTGTATGATTCCGGCTATATGACCTTCTGGAAAACACAAAACTATGGAGACAGTAAACAGGGGGGTTAGTGGGGAGGGAAGGATGAAGAAGTGGAGCACAGAGGATTTTTAGGGCAGTGAAACTATTTTTGTATGATACTACAGTGGTAGATACCTGTCATTGGATATTTGTCAGAATCCACAAAATTTACCCCACGAGTGAACCTTAAGGTAAGCCAGGGACTTTGGGTGATAATGGTGTGTCAGCGTTGGTTCATCTGGAACAAATGTAACACTCTGGTCAGGAATGTGGGCAGTGGGGGAGGCTGTGCATGTGTGGGGCAGGGATATTATGGGTCTCTGTACGCTCTGGTCAGTTTTCCTGTGAACGTAAAACTGCACTAAAAAGTAAGGTTTATTTTCTAATTAGAAAAGAAAAGTAGAGTACATCTCAATTATATTTACTACGATCCAGATTTTGTTTCTTTTTTGGTGAAAAATGACTGGTAGTGTCGAACTTTTATATAAGGCTTTCTCCTCAGAACCCTCCTCAGCCCGAGAAGAAAACATTCATTACAAATCAATTGATTTTTTTTAAGATTAACAATGAAAGTTAAAAGGGGAAAGCCATTATTTTTAGTGTGATGCTGTATTCCATTGCCTATTGCCTTTTAAGGGAATGTAATTTATTAAAGAGGCATTTGGGACCTTAACTTTTAGCTGATTTTCTAATTTTTTTCATTCTTGTTACTTTGTTTTTACAGTAAGCACTTTATTATCCTGGGACAGGTAATTTATTTCCAAAGTAGCTCATTCAGGAAAGGGTGACTTTATAAATTCTTAGGTAAGAAGTTAGGGAATATTTTATTTTTTGGCCCATTCAGAACAAGTTTATACTCTGAGTCCTCAGTCAATTCTCAGTGACACAGAATGTGGAGAGGAGGACTAAATAGCCTCAGACGTTAATACAGGGATCTTTATATCTTCTGAAAATCTTTTTCTGTTGTCTGTTTTCACGACCAATATGTCTATGGGCTTCCCTTCTGAGATGTTTCCTTATAAACGGAGCATGCACACAGGAGTCAGCTTGGCAGAAGAACCGCTTTTGCTGTTACATCTGAATCTTTCGGTAGATGGACAGTGTATTCTAGAAACTTCCCTTGCTGTTCCCTATTCTAGAGAATACTTTCTAAAACACAGCTTACTTCTCTTTCCTCTGAATATGTCATGAAGTCAGAGGCTTCATGAGATGGAAAGTTCGCCAATGCCTCATTTCTTCAAAGGGGGGAGGCAAATCCTTCCACACAGGTTTGTGGCAGCTTAATGTACATTTATTCATCTGACTTATTATCACTTTCTTATTTTCTTAGGCTAGGCTGCCAAACCCAATTGCAGCCATGGAGTACTGGATGTATAAAGTTCACTGCCCCATGGAACATGCTTGAGGTACCAGTGCTGAGTTTTGAACATGGTCCTGGCTGCCAAACACTGAGGGCAAGACCGCTCCCAGTCATGGCAGGTTTCCCACAGGGCTAGTGCTGTTCAAAGAGTAGAGGATGAAGGTGTTTAACCCTTTTTTGCTTGGAAAACTTCTGTATACTTTCAGAGGTGGACCAAAGTTGGGAACATGGGCTTCTCTGTTGGTAGGACGATTCACGTCTGTTCCTGACAGGTATTACTCGCCTAGGGATAAAGTGAAGCGTAAAAGCTGCAGGTGGTAGCTGCAGTCAAAGGGAGACACAGGAACGGGTCAGGACTTAAACTGGGCATAGACATTCTTACCAAAGAGCTGAATAGCTCAGTCCGAGGCCAGATCGGAGCTGCACGTATAGATGCTATGCCCTGCACAAGGCCTGCCTTTTCTAATTAACAGAAAGGTATCTTCTGACACGAAACTATGAGTCCTAGAGACTGTGAATGCCAACCAAAGAGAATGTTTCAGTCCTAATTTTTATTTAAAAAATCCCTTGGGCTAGCACAGGTTACTACTTGGCTAAGGGGATGGTCCAGACTGGGTTAACAGAAACAATAAAAGTCCAGGGGCCAAGCCATACATTCGGACAACCAGGTTGCCAAGGCTAAGAAGGGTATTTAAGAGAAAGCCAAGGCCGAACAGTTACCAGTTGAAAAGCTGGGGCTATTCTTGCTTTGTTCTCAACTTCAGAGAGCAAATTGGGCACATTTCTGAAGCCAGTGACTCATGAACAGATTTTGATTTATGTTTACTTCCCAGACATGTGAGTGGATGGAAGGGGCAGGACATTGATGTGGGAGTTACATTATAGTCAGGGAAGAAATCAGTGGGGGTTGGACTGGCAGCTGCATAGGATCTGTTCTCTGTAACCTGTATTGCATCCCCATCTTCTTCCTGAACCCAGACCCTTATGCTTGAATGGCCATCTTGGCATCTCTAATGCACCCCAAACTCGGTGTATCAGTCTTGAAATTCACCGTTTTCTCCTGTTAGTGAAAGGCACTTTCAGTCAGCTCATCATTCAGGCCAGAAACCTAACGTCACCCTAGTTTCATTCTTCTCTCTTAAACTCACAGTCACTGTCACCAAGTGACATTCTAGTCTACATTTCTTTTTTTATTATTATGTTCAGTTAGCTACTGTATAGTACATAGTTTTTGATGTAGTGTTCAGTGATTCATTAGTTAAGTGTAAGACCCAGTGCTCATCATAGCATGTGCCCTCCTTAATACCCATCACCCTGACAGCCCCTCACTCCACTCTCCTCCCCTCTGAAACCCCTGATTGTTTCTCAGGGTCCATAGTCTCTCATGGTTCATCTCCCTCTCTGATTTCAATCCCCTTTGGATTTCTCTACATTCCCCTATGGTCTTCATGCTATCGCTTATATTTCACATATGAGTGAAAACATGTGATAGATAATTGTCTTTCTCTGCTTGGCTCGCTTCACTTTACATAATCCCCTCCAGTTCCATCCATGTCAGTAGCAAATAGGGAATATTCATCGTTTCTGATGGCTGAATAATATTCCATCGTATATATGGACCACATCCTCTTTATCCATCTGTTAAAGGGCATCTAGGCTCCTTCCATAGTTTGGCAATTGTGGACATTGCTGCTATGAACATTGGGGTGCACATGCCCCTTCTTTTCACTACATCTATATCTTTGGAGTAAATACCTAGTAGTGTAATTGCTGGGTTGTAGGGTACCTCTATTCTTAACATCTTGAGGAACCTCCATACTGTTTTCCAGAGTGGCTGTACCAGCTTGCATTCCTACCAACAGTGTAAGAGGGTTCCCCTTTCTCCACATCCTCTCCAACATTCGTTGTTCCCCATTTTGTTAATTTTTTGCCATTCTAACCAGTATACGGTGGTATCTGATTGTGGTTTTGATTTGTATTTCCCTGATGGCTAGTGATGTTGAGCATTTTTTCATGTGTCTGTTAGCCATTTGTATGTCTTTTTTGGAGAAGTGTCTGTTCATGTCTTCTGCCCATTTTTTTGACTGGGTTATTAGGTTTTTGAGTATTGAGTTTGAGAAATTCTTTATAGATCATGGATACTTTTAATGACGTGTTAGTTCATCCCCTTTGGATCCCTAATGCCACTGCTCTGAATCAGGTATTTCGCCCCTGCAGTGCAGCCTATTAGCTGGTCTTTGGTGTTAAATGCCCCTCACCCATTATCCAGGATGCAAACAGAGTGATCTTTTATGAAGTTAAATCTCATTATGTCTCTGTTCTGTGGAAAATCCTTCAATGTCTTCATGTGTTCTTTGGTAGAAAATCAAATTTCTGGACATGTTAGAAATTCTCAGGGTCTCAAGTAATGTTTATCTACTCTTTGAAGGTCGCCTTATGTTCGTTGAGTTTCCTGGGAGCTAAGGAAGACTTAAGAAATAACTGGGAGCTAAGATTTGGGATGGAACAGGACTAGAGATTATGCATGTGATCCTGCATCTTAGCTGGAAGAAAGGTACCTATGGAAATGGGGGAGAGGAGAAAACTTGAGTGGTGATGCTGGGGGTAGGTATTCTGCCTCTTGTTACTTCTCCCTTGCTGTTATTTCCAGCATAACTACCACATGGATTCTTGCTTGGGATTGACAGCAGGGAAATTCACAGGAGTATTGTGTGGTCAAAGGAATAAGAAGAATTTGTGAGAACATCTCCTCCTAGCAGCAAATGTCAGGGAAGCAGGGTTGCTTTGGCCACCAGGCTGAGGTAGTAATTCTCAGGGATTATCTGTATATAAACAGTGGTCCAGAGCATGTAAAATAGAGGTGACGCATTATTGGTTTTTTTTAAAGTAATATTCTAGAGAATAAAACACTATTCTTTATATTGTGTTCCATGATTAAGCCATGAGTAACTAACTATTCTGCAATGTTTAGGTCCTTCCTTTTGTCGCCTGCAGATTTAAAGTATTTACCAGTGCTAATACATACAGAGCCGTGACTGCGTAAAATGACATCTGTTTCAGGCATGCAGCCCAGTTTTACGGTTGAAAATATGCAGTCACAAAGCCACATGTGGCCACTGCATTCTTGAAGCCCCGACTAGATGTATTTGCCCATGAAATCACCGCAGCCAGCAACCAAACATGTTTTTTCTCTGAATTATTAAAAAGTATTTTAAATAGGGCGTATCTGAAAGAGTCAAAGCTTTCATTTTGGTTTATTTTATAGCCTTTATTGATTACACACATTTCCTCTATGGCTTGAACAGATAATAGCATCAACTGTTATAATAAATTTTCTACTTCTTGGACCTATGTAGCACATATGCATGTGCCAAAATTATGTACCAGATGGTAACTGAAAATGATTTGATACCTATGGTGAGATGGTATTTACAGAAATACATTTGCACGTAAAACAGGGTGGGCATTTCACAGTGATTTTTAAAGCAAATTATACAAGTCAGTCAGCAAATGTTTACTGAGTGCCTACTCTGTGTAGAGCTTTGTAAGGATTGCCGTTTTTGTGTGGGATTGCCTGAATGTAGGGCTTAGACATGCTGCTAATACATCATCTCCTACAAGAAGTTTGGAGAAATAAGGAGTTCCTAAATTTTCAAGGTTTCTCCACTGTTGATTTTCTGTGTTATGAACTTAGAATAGGAATTAAGAACATTTTAGCCATCAAGGATCGTGTTTTCTGTGGCTTTTTGAGTTAGGCATGTGTGGTAGTATTAAGGGACCTGTGGAAAACAAGATTACTGGGATGGCCCAACTCATAGGCAGGATCTGATTAGGTGTTATAAATGGATGTGATCCATAAACAACAGAGTAGGGTCCTAAAGATTTTAAATATCCAGTAAAGTCTTTATCAAGATATACAGAATGTAGAAGTGACTGAATTTCTGGTCATAATTGTCATTGTTCTGAAATACATGTTCTTTAGAAATTACACAAGAGTTCCTGGAGAGTGAGTGGCCGGGTGAGTTACTGAACTGGCCCAAGGACACCTAATTTACATAGTCTATCTTCCCTGTCCTCCTCAAAGACCTATAACCAAAAATGAAATGTTCTTTCCCACAGCTAAGACCATAGGACCATAAACTGGTGTCCCACACCGCCTCTTAACTCCATGAAGTAGAAATGAAGTTTCCGCAAAGCTTCCTACTTTTACATCATTTTACCGGAGGAAATCCAAGAGGGAGTCCCACTATCAGAAGAGTGCAATGAATTTGCTACCCCGAAATAAAATAGCTTGAAAGGCTTGACATGACTTTTTGAGCTGCTAAAATGTTAATATCTTGGCAATTTAAGAAGTAGCCACATGTAAGCAGCTTTCCAATCCTTTGTTTTGAAATTAGATTTCTGTCCTTATTGCTGAGGAAGACAAGCAGAGTGGGCTGCTAATCACCATGAGCAGAGAGGCAATTTGATTGAATAAATTCACACCAATATGTAAATTACTGAAAGCCCTTTAACACTCTCAGGGATATTTGCATTTTTAAAAGATTCTCTTAACCCAAATAAATCAATGGTGGGGTTGGGTAATTCTGACAACGTAGCACAATGAAATAAAAACAAATCAGGCCATGGACAGGAAACTGTTTCAGAGGCCAGTGGGGGGCAGAAGGCGGAAGACCACCCCCCTAAATACTTTCTGCTTTCCCACAGGTGCCTTTTCACTTTTTCTCTAAAAGGCTTAGGTGTTTTTTGATGGGTGCCAGGCAGAGCTTGGGGGCAGAGGAAGAAAGCATGGCCAGGAGGAGGCAGTAGGCGGAGAGGGAATGGAGACGGGGTAGGTGGTTCTTCAAATATTCTGGTCAGTGGAAGTCAAGTTTGAATACATCAGGGATTAACAACGGTTTGTTGTAAATGTGTCTCTGTATGGATTGATTTGTCCGTAAAAATATCAGAAGTGTAAAAATAATGGCAAACCATGATGGAGAGAATAAGTTTTGCTGTTTATGTCAAGCACTTGGAAAATATTCAGCCCCATTGCTCCCTCGGGCTGGATTGATACTGCCTATGAACTTCCTTCAAGAAAAATACAACCAGTTTTACCATCCATTTTTATTAACTCCACACTCTCAGAGGAACCTTTATGCACTCCCTTGAATAGCAAGACTAAATTTGTTTCACTCCATGTAACACTGTCTTACTGGATGTAATTTTCTGGGAAGTCATTTCTGCTTTCCAAGACCAGCAGGAATATCTGTGAATATTCTGCCTTTTCTCTGCTTACTTTGTTTTGTCTCCAGACGTTACTTCAGGAATAAGAAAAACAGTTTTATTTTTTTCTTTGTAATGGAATAATAACTGCAGGGCCAGCATACTTGTTATGAGTGGCAGTGTGTACTCATACCTATTCCCCAACATATGCAGTCCGAGATGCTTTCTTTGGCTGAGACAGAGATAATCAAAAAGAATTGTTAGCTCAAGGAGATGTTAGTACCTGTGAAAAAAGAAAACAGATCAGGAGATTGGACTTGGATTGGGGGGCAGGGGGATAGGCGTGAGCTCAGATAAAGACCTAAGATGCAAACTTAAAAGCTCTAGGTCAGTCCTGCCTATAGAAGTATAATGTGAGCCACATAGGTAATTTTAAATTTTCTAGCAGCCATTTAAACAAACAAAAAAACAAAGTAAAAGGAACGGATAAAAGTAATTAATTTTAATAATGTATTTTATTTAAACCAGTATATCTAAAACGTTACCATTTTGACATGTAATCAATACACACAAATTATCCAGAAGATATGCCTTTCTTTTTGGGGGTCTAAGGTCTCAAAATCTACTGTGTATTTTGTACTTAAAGCATCCCTCCATTCAGACTAGCCACATTCCAGGTGCTCCGTAGCCACATGTGGTCAGAGCAGTACTGGGTGATAAGCCAGGAGGAAAGGCAGAATGATAATCAAACAATTTATCTATCTATCTATTTGTAAATTATTATAAATAAATAAATTATCTTATAGAACCTAAGTCAGAGAAAGCAATAAGAAAACAATGAGAGAAAGTTAAGAGCTTTGCCAAATTTTGAACAGTTATGCCCAAGAAGTAGGCAGATTAAGGGAAGTTTTAGGGGCCTAGGGTACAATTTACTGAGTTAGGCTTCAGGAAGTTGTAAGGGGATCAGTCGATACTTTGAATTAAAGGATGAATGAACTATGATTTCATTCACAGATGATCTTGGTTTTCTTAAGGTAAGTAAGAAAAACAACTCTGCTCCTAGAGCAACAGTGGAAGAAAAGGTGAATTCCAAAGGTAATGACTCTAAAAACTCCATGAATGTATAAATCTAAAGGGCAAAGAGACATCTGGAATCTAATACGCATAATTACAACCCTGAGTTTAAGTGAGCCTCCAAATCTCCTTTCTGCAATAAACTAATTTTTATCCATATGAATTGCTTTGTTAACTGTGAAACTCATATACATACATGGTTTATTATTATTGGCTAAAGAAAGGGCTGTTCTGTGGAGATGAGCTACCAGGGAAAATTTTATCCTCCCAGACATCATTAAATGTCAGAAACATGCCCCCACCCCCAGGTATGCAACAGAGAGTTAGTGGAAGTGAGGGAGGATCGTCTTTCTGTTGGGGACAATCTTAGATTTGTTTTATCAAAACATTTATTACCCATCTTTAGAGCCATCCGACTATTATTCTCATTATATATTTAGTGTGAAGGCATGTACTGCTCAATAATTAGTTTTTTTTCTCCCTCAATGTGGGCTTTTGGTCATAAAATTGATAAATGGCTCTTCTTGGACACACAAAATAGATATTGGCAGGCAATTTAAAGTTAAGATTTCCCAATAGAACCATCACTACCAATAAGATCACTCACTGACTCTCCCATACTCTGAGAAATGTTAAAATAAGGCCAAGATTTTTATGGCTCCCACTTTCTGCTGCCCAAAGACTTTTCTACCCTTCATTTCTCCTGTGCCAGGTATAGCCGCATTTTCCCAGTTATGTCCCCTTGGAGTATATGCCGGCATATACTGAGGCTCCTGCAATCAGTCACGTGAAGGAGCTCTAGGTTTTGCTGAGACAATTGCGTATTTGAGACAAGTTACTTGGAAAATGGCTTTAGAAGACACAAAAACATTTTTGCAACAAGTGACTGGTGGAAATCAGTGCAGTCAGAACCTTTTATAAATAGTCTACTCTGCAATACTCCCTGTAATTAAAATGATGACACTTTATGAAAGGATAGCGTTTTCTCACACAGGGTTCCATTTGAGCATCACAATGACCTTGTCAGGGCCCACTTTTTTGATATAGGATCTGAAGCCCAGACCATCTGAATGATTTGGCCAAGGTCACACAGCCCATGTTTAATGTGACAAGAACTTTAGTGCTGCCTCTCCACCAGATTCCCTTCACTTTTTCCATCTTTGTAAGTTGCGTTTTCCAGGCTATGCAACCTGGAAGCAAGAATTGTAACCACACACTCCTATTAAGGCTCTGCTTCCATTTATTAGAACTCCAACTCTAGGGTTCCTGCCAACCAGTGCCAGGAGTCTCAGGGTCTTCTTCCCTCTAGGAATCTCAGGGAGGAGGGAGAGGGCAGAGTGTAGGGGAGGAGTTTGGGACTTGGATTTGTTGGTTACACTGTGGCAGGCCCTTTTTTTTTTATTATATTGTGATCCACGATGTGATTTATCACTGCCTCTATGATGAAGCAGCTGAAACCCTCCAGAGGTACTCAGGCTGCCCAAGTGTTTTGCTCTGTCATTTGTCGGGTCTAGCTCCAGGCTATTCTTGGAGCCCAGAGCTCCAGCTGCAAGGTCACCCTGGAGTAGGGAAGTGCCCTTTGCCCCACCCCTGCCCCACCCCCAGCTTCCATTGTTACAAATGCTGTTCAACACTGCCCTCAACAGAGTCTTTATGGAAACTGCCCTTTTTCACTGTCACTCCCCTTTTATTGTATTTCTCCCTGAGAGGTCCATAGGGACTGAGCCAGAGAAGTTTCCAGGTAGCAAGCTCCATGCTGTTTCCCAGTTGTTGTATTCTCCAGCAGTGCCCCCTTGAATTTAAACACAGCTGTCCTGCCTTTGGATGAGTTATTTCCCTTGAAAATCGTTAGATCTTTCCTGCCAACAGATTCTTCTCCCCTGCCCTTCCTTCTCTCTTGCCAGACATGTCCATAGTTTAGGTTATCAAGCTGAGATCTCTACGTTAACAGCTGCTGGAACAATTTCCCCTAAATACTCCATTTTCTCAGTTAACTTTTTGTGAACATGTATTGACTCAAAGCCAGATTTTTCTGCCTGCGTGTCAAGGCCTTTTACCAATTGTTCATTTTATATTATTTTTTTAATGCCTCTCCCTCCATAGGATGTCAGAATTTGTTTGTATTGGGCATTTTCCATATATATCAATGGGTTAATTGGGTAAATGACAAGCTATGGTTGGTTGACCAATTAGGGACTGAGTTTTCTTTCTTGGGTATATTCCTAGATATTTTTATTAATGCTTAAAATACTTTTCAAGCAGCATAGCTGTTATCAGCCTTTTCCATCTTCGCTTCCTCATAAATGCAGCTGAATAAAATTGTCGTCAGTGGATTAGTAGGGTCTTCCTTATGATGATGGAAGCCACATTAATTAGCACAGCATTGTGCTGGTTATTAAACAAACCAGGCCTCAAGTGAAACAAAAACCTGTTCAGGAGTTTATAATCTGAGGGAGGTTATAGCAATTTAGATCTATTCTGTAAAAGGACATCCAGATACTTATATAATCACATAATGTCTTAGCGCACACACACACACACACACACCAAAAATCTAAACTGTGTGAGCATTAATGCAAGTGGTTTTATGTGGTCTCAAATTTAAGAATGAGTCGTGAGTGGGACGCCTGGGTGGCTCAGTTGGTTGGGCGGCTGCCTTCGGCTCAGGTCATGATCCCAGCGTCCTGGGATCGAGTCCCACATCGGGCTCCTTGCTCGGCAGGGAGCCTGCTCCTCTCTCTGCCTCTGCCTGCCTCTCTGCCTGCTTGTGTTCTCTCTCTGTTAAAATAAATAAAATAAAATCTTTAAAAAAAAAAGAATGAGTCGTGAGAATTGCATATCCAGAGAGGATATGGCCAGGTTAAAAAATAAATCAGCACTCACTTCCTTTTTGGAGAAACTTCAAGAAGGAAATGAGATTTCCAACACTCTTTTGCTACGAGGAGGAAGAAGTTGAGGTTTGTGGAGATCAGTGAATCCGGTAACCCTCCTCCAGATTTGAGACCAATTGAGAAATCCATACAGGTGTCAGAAAGAGATCAAACTGAAATCTTTACTGCTGATAAAGCTAGATTGTAGACGATGCCTTGGTTCCCCAAATGGCCTTCCTATTTCCCCCTTACTTTTATCCTAAATAAAATTTACTAGTCCTAGGATAATCTTACTAGATATTTTTCTTATTAGGTATTTCCAGACCTCTCTGTGGAAGGATTAGCAGATAGTTCTCAAAGTAAAGGTATAAGGAGATTGAACTGTGCTTGCGAGTGACTCTTTCTCATTGTTTTATCAATCACATAAATCGGGAATCAGGAAACTTTCTGTAAAGGGCAAGATAATAAATATTTTAGGCTTTGAGGCCATATGGTTTTTGTTTGAACTATTCAACTCTGCTGTTGTTGCAGGAGAGCAACACTATGTAAACATATAAACATAAGTAAATTAGGATGCCTCTTGTATTAGTTTTTATGACTGCTGTTAACAAAGTACCACAGAATGGGGAGCTTAAACCACAGAAATGTATTGTTTCACAGTTCTGGAGGCTAGAAGTCTGAGTCCAAGGTGTGGGCAGGGTTGGTTTCTTCCAAGGGCTGTGAGGGAGAATCTGCTCCATGCCTCACTCCTGGTTTCTGGAGGTTTTCTGGCAATCCTGGCTTCCATAGTTTGTAGAAGCATTACCCTGCCTTCATCTTTGTCTGACGTTCTCCCTATTGTATGTAGCTTTGTCCAAATTTCCCCCTTTTTGTAAGTACACCAATAATCTTGGACCATTGGGCCCACTCTACTCCAGTCTAACCTGTATTAACCAGTTACATGCGCAATGACCCTTTTGCAGATTAAGGAAAGGTCACATTTTGGGAGTTTAATATATGCGGAGATACAATTCAATCCAACTCCTAATGCAGACATATATGAAATATTAAATCTCATATAAATATCATATGTCGTGAAATATTCTTCTCATTTTTTCCCAACCTTGTGAAACAAGTAAACATGTGTAGGCTGCACAAAAATAGGCCCTAGGCTATAGATTACCAGCCTCTGAGGTAAGTCCCTCCTCCTTCAGAGAGGAAGACTAAGTCGGGGGGTGGGGGGGATATCACAGTATTCCTCCCCGCCTAACCTCTCCAGGGGCATGAGTGAGAGTTCCCTGCCCTCTGCAGAAATAGGAGGATATTTACATAGCCCAAAGGACCCTGGCTAGTGGAGAGGCAGATTTTATGCCAGGCAGGCAAGGGAGACATTAGGAAGGATGGTAGAATAGGGAAAACAAAAGGAAATAAAACCCAGGAAGCTAAAAGAAATTAGAAAGGCTAGGGAAGGATTTGTAAGTACAACATACAGTGTTTATTTTAGAGCAGTTAAAAGCACAGTAGGTCCTATAACGAATTGATCAACCCGTAAATCCACAAGTAGGAAACCTGGAGAGAGAGGTCGTGCCAAAGTCTAGATCGAGGTTACAAGAACTTGACTAAAGCAATAGTTGCAGAATGATAACGAGTGTTAAGTAAAAACATCTTCCTTTGTTCTAGGGACTCTATCTCTTCTCTAAGACTCTCAGTGATGTAAGCCCTTTGTTATATGTTCTTACCCCACTTATTACTCTGCATCTTGGGAGAAATGCAAGACTTTGATTTCCATGATAAAACTTTGCTCACCTAATGGGGGTTTTGTGCACATGGATATCTTTTTAGTCAGCAATCTGCTGTAGGTAATTTCCTTAATCGATCTTAGTCTTTAGTTTCTAGTGGTTTTCTGTGTAACTTTTATTATGAGCTTTTATAAGTCAACAGATGATTATGGGGAGTGGTCTTAAGGGACATGCTACTCATCTGCTTTTCACCTACAATTCTTTATAAAATCTGCTCATATATGAGGCCACAGACCAAGAACAGATCTTGTGTACTTCATTATTTTAATCTTCCCACCAGCATTGCCTTCACAAATTTGTAATTTAACAAGGGCCTCTGAGCTTTAATTAAGGGTCAGTTTTTTTCTATAATGACCATAAAAAGGATATTTCTGCATCTCATATGAAGCTTCTGTTAAAGACTCTCAATTATATTATTTAGTGCTAGTGTATGAAGAGCTACATAATAAATTATTTCTAGACTTTAGCGCTAGAAATAAGATAATCTCTCGCTGATGAACTGTGTCCTTTAATTAAGGTAATTGTGGTATAGAACTTCTCGATTCCATTGTGCTTTGCCTTTTCAGAAGCTCAAAGACAAATTGTACTTGATTCTAGCAGACTCAACCTAGGATTTTCAGTTCAACTCTCTCCTAAACTTTATAATTTGGATCTTTTTATTTTTAACTTGCTTTAGTGGTTTTATTACATTAGTGCATTTTATGGCAAAAAGACACAAAACTTTTTGAATGTAAGTAGGAGATAAATAATGAATGATTGGATCTCATCACTTTGTCCAGGGGGATTTTCCTATAGAACAGATTTTTGTGACCTTAATTACCTTTTCATGCTACCTCAGGTTACAGTGACTTTTTTCCTCCCACAGATTTTTTAATGACTTCTCTCCTGACATACTATATTTGTTAAGGAAACAAATACATACTGGGCTCCAGAAATACATGCTTTTTTTTTTTTAAAGGGAGTATTGTTTTAGATGGGTATTCAATGATTTCTCTTAGAAAAACTATAATTAAATAAAAATCACTGTATTTGGTTGTGTTCATTAGGATTCTTTTGTTTGAAAATAGCAAAAGCTTAACTCTGACTCAGTTAACTGCAAAAAGGTATCTATTGACTGAAATAATGTGGAAAGCCAGAACTTCTCTGTCAAGCATTAGGTATAGCTAGCTCCAAGAGCTCAAAAGAAGATTCTTTCACTCATCTCTCTGCTTTACTAAACTAGCTATTGGTTCCATTATTGGGTAGGCTCTCCCCACAATATAGCAAAAATGACTAGCAAGATTTCTGGTTTACCTTGTTCTAGCAGCTGGCATTCCTAAAGATAAAATACAAAAAGTCTGGTTTTCAACAGCTCCAACAAAAGGCCCAGGGAGAGCTTTTATTGGTTTGCCTTTGATCACATGACTATCCCTGGACTTAATCACTGTGGCTGAAGAAATCAGGTACTTAACTGGCTAGACTCCTGGGTTGTGCCCACTTCTGGAACCATGGAGATGGAATCGGCCCCACCCAAACCCCTTGGACTCAGAATGGGGAAGGGAGAGTTCTCAAAGAGATTTGGGGCTGAACAAAACACAGGTTAACTACATCTTGCATTATGTTTCCATCCCTTGGCTACCCAGCATTTATATACACCTTTTTTCCCACTTATAAAATTCCCCAAATGGCCCTGGCTAATACAATGCAAATATACCTCTGAAAAGAAAATTGCCTCTACCTCCAGTCTAAGGAGGGGGGAATAGCTCATAGGTTCATCCAGTTACTTTTTCAACTTTAATTCCAGAATCTCTAAGTTAGGATATTTTTCTTGGTTGTGTCTAAACCAGCTCCTCATGTTTAGGCAACCTCTAGCTAAATGTTATGTTTAACACTACTAGTAAACAGTGGCAGAGAGGAAACACTTACTGCAACCAACCTTCCAATTTGGCAAAGAGAGAGAAGGGCAACCACTAAATAGTGATCTCGTTTTCACAGCAGTCATCTCAGGCTTGACAAAGGGAGCAAGACTCCCAGAGCTAGCAGCGGAGGGAGTTCTTTGTTCAAAAATCTAGCTGGCCTCTCGCTACTTTCAGGGAGGAACTCCCTCTCCATTGTCCTGCAGAGCTACATGGCAGGTGGACTTTGGGGAGGCTTTCATCCTAACAGCTATAAACTCAGTTCTTCCCTGCTATTGGTGCAGGTTTGGAGCCTAAAATCTGCCTTGTAAGTTGGCCATTCTCAGGTCATTTGGTGAGCTGTGGCATTTCTCTGCAATGCCACTGATCTCTTGCTAGAATTGTTGGGGTGTTTATTTCCTGAATATTTTCTGGATTAACTCCATATAATTGTGGCCCAGCATTCTGGTTCCAGTCCAGAATTGCTTCCTCCTCTGAGCAATCTGCCTTTATGCTCTGCCCTTCCCCCAAGCCATCCAGACCCCAAACTGGGAGACAATGAGCTGACATCTTACAGATCCAAATCTTCCTAGTGGTAGGAGTCTGGGGGAGGGCTTTTCTGGAGGAGTTGTAACTATTCTCTGTTAGTCAGAGAACCTAGTGTTTGGAAACAGTCCTCTGGCTCCCTGGCTCACCGGGACCTCAAGCTCTTTTCCCGCTGTGTTTTCCACTTGCACTAACTTTAGCACAGGCAGACATTTATACATCTGCCGCCCCAAAAGACACATGGTTATCTGCTATTGACCATTTTAGAGTGCCAAGCACAGGCAGAAAGGATGACTCTTAGTAAGGACTGAATCTCTTTGCCTGTCTGCTTCTGGAACTGCCCGATTAGGCTGCTGCAGGCCATCCTTTTCTTTGAAGGCTGAAAGAAGTAGCCAACATCCTCCAAGGTTCTGATACTTTTTTCCTCATCCCCTAAAACTCTATGCTTGATACTTGTGTGTCTAAGATACATTAGACACCTTTTAACTGATGTCTTCCTATCAGATAATAGCATTTGCCCTTTCCTTAGCCCGGAATGGATGAATCCTCCACCTCAGCTCAGCCAGTGTCACATTTTGAAGTCTGTTATTTTGACAACTCCACTTCCAGGTAGCGAATTCTGTATTAGGATTCATTTTGGTACAAGTGATAGAAATCCAGCTTATAAATGTTGGAATAGAAGGAATTTATTGGCTTTCATAACTAGAAAGACAGGAGATGAAGCTGTCTTCAAATATGTTGGTTATAGAGGTTTAATGTCATCAGGACACATTTTTTTTTTTTTTCCTGTTCTCTACTACCTGTTTTGGCTACATTCTAATAGTTTCTCCACTTTTTAGCAAAGATAGCCACCTACCCACAGTTCTAGGCTTACATCATTCTTAGGGCTAGCAGCACAGCCAAATTTGTAAATGCAGAGATTCCTTTTTTTTTTGGCCTGAGTCACCCGCCCTTTCCTCAGGGGGATGTAGTACTCTTGACAGATAAAGTTGTTGATGTCCTCTTGATCTAGGAACAGGATCAACCACCTGGACTGAGAATAGCAGGTGGGTGGTTTTCCTGAAGAGCTGCTAAGTCAGAAGCTTATATCCCCTACATTGACTAAGTCACCTTAAAGAAAGGAAGGCAAATGCTGAACAGAATTCGGTCTTAATTATAGACCATCATATAACTAATTATTGAACACATATTTCTGTAGACAGTGGTTCGTAAATATCTTGGTCTCAGACCCTGTATTTCCTTCTTAAAAATTACTGCGGACTCCAAAGACCTTTTGTTTAAACAACCCACTTTGTTTAAGTGGGTTACAGCTGTTGATATTTACTATATTAGAAGTGGAAAAAAAATTCTATATTAGAAATTAGAACAGATGGGGCACCTGGGTGGCTCAGTGGGTTAAAGCCTCTGCCTTCAGCTCAGGTCGTGATCTCAGGGTCCTGGGATCGAGCCCCACATTGGGCCCTCTGTTCGGTGGGGAACCTGCTTCCTCCTCTCTCTCTGCCTGCCTCTCTGCCTAATTGTGATCTCTCTCTCTCTCTCTCTCTGTCAAATAAATAAATAAAATATTTAAAATAAAAAAAAATTAGAACAGAAAGTTAAAATTATTTTTCATAAACTCATTAAAAATAATAAGCCATTACATGTTAACATAATTAGAATATTTTAATGAAACATTACTACATTTTCACCAAAAAAGAAATATGGTGAGAAGAATTTTAAATTTATTTTAAACTGACTGCTTTGCTACTTCCTAAAAATAATTTTGCAAATCTCTTTGATGGCCAACTTAGTACAAGGTAACTAAAATTTTATATCTGTTTCTGCTTAGTTTATTGCTATGTTGTTTTGGTGGAAGTATATGGAAAAAATCTAGCCTCATACAGTTTTGTGGTTGAAAATGGAGGAGTATTCTAATAGCCTATTTAGGTGGTTGTGCATATACTTCTTTTATATTATACCAAAACCCAATCAGTAGTAATTTCTGGACATATAGAATCAGAAACAGTATCAGTGAGCTTTTCATATTCATACATTAAAATTCATTGGGCATATTTGGACTTTGAATGTACCTTATCCCCAGGCAGGATTTTATAACATCATGCTTTGTTAATTTGGAAAATGTTGGTTTATACAGATCTTCCAAATGCTGACACATTTCATTGTATAGTTTCAAAAAATCACATTCATTTACACCACACAATTCTCAGTAAAGTTTTTTAAGACTCAGAAAGCTATTAAGCCCAAAGTGCTGGATAAAAGTTTTCCAAAATTCTGTTCTCTCTTAAAAGCTTGAATTTAATCATTGACACAATATTGTCACTTTTCCTTTAAGTGGTAATCTCACTTTATTAATTTTTGAGATGTCTGTCAAATACCCAAGTCTGAATAAGTATAGTCAGTCAGTTGTTCATTCAAGTAAAAATGATCCTCCATGGGAAAAGCCTCTGTTCTGCTTCAGTTTGTAACTTAATCACATGTGCTTTTCCTCAAGCCGGCCATCTTACTTTCCTATGCAATAAAATTGCTTTGTGTTTACTTCCTGTGTTGTCACACAGAATATTTAAAAACTGTACATTCAGGGTTGATATTTCATAAAATAATTTCTCCTGCTTCATCAAGGACATTCTTAAGTGAAATTTGTACCTTATTTTTCCACTGCTAGTACGTGGCGTTGAAGAGTACATGGACTATAGGTGCTAAGGCACCAGAAACAGTTTTACTTCTGTTGTTTCACACCATTAGTACAAAATATCAAAATAATGAAAGAGTCAAATAATATCTTAGCATTATAAAGAAACGAATTTTGACTTCATGAATGTCCTGAAAGGTCTCAGAGACTCCCAGGGATCTGCAGGCCACACTTTGAGAGCTGTAGCTATTTTTGTAAGAATTGAAAGAAAGACATTTATTGAGATCCATCATAAAAGGACCCACAAGCAGTGTTAGGAAAACTGGACAGCAACATGTGGAAGAATGAAACTGGATCACTTCCTTTACACCATACAAAAAACAAATTCAAATGAATCAAAGACCTAAATGTGAGACAGGAAACCATCAAAATCCTAAAGGAGAACACAGGCAGCAACCTCTCTGACCTTGGCTGAAGCAACTTCTTACTGGACACGTCACTGGAAACAAGGGAAACAAAAGCAAAAATGAACTATTAGGACTTTATTGAGATAAAAAAAAAAAATTCTGCACAAGCAAGGCCCCCAAATGTTTTCATACCTCCCTGGAGGTGCACCCTTGGGTCTTCTTCTCTCACCACTGACTCAGGGCTTGGCCAATGGGACAATAGCAAATGTTGGACTTGGAGACTTGGAAAATGCTTATGACTGTGCTTGCCCTCTCTTGCAGCCCTTGGAATGTACTGCTACCTTGTAAATAAGCCTATGCTGACCTTCTGAATGACAAAGGACTTATGCCTAGTTGCCTCTGTCACATCAGCTGACACTCAGCAAGTCCCCAGAAGGAGAGTTGCCTAGTTGAGTAGCAGCTGAAGGCAGACCCTTCCGTGAACCCAATCATGACCAGCAGAATAACCACCAGTAAGCCCAGTCCAGAGCACAAACCCACTGAATCTCAAGTTAAGTAAATGGTTATTGCAAAAAAAAAAAAAAAAAGCTTCTGCACAGCAAAAGAAACAACAAAACAACAAAACTAAAAGTTAACCTATGGAATGAGAGAAGATTTGCAAACTACATATCTGATAAAGGCTTAGTATCCAAGCCTATAAAGAAGTTATCAAACTAAACATCTCCCCCCAAAATAATCCAGTTAAGAAGACATGAGTAGACACTTTTCCAAAGAAGACATCCAGAGGGCTAACAGACACATGAAAAGATAGTCAACATCACTCATCATGAGGGAAATACATATCAAAACCATAATGAGACACCACCTCACACCTATCAGAATGACTAAAAGTAACAACTCAGGAAACAACAGATGTTGGTGAGGATATGGAGAAAGGGGAATCCTCTTGCACTATAGATGGGAATGCAAACTGGTGTAGCCATTCCAGAGAACAGTTTGGAAACTCCTCAAAGAGTTAAAAATAGAACTATCCTACAATCCAGCAATTGCATTACTATGTATTTACCCAAGGGATAAAAAAATACAGATTCAAATGGGTACATGGACCCCGGTGTTTATAACAGCATTATCAACAATAACCAAACTATGGAGAGAGCCCAAATGTCCATCAACTGATGAATGGATAAAGAAGCAATATATATATCAATTCCAATATATATATGTGTATATAATGGAATATTATTCAGCCATCAAAAGAAATGGAATCTTGCCATTTGCAACGATGTGGTTGGAACTAGAGTATATTATGCTAAGTGAAATAAGTCAGAGAAAAACAAATACCATATGATCTCATTCATATGTGGAATTTAAGAAAGAAAACAGATGAACATATAGAAAGGGAGAAAAGAAAAAAAGGAGAGAGAGAAACAAACCATAAAGACTCTTAATGATAGAGAACAAATAGAGGGTTGATGGAGGGGAGGTGGGTGGGGGATGGGCTAGATGGATAGTGAATATTAAAGAGGGTAATTGTGATGAACACTGGGTGTTGTATGTAAGTGATGAATCAGTGAATTCTACTCCAGAAATCAAATTGCATTGTATGTTAACTAAGTAAAATTAAACAAAAAGAAAAAAAAAAGAAAAGGATCCACGAGCATGAGCTGCTATTTTGTCTTGTCCTTTGATTTTTATCTGTCATTTTTGTCATTGTGTCAGTACATGTCAAACTGGATGTCAAACTCTGTTCTGAATTTCTTTTGAGAGTTAAGGGGAAAAAGTCAGTTTACTAGAAGAAGTATCAAGTCAGGAAATGTTGATCCTTGACACACTTGTTTGCCAGACAGATTTAAAAGTGGTCTTACTTTGAATAACAATGTTTTATTGCTTAAAAATAATTTTATGGGATAATATTAATATTTTCATAATATTTTTCTGTCTATACAAAACCATAGATAATTTTTCAGATTTATAATATTTAATTTTGTCCTACTATATATAAATTTTCATTTTTGTGAAATGATTTTCTTTAAAACAGTTGTGAGTAAATTCTGTATGAATTTGTATTTACCTATTTAATTACATAATGAATTGGTTTTTAGGAATAGAGAATCCGAGTTTGGATTCTAACCATACCATTTACCAACTCATTGAGGATCAGACTTTTAACCGTCCTAAGCCTTAGTTTCCTCATTCACGGAAAGTTGGGGACATTTTAGATGAATGATATCATGATATCATAGATGTGAAACTTTTTTTTTTTTAATTATTTTATTTGAGAGAGAGAGATCACAAGTAGGTAGAGAGGCAGGCAGAGAGAGAGGGAGAAGCAGGCTCCCCGCTGAGCAGAGAGCCCAATGCAGGGCTTGATCCCAGGACCCGGAGATCATGACCTGAGCCTAAGGCAGAGGCTTTAACCCACTGAGCCATGCAGGCGCCCCAGATGTGAAACTTAATGCTCCGCTTGCCACTTAGAGGGCACTCAATTTTCATTTCCTTGTTTCCGTCCATTTACTTTCCCAGTCCATATTTGTAAGAGCAACAAGCATTGATTACAGATTCACGAAGTCAGGAGGAGAGTTTTGGTCTTCCTCTATTCAGTTCTAACTAAAGACCCCAGCTGCCATGCGCCATATGTGGGGAGCAGGCTTTGGGGCAGACCATGACACAGGATACAAGGGAAGGATTGTCACATCCACATGCAAGGCTTTTCTAGCAATATCTCAAATAAGACAATAACTGCTGCCATTTTCCTGATGTAATTTATTTTTTAGGAGAATTATGGAAAGTTTGGAAGGCAATTAGGACAGGTAGAAAAGGAAGTATGATGTCATGGGGTTTTTGTAGTTGTCATTATTTTTCAAGTTCTTTTTTTTTTTTTTCAAGTTCTTTTTTTTAACGCCATAAATTTTTTTCCTAGTAGTTAATGCTGTTTTCTTAAACAAGAAGCTTCCTATTATTATAACACTCACATTGAAGCATTATTTGATAATCTTTAAAGCAAGTTTGTTATCTTTATCATACAAATTTAACAAGAGAAAATCAGTGTCTCCATATCACGAAGTTAGAAACTAGAGACTAGAATTATGGTTAGAAAGCTCTATCTCACTGCTTAACTTCTTCAGTAATGCTCCCCTCATGATAGACTCCTGACTGTACTTGGTTCTACTTTATTAATACTTGGCAGTCCTTGAGTCCTTTGACTGCTAAATATATAAACAAAATATTAGAAAAAGTTATCACAGTCAGACAGAAAGGATTTCATCAAGCATTCAATCGATTGTGTCTGAAGAAATAACAAGCCAAAGAGCACCTAGAATGGATTCATTTAACTGCAAGCAAAATTTTTCATTGATCATCTCTAAAATACTCTGTTCAGGTGCTTTAAGGCTAGTAATTTTTTAAAAGATTTTATTTATTTATTAGAGAGAGAGAGAGTACAAGCAGGAGGAGAGGCAGAGGGAGAGGGAGAGGAAGAAGCAGGCTCCCCACTGAGCAGAAAGCCAGACATGGGGCTCTATCCAGGGACCCTGGGATCATGACCTGAGCCAAAGGCAGATGCTTAACTGACTGAGCCATGCAGGTGCCCCGAGGCTAATAATTAAAAAGGAACATAGCTAAGTAATATGAGTTAGACACAGTATAGAAAATCCTTCTTGTATGGGACTGTACAGAACTATGGGAAATTTTTCATCTCATTTCCCTTCTCGGTTGGTTTTCTAATTCTTAGCTTTATTTTGATTCTTTTAAAAATCGCATAGTTAAACTTAAATGTTAAATAATTTAATTTAGAGTGGCCTAATATTTGGTCTGAAAAGATGGCTGGCCAAGGTTTCAAGAAGCCTGGGCTCTTGTCCTTACTTCACTCTTAAAATTGGTAAATTCATTCAAATCACTTAACTTTTCTCAGCCCTACTTCTGTCAGCTTTAAGAATGAGAGTTTTGGACTAAATAATTCCTGAGGTTCATTCATGTGCTAGAATTTGAACTGCAATGTACTCAAAATAGTTTAGTTATGATAGGGAGAATTCAAGACTATTTCAAAATTCCTCTTTCAATTAATTAGTATTTCTTAAGCATTGTATATGAAAATATGAAGGAAGCACAATGATTTTATGTGTATTATTTGGATTCCTTTCATAGAAAGCATTTAGACTTATTCAATCTTATTGGTTATATTTTATACCTAAAGCCAATCTTATCTTTTTCTCATTTGAATAGTAAATATCCTATTACCTTATCTCTTGACTATTAGAAAAATGCAAATATTTTAAGATGTTGGATTTATTATATACACCAATATCCTGAAATAAAGGAGCTCTAGGAATTCCTACAGTAAAGTGATTAGAGCAATTTAAATTTTAATCTATTTAACTCCCACCATATTATTTCCATTATAACCTTTTTATCAACATTGAGATAGCACTTCACTCCCGAGTACAAACTTAGCAGAGGATAATTCCAAATTCCTTAAATAAAGCATATCAGCTACTTTGCTGTTTTTGTAAATACTTTATGTTGGCTTAAGGCTTGAGAGTAAATGTGTTATTTGTCTTTGTTTGCAAAGAAATAGATGCTTTTAAAACTTAAGTTCACATATGTGGAAGTACCAGTGACTAGTTGCTTTTACTGAAATTGGTCAGTTGATACCACAGCTCTTTTTTATTGGACACTACTTTAATGACTTACATTATACTGTTAAAAAATTGGTTGTTATTGATGCACATGGTTAAAGGACTCTTTATTTCATATTACAGAGCCTTGTCTATCTGTGTTTTTAAACTCCTGTAGTACTACAGTATCATGGTAGAACCATAGTAATAACCATATATCCTCCAAATCATTTATCATTTCAGAATTTCAAGGGTTATACATTCTGAGAAGCCCTCACACATTTAATTCCATCTTCACCAAATTCAATCCTCTCCTAGTGAGTGGGACTCATGGGCTTATGAGAAGACACAACAGTATCCAGTACACTTGTCGCTTGTGGATGTGATACCATGATAATTAGCTCAAGAGGGAGAAAGACCAATGGTGGTCTTTATAACAGATAATACATAAAATAAATAAATCCACTAATTTGGCCACCAAATTAACTTGAAAGGTTTTCATATTGAAGAGACAAGATAAATAAATAGATCAATGTAAAGATAAATGGGAGGAATGACTTAGTGGTTTAGCTCTGATTTAGTATTGCAAACTAGTATTCCCACCTGTTTACTAAATATTTTTATGATCTGGGAAAACGCTTCTCAGTTCTTTATCAAGATGAAGATTGCCCAAGGTAATAGACAGTAAAACTGTTCATGCTCAGACTGTGGTTGAGGGTGAGGTACTCATTGGCACAATGATAACTGCAACTCTTGGTTGACAGTGGAAATGAAATGCAGGCTGAGTATAGTCTTCTAGGGAGTCCTCAAAACAACTGACATTATTCACAGAACATATTGCACATTCAGTCTTCATGGAAAGGAAGTAAAACTGTATGTTTTTGGTTATGTCTGGGCGTCTAGCACATAGCATCAGCAACATGCATTTAAGCCTGATCAGTTTTCCTAGGACAGAAATTAATTAATAATTTTGGAAATTTATAGTCTCAGAATATGATGGGACTCATCTAAGGTCATTCTAATTAAGCTAAGCATTTTTTTTTTTAATTTTTATAGTTCTCAAAACTTGTAAGGAAAGCCAAGGTCTATTTTTCTTGACATAAAAGGATAACCACAAAGGAAGTCTGGTGTGAAAATAAGCCCAAACAGATTTCTCTTAGAAAACATCTGTTTCTTATATGTTTGGGGTTTAATTGAGAAAAATGACACATGTAGATTATTAGCAACAAAGCAGAGTATATTATCACATAACCAAAATTTATCCTGAAGTGAGACTATAGAGTTTAAAAAATCAAAGATACAGTAGAGTTTGAAATGTGCCATTTAATTTTGAGACAAAAATGGTTCACATACCTTCTTTATTTAAAAACAACAATTTGTAGGAACTATATTATCTTCAACAACAGCATAATGAAACTTAAGAGCACTATTCTGTATGTACTACTGTCCTAGGTATTTTGCACAAAGAGAGTGAACAAACATGGGAGCCCTTGGGCTGCTTAACACTTAAAACCTTATTGTATGTGCCTGGGCATATAGGTGATTCAGACAAAGTAATTAATATGACACAAGTGTCTAATGTGAATAAATACTTGAACAGTAATATTCATATTGTATCTAAGAAGAAGGGAAATTGTATAATCAAGTATGCTGTGTTAGGGAGAGACTTGCATATTAAAAAGGAGAACAAAAGAAAGTTTCTACCAGGAAGATATTTTAGGAACTGGCCAATTATTCTAAATAACTTAATAATAATGACTATTATTATTATCATATTAGTAACAATTATAAGCACTGTTTTGGATGGGGGCATTTACTATGCTGTTTTAATTTCTTTTTTTTTAAGATTTTATTTATTTGTGAGAGAGAGAAAGAGAGAGAATGAAAGAGAGAGAGAGAGAGAGCAAGAGAGGGGAGAGGTCAGAGGGAGAAGCAGACTCCCTGCCAAGCAGAGAGCCTGATGTAGGACTCAATCCTGGGACTGTAGGATCATGACCTGAGCTGAAGGCAGTTGCTTAACCAACTGAGCCACCCAGGTGCCCTGCTGTTTTAATTTATGTTAAAACTTACTTCAAAGACATTTATCCTTGCCTGAAATAAGTGATAAAACACATTAAATGTAGAAAGATAGTTATCCCAAGATGAAAACTGATTTAAATCATCTGTTATAAGAGAAGGGTAGAACACCAGGAATAATGAAAAACAGTTCAAAACCATAACCCCCCCACCCCCACCCCACCCCCACACTTCCTATTGGCTTTACTCAAAGGTAATGTATACACAGCAAATATTTCTATCCTGTTTAGAAGATGGGAAAACTGAGGCACAGATATTTAAATATTTTACTCAACACAATAAGAAAGGAAGTGATCCACATAAATAAATTTTTGAAGTTTTTCAGTCTTTTATCTTTAGGTCGTGCTGCCCTTATAAATGTTTACATTTATTGTTGAGGGCTTCTTAAATAGTACTGTGTATAGAGGTGCTCATATTATTTGTTAGCATTTCCATAACAATTCTGTAATGTCAAGCAGACATACTTTCTTCCAAAGTTTTAAGTGATATCAAAGAAAATCTGATTTGACAGAATTCTGAATATTTCTTAAATGGCTGGTATGGTTACAAGTGTGGATCGAATTGGGAAATAAGCTGATTTTTGTTTTTATTCTCATGTGTTGTGTATTCTCTGGACAGTTTTTATGATCTACACAGGCTGCACTAGAAATATCCAGCATAGCTGCATACGAAAGACAAACTCACAGTGAGGTCCAGAGCTAACGGAAGTGTAGGCAGGAAATAGAGAGTCACTGAGTCATGTCATGGGAATGTATGGCTAGTGAGCTTTGATAACATTTAGCTAAACCACACTGTTGATTTTGGAAGATTTGTCGTGGGAACCCTAAGTAGAGTCCTTACCCTTTTGAGGTACATTTATTTTTAAGTTTCCTACTGTGTTTAAGTGGTTTAGGCTAGTTATTTCTTTTTCTGGTGTGGCAGCAAAGAAAACTTTGAAATGGTAACCTTTGTAGAGTGTGTCACATAAGCTCTCTGTTTGGCAGTTGTCCTAAGTGGCCAACGAGTCACCCTTATTTTGCTAACCATAGGGGAAAAAACCCAAGGCTTCCATTTCAATCAAAAAGCTATTTTGCTCAAGCCTCCAATTCAATTTTACTGGGATTAGAATCCTATCAGCCAATCCTGTTGTCTACAGTTCTATCTTCAGCTCTTTTCTCTGTGGTAGTACACAGTGTATCAAGGCAGTGTATCAAAAAGTAAACTGCAAAAGCTAGCACAGAGTCCAGGAGAAGTATAGCAGGAGAGCCTTAAACTCAAATGATTCTCCTTATAAGTCCTTTTCATGTCTTCTGACACTTGCTCAAGTCCCCATGGCCTTGGCTCCTGGCACATCTTTCTATTCTAGTGTCCATGCTGCCATTAGACCCTGAACTTCCAAGTTCATTCATTCAATTCAACAAATATGTATGGGGAGCATACTAAATGCTGGGTACTATTCTAGGGCTAGAAATTCAGCCATAGGAACAAAATCTCTACCTTCCTGTACTCTTGCTAGTGAGGTAAAAAAACAATAAAGTCAAGTAAAATGTACGGTATGCTGAATGACAGTGCACTGTGGGAAAGAAAAAGAAAAAAAGAAAGGAGGATAGAGAGTAGCATAAGTGGAGAGTTTGCAGTTCTGGATTGGGTTATTGGTTAATGCTGCACTGCAAAGGTGGCATTTGAATCAATATGGGAAGGAAGTGTCCACAGTGTTTATAACCCTAAGGACTAGCACTCTAGAAAGAAGTGTAGCTCTTTCTGCCCCAGATATAAGGGGACCTTTGAGGTAAGCAGTTAATCCTGGTAGTCTGATAATTCTGTTGAATACAGCATCCCCAAAGTAGTTTTGTCTTTTTGGGTTTACCACTCTGTCTGCTGAGCAACCTACACTAGCTCATGCGGGGTCTCAGGGGCAGGCCATCCATGTGGCACCAACCTGCTAATTCTCTTAGCCTCTTCTTCTTTAAGCCCCACTCTTTGTGAATATGGCCAGCCACTGGCCAGTTTCTGTGGATATTCTAGAAACTAAGTTTTGGGGGCCCCCTAAGAAAATAAGAGGCTGAGTAAATCCTTGATTTGAATTTTCTTGACTTCAACTTTTCTTTTTTTAAAATATGTTAGCAAATAACTAACTTTTTAAGCACTAGTAAAGTCTAATTTTTAGAGCAATTTTAGGTTTACAGAGAAATTGAGTAGAACGTACAAGAGTTCTTGAGTACTCCCCACATCCACCTACCACCCAGTTTCCCCTATTATTAACATCTTGCTCTAGTGTGGAATACGCACTACAATTGATGAAACAATTTTGATATGTTATTATTAACTAAGGCCATCATTTGTTTTGGGGTTCAGCCTTTGTGTTCAATTCTAGGGGTTTTGACAAATGCATAATCAACTTTACTGATCATGTGACATTGTATCTGTGTTCCTTCTGGGACTTTGTGGGAGGTGGGAGGAGTGTTAAGTGTGATGGGTAAGGCCCCAGACAATAGCTCTGCCTCTTAATGGGTTGCGTGGGTGTCTCATAGTTGGTTCCACGGGGAGGTTTTGCTTGAAGTAATGGGCTGTGGTTCCTAAAGATTAGGTGATCATGGTAAACTTTTTAGGTATCCCACCCCATCTACACACTAAATGCTGATATTCTCTGGGAGATATGACCTGCTTATAAATACCTGTCTCCTCAAGGTCACAAAACTTCATTTAACAAAAAAAGAATACCTCAAAAAATGTATGTAGTAAGAGATACTGTTCCTTTGGTGAGACATATTTGAAGCAGTTTGGTAGAGTCAGCAGTGCACAGGATGTATTTAGTGTTTGATTGACCTTGAGCAAGTTAACCTCTCTGAGACCAAGCCTTCTCATTATAAAGAGGCATAGTGATCCTTAATTCAACATCAATGAGACTTCATAAAGTACCGAGCTAGAATAGAAATGCAATGAATGGTAACTATGCTATCCAACTGTCATCATTTCCCCACCCGAAGGAGTTCTTGCCTTCGGATTCCTCGGAAAAACCTCTTAGTATAATGGTTTTTAAGCTTTATTCCTCAGAAATTGAGAGCTCCATATTGCATTGTGTGAGATGTAATGAAGAGACAAAATGGGCTGGATTCCAAATTCCCATTTTTTTTTTAACTTACATATTGTGGTTGCAATGTATTGATAAAGCTTATAGACAGTTGCTTTTAGACAATGATCCTTTATTGTATCTTATAAAGTCTACAACATGGTGGGCCCAGGTTCTTTGTGTAGGTTAGACTCTCCTCTTAAATTTCTAAGGTACAACTTTAGCATTGAACTACAACTAACAATCGCTGATTCATATACCATATAATTCATACTCTTTGGTATTTTTGCTGAATCCTTTCATGGGATTTAAAAAAGCAAAGCCAATCAAGACAAAACACTTAAAAGTATGTCTTCTTTTAATAAGTTATTTGGATTTCTCCCAACAAATCCTCAGATCTTAGGCAATCAAATGACTAATGTTCCTGATTTCAAATTAATGCTTCCTAAGCTGACTCAGCCTTCTCTCATTCATTTATTCGAAAATATGTTTTGCATGTCTACTATGGTGCCAGATACCAGGAATACAATGAGAAATGTTTTTCCATTTTACATCTGGCATTTGTCCAAGGTCTGTTCTCTTTTTACCAGTTGGGTTCAGCTTAGAACTTTGATTTTATTCTTTTACTCTAAACAGGCTGCCCATCCACTACTGGCAAATTCTCCAGAATGTTATTTAAGTACGTCACATGTCCAGGATGCATAGTTAATTTACCAGCATCCTCCAATGTATGACTTAAAATGATTTTCCCAGAGCAAAAGAACATGTGAAATTCCATAAATTAAAACAAAAACACTAACTTTTGAAATAAGGCAAACTATTGTCATTAAAGTCAGTTATGATTAAAATCAAGTTATAATCTATACATCAGATAGAAGTATTTTCATGATTATTTAAAAATTATTTGAAAGTATAAAATAGTATGTTTAATGGGCAATATTGTTATTTTATGTCACTTCCATTCCTTGCTTAACACAAAGTTCCTTCTTAATGCTATCGATCCATTTGATTTTTTTCTTTTCAGCAATGTTCTGACCTCAAAAATTATTTTTATCCCCCAAATAGAAGGAAGATGATAGGTCACATTTTTACTTTGATAATTTGCTGCGAATCCTCATATGAGTAATGAAAACTAGCAAAGTAGGCAGAGATGAAGAAAAGAGAAGTTGAAGTGATTAGCCTCATGACCCATGGCTGTTTCTTGAGTTTTTAAAATGCAAAGTCACCATTGTTCCGATTAATAAAATTAGCACATTCAATTCTGGTCCTAGAAGAAGCTGAATAAGTAAATTACATGATACTTTCAACTAACTTTTAATTTAAATACTTTAAAAAGAAAATGTAAAGGGAAGTTTTAATAGAGAAATTGTTTTCTGATGTCTACATCCATCCTTTTTTTTTTCTTAATTGGTCACAGTTGAAATTTCTTAATTGGTCACATAAAAGTAACATTTAATTCTCTAAATCATTAATTAGAAATTGGTCAGAGGAGGAAAATGAAAAACAATATGTCTTCTCAATTTTTATTACAAATAAGTGTACAAATGAGTAAATAGTAAACCACTAAATTAATTTTTAGTTTAGTTTACCAAGAGATAACTTTTAATAATACCCTGAAAGAATTCTAGTGAATTGTCTTATGGAAATTTAAAGAGAAAACAAAACAATAATACTTAATTGACTAAATATGGATTATACAACATGTTTATTTTTCTAAATTGAGACTTGATTTTTATTAGAAATTCTAATCACTTGATTAATAATTGATCAGGCGAACAAAATGAACAATAAAATCTGATGGTTTGAACTAGTTTATTAACAATGGGGGAAGTGAATATATTTGAAAGATATTTAGAAGTTAGAATCAATTAGACAAAGTGAGAGATAGAGGAGGTGGAGTCATCAAGAATGGCCCAGAATCTTCTAACTGGGAGCACAGCAGGGAGACCAAGTCTGGTCAGAAAGGATGTATTCTATTTGAGATGTATTAAATTTGATGGTCTCAAGGGTTAGCCCAGTGAGATGGTTGTTGGGCAATTAAATATGAGTCTGAAATTTGGGTAGAGACTATTTTAAGGAAGCATGAACTAAATGCTTTATATAAGTGTTAACACAAAGTCCCATATGATCGTAACTCTTTAATCATAAAGAGTGATTAATTCTGTGAGCCAGTATCAAAGAAAACTACAGAGAGAAAATGGTATTTGAACTTAAAAGATAGGTAGGGTTGCAGTAGATGGAAAGAAGGAAAGGATATTCCAGATTGAGGCAATATCACAAACAAAGACTCAAAACCTTAAAAGTGTTTGACGTTATCAGGAAATGTCTGGCAGTAGACAAAGCGAAGTATTCATGAAGAAAGGTAGTAGAGATTGAAGTCCAAAAGAAAGATTGCTGCCAAGTACTGGTAATCTTTTAATCTTATTCTAAAGAATTTCATTCTATTCTCTAGGGGTAATTGGGATGCTTTTGGATGTTTCTGAGGAAAAAAGAACCAGATATCGGAAATGAGACATTGCAGACACAGAAGTAATTGGGTTTGGTGGCTGAATTTATGTGGGATTGCTACATAAGTACAAACCAAAGATAATAGTGACATTTCTACATTGTAAGGCTAGGGTTAATGGAATTGTTGTTAATTAAATAATAAAGCACAAAGCAGGAGCATGTCTGGGAGGCACAGTACACCTCTAAGGTGACAATAGGCCACTAAGGTACACTCTGGAATGGTCTTTAATGACTTGGGTCATTATAGGAGGGAGTTTTGAGAAAGAAGAAGACTAAGCATAAAACTTTAGGGTGTGTCTGCATTTAAAATTCGCTGGGTGCATGGGTGGCTCAGTTGGTTAATCATCTGCCTTAGGCTCAGGTCTTGATCCCAGAGTCCTGGGATCCAGTCCTGCATCAGGCTTCCTGCTCATTGGGAGTCTGCTTCTTCCTCTCCCTCTGCTTGTGCTCTCTCACTCACAATTTCTCAAATAAATAAATAAACTCTTAAAAAAAAAGGGGGTGGGCGAGGGAGAGAAACTCGGGGAGAGAAGTGACCAGAGAGACGGTAGAAGACTCAGGAGAGGACAATATCATAGAAGACAAGGAAGAAGGCAAGACTAAAGGAGAGAAGAAGGAAGACACCTAGATGCAGTCACTGGTGACTAGAACCAAGAAGAGGCCTTTGGATTTGGCAAACAGGAGGACATGGTTGAGAGAGATCATAGAGACAGTATTTTCAGTAAAGTGATGGTGCTGGCAGCTGGATTACCAAATTTGTAGGAGTTTCAGATGAATAGCACACTATAGCAAGTATGAGCTTTGAGGAATTGTTTTAGTGAAAGAAAGTGGCTATGATGGGTGAAGGCAATTGATTAATGGCAAAAAGATCTTATATGCTAAAGAGGGTAACGGTATTATAACAGACCAAGGTTGTTAACACTTCTGAGCAAGGAAGGCTTATAAAGGCACCCAAACTTAGAGCATCCTCGTGATATGAGCATACCGGCATCTCGTGAAAGCCCTCATGAGATGTTCACCCTCACACCCCAGGGGCTTGAGAATTTCTCTGCCCCTTTTAGAGCATTTACCCAAGGTCTTTTGAAACTTGAATCTTTTTTTTTCCTTTTTATGGATTATTTAAAATATACTATTCTTTCATTTATAAGACATGTAGCCAAAGTAACTTTATAGATTTTTTTTACATTTGAATTATTTCCATGTATATATATGAAGTGATAATTGTGGAAATTGGACTAACTAGAGCCCAGGAACTTTGAAAAAGCAAATTTATTGTATATAACAACAGAAACAAGATTAACAAGAACAACAACTATAGTTGACCCTTGAGCAATGTGGAGGTTGGGGCACCGACCCCTTGCAAAGTTAAAAACCATGTATAACTTTCAACTCCCCCAAAACTTAGCTACTAATGGCCTACTATTGACCAGAAGCCTTACCAATGACATAAACAGTTGATTAACACATAGTTTGTATGTTATATGTATTCTACACCTGTATTCTATATGTATTCTTATGATAAAGTAAGCTAGAGAAAAGAAAATGTTACTAGGAAAATCATAGGAAAGAAAATACATTTATAGTACTGTATTGTATTTGTAAAAAAAAAAATCTGCATGTAAGTGGACCTGCACAGTTCAGACTCCTGTTTTTCGAGGCTCAGCTGTACTACAGTAGCAACAGCAGCAGCAACTGTTTAGGCCAGTGCTGAGAGCTTTCTCCAGATTCTTTCACTGAATCCCCACCATACCTCTATGAGGCAGTGGCGCAATTAATGTCTACAATTTGCAGATGACAAAACCATGTTTAGGGAGATTCAGTTGCCTAAGATTATGGGGCTTGTTAGTGGTAAAAGAATGTGACGGAGACTTATACAATATTTGTAAAGGTCTCTGTTTTAATACATGGTTATTCCCACCTCGTGGTGAGTTAAGAAAAATGCTTTTGTTTGAATAAATAGTTGCCCCACAGAAAAAGTCAGGTTGTCGGTGGTAAAACAGAGCAAGTAGCACTACTGATGTGGAAGAAATCTTCCAAAGTTGAAGACGAACTGCTTACCCATAAAAGGTCATGGTGGAAGTCTGTTCCGAATGTTAGTACTTTTCTTTCTGACAGACAAAAGATAGGCAGTATTAAAACGCAAGAGTGTGTGTTTGGGAGAGAGAGTTGGTGGGTAAGAGGAGTGGCGTTGGTCAGGCGAGGTGATGTGTTAGTAAACAGAGTTGTGGAAGACATACAAATCATATACCTGGAAACAATCATTGATAAGAAAAATGGAAAGAGTATTATTATGTGGGAAAGCAAGAATTGGAAACTTCCAACTAAGCAGATGTTGTCTTGTGGGTCCCACCTTAACCCTTTTATGTTTATTGCCTGGCAACCATATTTATATTACAAAGCCCAGTCACCTTCTATTAGTGGCCCTAGAGGTCACCTTTGGGGTCCTTGGGTCCAAATCTCAAGAAATGATTCCAATCTTTTTTTTTCCCTAGGGCTGCTCTAGGTCAGGATTGATCTTAAAATGTGGGTAAAATCACTGAGGAACTCTTTGATCATGATTTTTAAGTAGGGCAGTCAAGGGTCCGTAATAAATGGTTTTCATCAGCAGTACTGTCAACTCTATACTTTCTACATTCTACATTTTAATATTTCCAATTCCCCAAAATATGCCTCATAATGGATTCATCCTATTTTCACTACTCTAATTCTTATTTCCTTCTTGCATCTCTGCATGAACCTCCTTTTTTTGCCTGCAGTAATTTGAAATGGAAATGTTTGTGATATTTCAACTATTGGTAATAACAATAGTACCTTATGTTTGTATAGACATTCATACAATTAAAAGTGATTGCATATTCATTACCTCATTTGACCTCATTTGAAGTGAATAATGGGCATTCTGTGCCCTTGAAGACCAATTTCTGAGCTCTTTTTCAGGAAATTCTTGAGACTCAGCTATTTCTACAATACGCTCATACAGCATAAGCAATTTTCCAGGACTGGAAATTGCTTTATAATCTATATTGTTCTTCTTTCAAAGAAGGAAGAACTTCAATCCTCATTTCTTTTCTAATGAATTTATGTCAACAAAGCATTTTTTAATGTGTTAGGGCCAAATATTGCGGATATGTTATACATATGGACATAATTTTCTAATTTCCTGGAGCATTTTTTAGAAGTCAGAAATATTTTAAAAGCAAACATGTTTTATTTTTTAAACTGGTTTCATTTGAGAACATTTTATAAGATCATGGGCCATTTCACTTTTGTAATTAAAAATGGCTTTGAATTTCAAAAGAACTAAATAGTAGTAAAATTATTAATCATCTGGTTATTTTTTGACATTCATTTAACTTAAGGCAATCTAAATGCATTTCTACTAATTGCATTTGCACTTTACCAAGTAGGAGTTTGGAGAAAATATTCTTAGGTTTAGTTTATAAATCTGTCAATAATAATTGATTTTAGATAATAGGGATGAGTTCCTTAGTATGTGAATTATTTTTTTAAATTTTTTATACCTAGAAGTATAGTTTTATTTAAAAGGGAATACATAGAGTGAGGTCTGGGAGTGAGTACAGGGCTTCTGTGCCTCTCCCCATGGAATCAGGACGCATCGCCCTCCCAGAACATCAGTGGTAGCATGTGATTTTGCCCATTCTCCAGTTCCTGTATTGCGGTAGTTTACTTAGTTTGCTTGTCTCAAATATCAGCTAGTCTTTAAGGTTATGAATAGTAAAAAGAGAGAAAGCCAGAGTTGGAGGAAAGTGTCTTCTAAAACTGATTTTTTGAGGTTTAAGTGACCTAAGACTTTGAAATTGAACAAAAATTGAGATGAAATATTATGAGCCTACATGTGCTTTATTTCTCATTTTTCTTTCCCCAGCTCTTACCCTACACTTGCAAATGACTGCATCTTAATTCGTTGTGAAATATTGAACTTAACCATATTGGATTTTTTTCAATAATTTTATGCTTATGTAACTCTAAAACAGTGATAATAACCTTTCTGTAGGCTAATACCTCATTTAATTTTCCCAAGTAAAAATATATACTTTATATAGAGCCATAATTTGTAGTTATTTTTAAGCATCCTGAGTTATGGCCAAAGTTGATTATCAATTATTTTCAAGCCCTAATTTTCTGCTTTTTTTCCCCGATTGCTGACTTATTTACTTGGTACAGGTACTTAATATATTTGTCATATATTAATTTTAATTGTCTTTTGAGGCCACCTGGTCTGGACCAGTCTTAGGAGATCTACAGCTATTCTAGATTTTCATTCATAAAATTCATTCCTAAAATTTTATTGTTATTAAAAGTTCTCTAGGCAGTTCTGGTTGATTCTGTGGCATCAGAGAGCCCTCCAACTAACTCCCAAGGACTTCACAACCTTGACTCACTTCTGAATCCTGTGACTGTCTTGCCAGGGAAGAGCCCTTGGGGCAGTTCCATATGGAAATACATTCTGAAGGTTTTATCTAATCCTGATCCAGACCCTAATCAGGAAGGCAGTCAAGGGTGTCCCTGAATCAATTGTGTATACCCTTTGGCCACCTTTGGGGTTATCATTTTATTCCCTCCCATATGATTTGTACCTTCCCATCTGCTCAATTAAAAAAAATAATATTTAAAAATACAAACTAGTCTGAGGATTTTTATCTGAAACCTTTTTTTGTTAGATTATCACTAGGCTTCAAACCTCAAACTGGATCCTACTTGCCTTTTATCTATTTGTCTGGTGCTGCAAACAAAGGAACAATTAAAAATATGAAACCTTCCTTAACCAAATCTCCATAAACTTTCCACATTTATCACATTAAAAGATGTATTTAAATAAAATATTACTTTTATCTTTTAAAAATAAAATTTTATTTTTAATTATCAACATTTATTAAGTTTATTTTAAAATTTCAACCAGTTGTATATTATTAATAATTGTGAAAACCTAGAATTTTACACTTAGATTCATATCACTATAAGAAAATTTAAAAAATTAAAAATCTACATGTGTATACTTATTTTTGTTGCAGAAATATGTATAGGTGATCAGTAAAATGCTTTTTATTAATATCTTTTTACATTGGGATAAAATCAGGAGAGGTAAATGGAATGGATTTCAAAAAGAAAAAGAAACACTATAGTATTCTCAACTGTTGGATGTTTTTTATATTTTACTATGAGAATTTCCAAACACATAAAAGATTAGAGGGAAGAGTAACAATGAACCCTTATGTACCCATTACCTAGTTTCCATAGTTACCAACTCATGCCAGTCTTGTTTCATCTGTACTTCAACCCACATCTCCTCTACTTATATATAATATATATAACATATATACTGAGTTCCTACAGGTTCTAGGCCTATGGTAACCACTGAGCAGTAACAGTACAAACCTGAACTAAGTGACTGACCATATGAATCAAGAATTTGTTGATCAGGAGAGGGCAGGGGGGGAATGAGTATGGGGGCAGGTACAGCAAAAGGACAGAAGACGGGCTTGTGTGTCTAGATTGATTACTTTTGAGGAGGAATTTGCCTGGTCCATTGTTTTTTAACTTTTTAATGCAGTGTCATATGCACTTGAATAAAAATATGCATTATATGTGTCCACCTTGACATTTACATACCTTTGTATACCTTGATATATTCAGTATGCCCACATAATCAGCATCTATCTAGATCAGGAAATAGAATATCACCAGTTCCCTTTTATATTTCTTCTAGTTATTTCTCAACTTCTAAAAACATCAGCTTTTTATTAGGTTAGTTTTTTGTGTTTTTGTTCTTGAAATACATACAGTATGCACTCCTTTGTGTCGACTTCTTTCACTGAGCATTATTTTTATGAGATTCATCTAAATTGTGTGAGATGTAGCTCATTCTTTTTACTGTATAGTATCCCATTGTGTGAATATACGATGTCTTATTTATCCCTTTTACAATAGATGGGTATTTGTAACTTTTAACTTGTGGCTATTACAACTTTGGTGCACATATGGGTGCATTTCTGGGTCCATCTAAGAGTGGAGTTGCAGTAGGAGTGGATGTATACATATTTAGTTTTGATAAATAATTGCAAAATAGTTTCTGCTTGTGGTTGTACCAGTTTGCACTTGCACCTCACCAAAATGTGTGTGCTGTTGTCAGTCTTTTTAATTTTAGTCATTCTGTGTAATGATATCACATTGTGGTTTAAATTTCCATTTCCTTGCTGACCAACACTGTTGAACTTAATTTCCTATATGTATTGGTCATTTGGATATTCTTCTTTGTGTCTCTTCAAGGATTTTGTGCATTTTTCATTGTGAATATTTTCATCTCATATTTATTTATAAAATGTGTGTCTATATCTTCTCCCACTTCATGATTTTTCATTCATAGTGTCTTTTGATAATAGGAGTTTTAAATTTTAATATAGTCCAATTTATCAACTTTTTATTCTTTTACATTGAATGTCTTTTGTGCTCTATGTAAGAAAACTTTTTTTTCTTCAAGATCATGAAAATATTCTACATTTTCCTCTAAAATCTTTATTATTGTACTTTTCACATTTATTTCCGCAATCCATTTGAAATAGTTTTCCGTGTGTCTGTTCTCTCCGGTTTCTAAAAATGTTTTATACCTCACACTGGAGAGTATTTATTTGTTTATATTAGGTGAAGGTAGGGCTCATACCTGAGTGGGGTGATGTGATTAAAGAGAGAGGAGAAAATGTTACTTGTTGCTATGAGGAGAATGTGACAGGTTTGAGACTCTTTTGTATTCCATCACTCCGAGAAATGCTCCAACAGCCCCATCCAAAGTGTTTTCTGTCTTGAAATTTGACAGTAGTTATTGAATATACCAGAGGTTCCCAAAAATTTTTACATTGCAGCAGTTAGGGAAAATAGAAGTTTTTTCCCCAGCATTTTGAAATATATTAATGAGACTTTTCATGCCTAAAAGTAATGAATTAGGGCTTTGGCTACCCCAAAACCACCAAATGGTTGCAGGGGCCACGGAGATCCAGATTTTGATATACCTGTAACCCATTCATGGCACACTTTTAGAAAGCTCTGCTTTATACCTTTAATTTCAAGTTTATTTACCTTTTATGTAACAAACTGTTATATAATGAATTGTTTAGCGCTTCTTAAATTTCAGCATTCATTGTAATCAACTGAAGGCCTTATTAAAATACATATCCTTGAGCTCTGTCTCCAGAGCTTTTGATTCAGACGGTACAGGGGCAGAGGTTTGGCTAAAGATTTCTATTTCCAGCAAGTTCCCAGTGATGTGATGCTGCTGGTCCAGGGAACTTGAAAGGCACTGCCTACACCTGGTAACTCTCAGCACAGTGCCTTTGTGCACTGCTGGCTTTCAATATTTTGATTGTTGGCCATGGGAACAAGTCAATGGGGAATGAAAAAATAACTCTATTTATCCTTAAGTATTTGCTGTAAATACCCACTCTTCTGTGAAACTGCGTCTTAATCCTTCCAGGCATATTTAACCTATTTTTTTCTCCATATATTATTGATGAAACTTATACATATATTTATTGTCTATGTATGGCACATTCTATTATTATTATAACTTAAAAGTATGTCTAAAAATATGTATTTTAGAGTCAGACAAATATGGCTTCACACATGAACTCTGGCACTTACTAGCTCTGTAAATCTGAGCAAATTACTTAATGGTTCTGGGTATTAGTTCCTTGTTTTAAAAATGTGGATGACACTACCTATTCTGGACTTTGTATTACATAAGGGTCCATTGTAACGCCTTAATCAGTTATAGTGTTCTTTGCATTCAGGACACCAGACCCATCTCCCTGAGGCAAGATGCTATTCTACTTATTTTTGTATCTCCCTGTCCAACACTGTACCTAGGACATGGTACACACCTGATAAATGATGAATCAACAAGTCAACAAGCAAGTTCAAGGACACCTCTGAATCACAATGTATCTTCATCCTAATTTTTTTAAAAAATCCTATGGTTTCATTTCAGTGTATGTTTATGGGGAAATCACCCATGGATAGAGTCCCTGAGGCCAAACTAGATCCCTTCAAGAAATAGCTCAGTTGCCTGAGTTTTGAGTAGTCCGGTCCCTCCTATACCTTTGAACCAGAGAGCCAAAGATATTCTAAAATCTAGACAGTTTCACATTCCTCTTGAACTTGGCTAGGACTAAATGGGACCCCACAGCCATGGAGAAACTGCAGGATGAATCATAATTTGTCTACACATATTCCTTTCAATGTTAGACCTGCTCTTCACTTAAAGAGTCCCAGGTCCAATCCTCACATACACAAGATTCTGCACCATCCTAAGTGGATTGGGAAGCTGAATAGCTGAGGGCACTTCCTCGGTGCATCTTTACTGCCTGGAGGATTGCTGCGTATTTTCGGTTTTGATATTGAGCAATAAAGCTGCACTAAGTTACATAGCACCATCTGTATATGTTAGTAGTTCTCAACTGGTCTTTTTGCTCCAGGCCCTCCATCCCCTTAGAGGATGACTGACAATGTTTCAAGACCTCTTGGGTTATTATAAGTCACGGGGTAGGGTGGAGAAGATACTACTGGCATCCAGTTGGTAGAGACCATGGATGCTGCTAAACATGCTTGGGACAGCTCCGTATCCCACCATCCCTATATGACAATGAATTTTCCAGCCTTACATGCCAATAGTGTTAAGACTAAGAAATTCTGGCGTATGTTTTTCTTTTTTATAATTGAATTTTGGAAAAATAATTACAAACTGATGACAAGCTCTAAATAAAAAAGACTTGTTATGAAAAGTAAATTTTAAAAACTGGCTAAACCCACACTCTTGGGGAGATTACATGTAACAAAGAAGGGCGCCATCTGTTTTATAATTTGATGAAAAACAAGGTGAGTATACTATGTAATTTCATTGGCCAGGATTTTATTTCAGAAATGAGTTCATATACATAAATATTATATTTTCCTCTGAGTAAGTTGCTTTATATAAATAATTTATAATGAAAGAATATTCTTTCTGTATTATTAACCTCATTTCCTACTTCTACTGTCTAGAAAATAGTAAATTTAGGTTAGAAAGGTCTGTAATGCTGCTTGGCTTATTTATACTGAAAAGATTTGTGTTCGTTTTCAAAGGATCCTTGAACGTTCCTCAGGAAGGTCCCTTTGTTTTACTTTAAAAAATGAAAATATGTTTGTCTGCATTGCAGATAGGCATAAAATCAGTTGGTCACATGGCTTTTTTTCCCCCAAGGAACCAAAAAAAGCAGGGAACCTAATGCGACTGAATGGGGAACGTATTCACTCTGGCAATCAATTACTTCTGAAACACAGCCATGCACATGGTATATTTTAGAATGGGAAGAGCCCTCTGAGGGAATATTAAGTATTCCTTTCCATTCTGAAGTAGAACTTGCTTTGTGAATCCAGCAAATAAAAAAGAATTGGGAGTTTATTTAAATTGATCTGTGTGCTTGGAAGCTAAGGATGAAATATTGTGATTCAGCCATCTCTGTAATGTATTCACAGGAATCGGGTGCTGCTGCTTTGCACGGCCGGTTTCTGTTTTTGCATTGTGCAGAAAGATCTTTGTAGCACATGCCTACAAGCAGATCTCTTCCTCTTTCTGTATGACTAGACGGTGAGGGTACTTTCATAGTCTTCGTCGTTTCCTATGAAAAATAACAAATGCATTTGGTTAAAAATCTGAATATTTTAAGATCATCCAAGCAGTGACTCTTTAAAAACAGTCCAGCTAGTGTCTTATGAACATAATCTCCCCTTATCCCCACCTTTCTTGGAAAATATTCGCTGGGATTTTTATGATCAAGTGACTAGGGTCTTACTTCTGTCCCTATCATTAGCTCATTATATAAGATTAGACTAATCTTAAGCCAAATGTCTGAATTTCCTCTTACATAAAGTGGAATAATAATGCATGCTTTTGCTGGGTTTTTTTTTTGTTGTGTGCACCTAACACCTTTATTAAATTTCCCTGTCCCCTCTGCTCTAATATTACCTCTTTGTCCATGTGTCCATTCATGCACACAGTGTCTTTGGAAGTACTTGGCAAACATTGTTTCTTAAATATTTGTTTAATGAAATATAAGTTATTTCAGTTTCATAATTCCTACCAATAATCATGGTGAGGGGGACTTTATGTGAACTAGATGACCAGTCATTCAGTAAGCCAAAATGTTGAAACATCTCTTAAAAAGGTCCAAAGACAGAGAAATTATGATACCTCAACTTTGATTCTTAAAATTATTGTTCATTTATTATTGGTGAGAGGGGTCATATAATATTGGTTAAAAAGTCGGCCTTGGAATCAGGCAGTCCTGGGTTTAATCCAGGTTCTGAAACTTACTTGTGACATTGCACAAGTTTCTTGCTATATAAACTCCAGTTTTATTTTTTGTAAGAGAGGAATAATAATAATGTATTCCTTGTAGTATTATTCTGAGGGTTAAATGAAGATAATTTGTAGAAAGGGCTTAGCATAATGTCTGACATATAGCATGTATATTAGGGTATGCTAGGCTGTGCTAACAAATAGATGCCCCAAATAAATAATGACTCGACATATTAGTTTGAGGCATATATTTTTGGTTAGCAGGTGGCTCATCTGCAAGATTAGAAAGGGAAGAGTAGAGAAGGACTTGGCCAGGAAATTATCATATCGCTTCTGCTCTTATTCCATTGGTAAGAATTACTCATATGGAGAGGAAAGAACAGATGGTTGCTAAGCATTGCAAGGAGAGTCAAGGATTAATTGAATGGAAGAAGAAGCAGTAAGAGATCAAAGCTAAAGATAAAAATGTTTCAAATGCCCGTAGAGATATCAATGTCTTTAGTATAAATTAGGCACGAAGGAAAGTAAGTAGGATGGAAAGAGAAAATTTTGAATTGTGGTTTAGAATGCAGAATTAGATGTCTAGAGCCATATCCACTTGAGAGTCTTTCAGGAATTTGGAGATGCAAGCTGGAGTGAAGAGTGCAAGGTGGTGATAGCTTCTTTGGGAGTCATTCACATAGAACCAATAACCAGGTTATATCCCTGTAACAATACAGTTGCTGACAAGATGTTGCACCATTTTAACTTCCCTTATTTCTGGCACTCTTATCACTAGTTTTGCATAAGAGAAAAAAGTCTCATGACTTACTAGAATTTTCAAAAAAATTGCTAGAATATAAAGACCTTAATGACCATCCCTTTGAATATCAGTTTGGAATCAGCCTTAAATCAGTCCCAGAGATTAAGGAGATGAAAACATTCAGACACAGTATCAAAAATATTTATCATCTATAAAATGGAGATAATAAAAGGATCTACCTTATTTGTTGTGAAGATTAAAATAAATGGTACAGGAGCACCTGGGTGGCTCAGTCAGTTAAGTGTCTGACTCTTGGTTTTGATCTCAGGGTAATGGGATCGAGCCCAGTGTCAGGATCTGCACTCAGCGAGGAGTCTGCTTAGATTTCTCTCTCCCTCTCCCTCTGCTCTTTCCCACCCCATGTATGCTCTCTCCCTCTCTCTCTCAAATAAATCAATAAATCTTAAAAAAAAATAGATGGTATAGATAAAATGACTAAGTGCTTGGATATAGTAAGTTCTTCTGTCCTACTTACGTACCTGCAGATTTTTTTTATTACTATACCCTTAGCCTGAATACACAACCCCAAAACATCCAAACTGGGTCACATTTAATGTGTCCTTATTTTACCTTGAGAAGAGTATCATTGAATTTATGTGAATCTTAACTTCAACATCAACTCCTGATATGGGTCTTTCCAGTTTTCTACAGAAGAGCAAACTTTCAGAAGATTTCTCTTCTGTTTAGTGTATTCATGGAAAATAAAAAGATCTGCTACCCAACCGTACGCTAGTTTTATCCTTAGGAAAATTTTTACTTTTGTTCTTGGTACTATGTAGCTTAGGGGTCAGGAAGAAATGCCAAGTATGTGTTTCTCTTTTGGATTGTCTTAAATTTTTATTTAGGACTTTAAAAGACTTTTGAGTCCCCAGAAGAAGCCTTTGGTTCCTAGAGTACTTTATATTTATGCCACATTTTCTTCTTTAAAAGCAATTTAGAAATACCAGCTAATGGTATAATACTATGCTACCATCTAGGTTAGTTGGCTTGTTTGTTTGTTGAATTTTTGTTTATAGTTACTGTTTTCACAGAGGTATTTTCATTTAACTTCTACCCAGCCTTTAAATTTTTCTATGATGTTAGTATGCAAGTACATTAAAGCTTGGTGTGCTATGATAAAGTGTAAATAAATAGTAAGTACATCCATTATATGGTGTAATGTTGAGGCTCTAAGTCTGAAAATGCTTTATTTGCTTGCTAGGAGCATAGGGGAATGTTATTAGTTATACTTTATTCTCATTTTTTTCCTTAATGACAGCGGTATTAACCTAACAATGGACAGGAACCTGGTTATGGCAGTGCCTGGTCATATACTTCCATATTTCCTTAGGAAAGATAATACATCATATATAGAGTCATTGGCAGATTTTTTTTTTCAACTAGGCTGGAACACACCTGTGGTGTAGTGCATGTCATTTCTTCAGGTAGGCCATATCCATTGCAGGCCAGATCCGCTAAGTTCCATCCTGAATGCAATGGGAACCTATAGGGAGGAGGAATGTTATCTGACGTATACATATTTTAAGATGATTTTGGGGGATGAATGATAGGAATACAAAAATGGAAGCAAGAGGAGACTGCAACAGATCATGGTGAGTGATAGGAATAAAGAAAATAGAAGTGAAGGCTATAGAAATACAGGATAGAAGAGGAAAACTGAGGACCTTAGGGAAAGTAGAATTGACAAGACTTGATAATGCATTGGATATACAGAATGAGAGGAAGAGAGGAATCATAAATCCCTAATTTTGGGCATGGGGTAATACTTTTACAGAAGTGGGGAAGATCCAAGGTTTAAGTGACTACCTATAATCTGACTTCTCTGCTGTACTGGGAGCTTCTTGCAGGCTGGTACCAGAGCATCTAAGGTATTTAGCACATAGTAGGCATTCAGCACATTTTTTTAAATGAATAAAGAAATATGTGATTATTATTATGCAAAAGTAGAGTAAGACAAGCACAGAGCTCCAGTAGTTCAGTTATGGCCTTAAGGGCATTGAGGCGTGGTAACAGATTTTCTTCTAACTGTAAACCTTTATGTTATTATTGATCCAAAATAAGTTTTGGAGGGGCACATATAAAAAAAGATTTGACTTGTATGAGTGAGAATATTTTGTGCTTCATTTGACATCTTACTGCTTTAACCATAAGTCTTTTTTTTGAATTATTATTGAAATGTTCATACACCGACAAAACTATAGAGACTAGTATAATAAAACCCCATGTATCCATCCCACTGCTTCAGTAATTACCAACAAACTAGTTTTGTTTCATCAGTATTCTCTTCCAGCCCCTTATCAGCTTATTTTGAAATAAATTCCAGACATCACACCACTTGATGGACATGTATTTCAATAACCATTGACCTTCTAATACTTTATCGTTATGCAAACATTTTAACGTCCAAAAGGATGTTAAAAAAGGATGTTATTTCCCACCAGTTTGCATGAAAATACCACAATATAATATATGCCTGCACATATTTCTGTTCATTTTGCTTTGTACCTCTAGGCCTCACTTAGCACACCCCAGATCTCCGTGTAACCATAGTGAGCTCCATACAGCTGTTTCCTACTTTTTCTGACTTTCCGTGGCACTTCCGGAGACTTGACTATCATTTCCTTACTCATTTATTCACCAATTATACTGACCATTCACTAAGAGTGAGGTATTCAGCTTTGAGGTATGCTTTGAGAGGCATAGAAGGGTATGCAGGACTCCTGCCCTACCATAATTTAAAATATGAAAGGGTAAAGGTAATATGCAGACTGATCAGGTGGAATGTGATCTCTAAGGGTTAAGTGAATAGTATGGACAATAAACATTCCAAGAATTGGGAAGAAGGAGTTCATTTCAGGTCAGGATGAGTGGAAAGACACCTGGGCTAAGGCAGCATTCAAACAGATCTTTAAAGAATGGTGAAGTTTTTAGGGTGGAATGCATTCCTGGGAGGGTAACATACATACAAGTTCAGAGAAAAAAGACAGAATACATGGACAGGGAAGTGGGTGATGGAGCAGATCAGGCACCATGCAGGTTTGTGACAGAGAAGAGTGGGTGGTTGGCTGGTATTAAGAGAAAGAGAAATAACATTCATGTTTATTTTTTTCCTTATTGTGGTTGTGTTTCTAATACAAAGAAAAAATTAGAGAAAATCATACTGTTTCATTTTATGGCAAAGCAAATTACATGGAGATTGCTGCTAATTAAACTAATGACTTTAACAGAAGGTGGACATGTGATGTTGTCTAAATGATATATTTATTTCTGGTTCCACTGGCCATTCTACAAAGTGTATCTATTCCAGGTTTTAAATTTTATATAAACATGCATATCATGACAAGCGGAAACAAAGAAAAACCAATATTACACACTTAAATACTTCATCTCAGTCTTGAGTAGGCTGTAAAAACCATCCTAATCTAAAAAACTTAAACCATAACCCAACTTTATAAGAACCCATGATAAGCAAGAGTATTGTTACAAACCAATAAATATAAATGAAACTTAAGATTCCTAGTAGGCAAAAATGCCCTGAGAGTCTTGTACTACTATAGAAAAGACGAAAATCTGAAATAAAACTTAGTTCAGGCGTGTCTGGGTGGCTCAGGCGGTTAAGCATTCCATTCTTGGTTTTGGCTCAGGTCATGATCTCATGGGCCCTGAGGTCAAGCCCCGCCAAGGCTCCATGCTCAGCTCCGCGCTCCATGCTTCCCCCACGAACATGCTCTCTCTATCTCTCTCTCTAAAATAAATAAATCTTAAAAAAAAAAAAAGAGTCCATATTTCAGGGTCCTCACTGAGGGACCTTTAATTTCACTGAGTCTAGGTTTCCTCATTTGTAAAATATGGGAATAATAATGCCTGCCTCGTGTGGTTGATGGGGATTGAATGACAAAACCTAGCACTGGCACTTAACACTCTCTAGTACTGAGCAGGTCCTCAATATATTCTTTATTTCCTCTCCTCTATGAGTTTACAAGAGATATATGTCACAGGATTTTTTTAAATTTTAAAATCAGTGTTTTTGAATCAGCTTTATTGACACATAGTTAACATACAATAAACTGCACTTATTTATGTGTACAATTTGATAAACCTCAACATATGTATAACCCCGGGACACCCTTACCATAACCAAGATAATGACCATATCCATCCCAACTTTTTCCCGTGCACCTTGGTAATTTCTCCTTCATAACTGTCATCCTCATGAAACTACTGACCTGCTTTCTGTCATAGTAGCTAATTTGAATTTTCTAGAATTTTACCAGTATGAAATTATTCAATATGTGCTCTTTTTTGTTTAGTTTCTGTCCCTCAGCCTGATTGTTTTGAGATTCATCATCGTTGCTACATACATTGATAGTTCATTCCTTTTTATTGCTGAGAGCATGCTGTTGTGCGTCCATCACACATATTTACATTTTTAAGCACGCTTCAAATTGTCAGGATTTCAGGTTAGATAACATAGTTTTAAAGTATAAAACTGGCAATTTTAGTTTTATGCAAAAAAGATATTGCTCTTTTTTGTTTGCCGTTTTCTTTAGTTGATTCTGCATGATGCTTTAGAAATCTAGAAAAAATAAACATGTTAATGATTTTTATTTTTTAATTTGGGATAATAAATGCTCTATTGGACAAATGAGCCATGGGTTATTTTTAAAAATAAAAGCAATACATTGTCAATTTTAAAAATTTAAGAAATACAGAAAAGCATAAAGAAGGAACTACATTATCACCCTAATCCCATGACTCAGAAATAACCTTCATTAATACTGTTGACCTTTATCCCATAAATCTCTTGACAGATAAACAGATAGATAGGAAAAAAGATAATTTTACAAAAACACATTTGGAACTTCTACTTTCAGCTAAAATAGAATAAAGGGGGCTGGATATACCCTACCACTTTAAATAACCCAAAAAAACCCCACAAAAAACAAAAACAAAAAACCAAAACAGACAAAATATACAAAAGGGTGTTTTTCAGACATTGGACATCTGGCAGTACAGGACAGTGAACCTGAGGAAAGGGGAAATCAACAAGTTGAGCCTGACAGTTGTTCCAGCTTACTTCCTGAGGAAACTTTCTAGGCTGCAGTGCAGGGAGGGGGAATCCACGCAGAGCCTGATGGTCCCCCTGACTTGAGGAGACAGTGTTGTACCATAGGAAGACCAGTGCAGTTAGAATACAAGGGAGAGCTCTGGGCAGAGAACTTAACAGAGAGGGAGAGCCCTGGGTGGGGTGGGGATGTCTGTAGAGGGTTTCCCAAACCTTAAATCTGCACCTGAGTACTGATAAGCATATGCTGGTGAAGAAATTATCCAAGGTCAGGGAAAGAACCACCAAAAATGATCAAAGGTAACAATACCAGAGTTTACCCAGAGCTGAGAATATTTTGTGTTCTCTTCACCCATAGTTAAAAATAAAATCTTTGCAACTCATAGGACATTGGGTAGTGTACTCAAAAGAAATTGCTTAAATAATTGGGAAAAATGAGCCTGAGAATAAAGGCTGCTCTGATTTCACATAAGAAAGCTTAAAAGCAAGCTTTGGAAGGATTAAATAATTTCTAACCAATCTAACCACATCCCAGAACAAAGTTACGGGATATTTATAAGAACTTAAAAATATTCAGCACTCAACAAGGAAAAACTCACAAAAACTGACGTTCAATTAAAAATTACCAGGAATGCAAAGAAGCAGGCAAATAAGACCCATAATTAGGAGAAGGATTAATTAATGGAAACAGGCCCAGAAATGCCATAGATGATAGAATTCTTAGACAAGGACATGAAACATCTCTTATAATCACATTGCATAATATTCAAGAAGCTAGAAGATTAAACATGTTAAGTAAAGACATAAAAGATATAAAAAGATACTCAAAGTAAACTGCTGGTAATGAATCAGGTAAAAAAAAAAAAAGGATGCACTGCATAATACTTACAGCAGTTGATACACTACAGAGGAAAGGATCGGTGAGTGACATTTTGGACACTGTCACTGTCCAAAATGAAACACACAGAGAAAAAAGAATTTGGGGGAGAGAAAAAGCACACCTCACCAAAGAAGATATCCAGATGGTAAATAAATATGAAAAGATGCTACACATCATATATCATCAAGAAAATGCAAATGAAAATAGCAATGAGCTACCATTACACACTTACTGGAATGGTCAAAATCCAGAACACTGACAGAGCAAATGCTGGTGAAGATGTGGAGCAATAGAAGCTCTCACTCACTGCTGGGAGTACAAAATGGTACAGCCACTTTGGAAGGCTGTTTGGAAGTTTCTTACAACATTAATCATACTCGTACCTTATGATCCAGCAATCGTGCTTCTTGGTATTTATCCAAAAGAGTTGAAAACCCATGGCATTCAAAACCTACACATGAATATTTAAAACATTTATTTATAATGTTTAAATTATTCATAATTATTGTGATTTATATTATAATTTGTATTATTCATAATTATCAAAATTTGGAAACAACCAAGCTGTGCTTCAATAGATAGTAAAAATAGATTAATAGGTAAACTGTGATACATCTAGACAGTGGAATATTATTCAGTGCTGAAAGAAATGAGTTATTAAGCCTTGAAAAAACTGGGAGAAATTTGAATGCATATTTCTAGGTGAAAGAAGGCAATCTGCGAAAGCTGCATGCTGCTTGGTTGCAACTATATAACATTCTGGAAAAGGCAAAACTGTGGAGGCAGTGAAAGATCAGTGGTTACCAGAAGTTAGAGGGAAGAGAGAGATGAATAGTTGGAGCACAGAGGATTTTTAGGGCATTGAAACTCTGTATAACTCTATAATGGTAGATATGGGTCATAGATTGGTCTAAACCCATGGGATGTATAACACCAGGAGTCAACTCTAATGTAAATTATAGACTTCAGGTGATAACAATA
>CM052810.1:61176771-61195716 GCA_028533885.1 Nasua narica
TGGGATGGGGAAGGAGACAAACCATAAGAGACTCCTAAACTCATGAAACAAACTAAGGGTTGCTGGGAGGTGGGGGGGGGGTAGGGATATGGACATTGGGGAGGGTATGTGCTATGGCAAATGCTGTGAAATGTGTAAGCCTGATGATTCACAGACATGTACCCTGGGGTAAATAATACATTATATGTTAATAAAAAAAAATTAAAAAAAAAAGAGTCTTCTTAAAGACTCTTTAAGTCTTTATGAACTATATGAACCTATATAAACCTCCCTTGATTCTTTTCATGAGGTTCACTGCACTTTTCTCTGTGCAACCGTTATGCCTTGCATACATCTATATTGGTGTGCTTGTTCCATAGGATAGCAGCCTTGTCATTATGGGGCTGTCTTCTGCTGTGGACTGCGATCTCATTCAAGTTGAGAATATAGTTTCATCCTAATCCAGCTGGATTTCCAACAACATTACCCAAAAGTAGTGAAAGTCTTTTCAGTACTAACTTTTAAGGTGTTCTTAAATGTTAACTGCACTTATCTAAGTTAGTTAATTCTATATTGTAACAAATTCTTCACAGAATGGTTTTCTTGCTGGTTTACATGTATATGTCTTATATCTTCTTCTAGATGACCAAACTCTGGAGTCTTTTACTCACCCACAAATTGTCTTAGGGTGAATCAGCCCTCTCATAAAGCTAGATAGCTGGGCCAACACACTCAAAATATTTCTCACTGGGCCTATGATATTACTTGGCTAGGAAATCCATGTTTAAATCATGAAACCAAACACTTTTTATGATTATTAAATAATTCCAAACTAAATAAGAAGAAAAAAACTTTGGTTTTGAGTTAATTAATTCATACTCCTATTTCTCCATTTCTAACAGATTAATTCATTGGCTTTGCATTCAGAGTTCTGTTGTTTTACTTTGAGTGTCTCATAACATAATATTATTACTCATAACATAGTATGTTATTACTACCTGGTAAATACTTGGGTAAGTATAGTCATTAGTTTCCAATTCTTCTAACAAAATTTAGTGAAAATTCATAGGATCCATACTTTATAGTATTGCGTCGATATTCCTAGATAAGTAGTAACATCTTCTAGAGGAAAGAGGAAAGAGCTGATATGTTGGAGTCAATGTGGGGACAGTAAAAGTCCAATGTCTAAGCTGGAACAGGGCATTCAGTACAGGATCTAAAGGGAGGGACATAGGAAGTCTGAGAAAGCAGGACAAGAAGACCTATATTTTTGGTTCATGGTCCAGAGACAAGAAGAGCATCTGGAGGTCTCCATGCCAGTCTAGTTGTCCCAGTGGCCACATGCTCAGCTGCTGCTTTCATATAGGTTCCTAGCAAAACCTGCCTCGAATCAAAGGATTGGTCAACTTTGCCTAGTGAGACTGGTTATATAGAAGATGGAAAATTTTAGGTCTTTTTTTTGTTTGTTTGTCTTTTTTTTTTCCAGTTCTGGAAAACTTACTTCAAATATTTATCCAGATGCAAAATTCCTTGGATCATTGTTTAAAATGAACTTTATTAACTAAACTGGATCCAGGAAAATTCTATAATCAGTTTTGTTATTAAGAAACTTAATTTTTATTTGATGCATTCCTTTCTTCCTTCATTTATTCATTTCTGGGACTTGGTCCAAATCTTATATAAAACATACACAGAAAGAGAGAAAACAAGTGGCCTCTTTATATAAACTAATCAAGAAGGAAATGAAGCCACCCAAATGTGGCCTATGCCATCTGTGGTCTGCGATAAATAGCAAAATTGAAGTCATGTTTTTTCTTTAAATGTTAACTGTAAAATATAAAATCCTTTTTATTAACACCAGATGTCAAGAATGCTTATTAAAATGCCATGGTTTATTAAATAACATCATTTTAGACTCACTGAGCTAGTAAAGACTGTTTTTTTTTTGCATTTGGATTAAACATCTAAAATTATGTATTACTTACCAGATCTACTCAAATATGTGAATACTAATATATATACACCAAAATTTAAATTTAGAAGTAGAAAGAGTTATACATCATGGATTGAACCGAAATGTTTTTAAATCTGCAAAAGTAGATTTTCACTTGGCTGCTATGTTTAAGATTCATTGAGATTTTTGTATGCACTGAAATAAGTGTTATTATGTATCTTGGGTCTAGAGGAAATCAAGGAAGATCAAATAAAAGTAAAGAGTAGATCTAAAATTGTGTGTTCTCTCTATCTTTTTTAGTGCCTTTTTTGGGGGGGAGGGGCTTTCATTGTATAAGTAATTGTGAGGAAACCAATTACTTCTGTTTCTCCACATACCCCATCAACTAAGAGTCACTTCAGTCTTAAACTGAGTCAGAGAAGAAATAGCTTTGAAAATTAGGTAGGAACCAATATAGAATTTTTGCAGGAATAAAAAGTTGTGCAAACTTCTCTGCAAGGCCATGCTTGGAATATTTTGAATTCAAATTTAAAGTCAATATTGATAGTTTAGCATGGTGATAAAGGAACATTGTATTTTCATTTTTTTTTTTTCTTCATGAACTGATACTTTGTTTGAACCTCTCTCTAAGCAAGGTTCCTTAAAAATGACTCCGGAATTGTAGATTTTAATGCTTTGCATATTTTCTTTTTTCTTTCATTTTTACATATAGTTTGTACATGATAGCTAACATGAGGATTAGAAAAAGTTTTCTGAGAGATAAATTCACTTACATTAGTGTCAGTCAGCCTTAAATTATTTAGGCCCAAAATCAGTGTGTAATACTCACATCCTTTCTATTTGTCCAAGGAAACCAACTTTCTTTCTAGTGGTGATCCAGTGATTAATTTTATTTGCTCATTGCTACTTAGACATTTTTTGTGATGTTTAAATCAGGGTCACCTCTGAATATAATATATTGAGTTTGAAACCAGCAGGTGTATTCTGGACAAAGTAAAGAGCAAATAGTAAAATGGCTTATGGGTTTACCTAAGAGTTTATTTACTTTGGTATTTTATCTGCTGCTTTGGGTTTTAAAGGTTTACAATGACGGCATTAGGAACAAATGTGCCCTCTGTGTTTCAGGAGCAGCAGGTGTTGAAATAGCTTTCAGATTTCACTTAGACAGTAGTAGTTAATGTATTTATTGACTTGATGGATCATCATGTGCCCCAAGGACCAGAGCCTCCCAATAAGAATTATCTGGATATTTTTATGATTATCTGGTATTGTTCTGTTCATTTTAATCTGCATATTTGTCTGTGTGGGCCAGGGATACTTGTCTGGGTAAATTTGTTCCAAAAAGCAATTGCGTTTTAAATCTAGCCATATCATAAAAAAAATTCCTAAAATGTTATTCTTAGACCGTGTGAACATGGATTTATAATTACTATGGCTTTAGAGGTATTAAAAACTTAATACCTTCTGGGAGATCTCCCCAAATGAGGCAAAAGACTTAAACTTAATTCAAAGGAATTTACTATGATTTTTCCATGAGATAGAATAATTTTAACAGTTCTAGAGTTCCTAATCTGCAGCTTTGATGATATACCTGCCCCCAGCCATCTATATAACAGAGATAAATTGTCAAACACCCAGCATGTGTGTTCCTGTATATTGACAAAGAACTCAACAACCCATTGGTGGTCTGGAAACATTTAATCTAACTAATCTGGCATCAGTGAATGACATCCTCCATTCTGCCCCAAATTGTACCCTTCTTTCTTATGTTTCTGAAGCTGACTATAATCTAATGGTAACTTTAGGTGAGTATAACTAATTATCTACAAATTAGTATCATTTCCTTTATTATCTGCCCGTAAATCACGTTTTAGTTTTTAGAGCTATTCTATCAATGTGATATATTGCTAGGGTCTAAAATGCTTCTACCCTATCATTTGGGTTTCCAAACAAAGGGTTTTGAGTTACAATAGAATATATGCACCTAGAGATTTTTCTGTGTCTTTTTTAATTATAGAAAAATATGCCTAACATAAATTTATTGTCTTAACCATTTTAAGTGTACACTTTAGTGGCATAAGTACATTAACATTGCCATGCAACCTCACCACCTCTTTCTCCAGAACTGTTTTCATTTTGCAAAACTGAAACTCTGCACCCATTAAACAATAGCTTCCCATTTCCTCATCCTTTAAGCCCCTGGCATCTAGTGATTTTTAATGAAAATTATTATGCTAAACTATTGCTGTATATCTATAAGGAAATGCATGTTCACCATCACATTTATGAATGTTTAGAACTGGCATATTGTAGAAAATACTTATAAATAAATATAATTAATTAATAATGAATGTTTGTTTGTTCGTTTATTTGTTTATTTATTCTTTGCTACCTCAGTTTTCCTGGGGAATAAGGGTCTCCACCTCTACTTCTAACTTTTCATGTACTATTTACGTGGTTATTATGTTAGGGGTTCATTTTTAGAAATCTCCAAAATCTTTGAACTCAGTAATATTTTCCCAATATATTCAGTTTTCAAGAGCACTAATTTTTGTCATACTAATGTCAGGTATTTAATTTCTACATTTTTTTTCTCATCATGACACTCAACTAATATTTTTCATATTTCCATATCAATTTTTCTATTTATCAAATTCAAATTCTATATATCTTTAATGTAACATTTTATATTTAGAACTAAATAATAGTCAACTATACTCTAATCAAATAGTCTATTTTATCTGGGAATCCCTATTACACCTTTATTGTATTGGCTTCTTTTGGAATCAGGTAACCTAACTTCTAGTTCTTCTGTAAAGGATTATTTCTTATTAACATATGAGTAGCTATATTAGCACTCATTCTGAAGGTGTGGGTGAGGAGGCCTACTTAATAGGTTTTGTTTTCTTTTTAAGCCCTCAGGCTGAAATTTCTCTGCAGTAATTGCTCATAAGTGAGAATCCTTAAACAGTTGAGCTTGAATTCTACTGGGTTATTTCTTTGTATGACGATTAAAACATTATTATGATATTTAGAAGATAATTGTTAATGTAAGTTATTTTACTTTCTAATCTTATTCTACATGCTATTCTAAGTCAAAAAGTCACTTAGTTTGTTTCCAGACCAAGTCAGAATTTAAATATGCTGTACTACCATCTGCAGTCAGGTTGAGTTCTTTCTGGAGTAGTAAGTAGTCACCTACTTGATATTACCTGAGAAATGTCGGGGGAGCTTTTCCTTCTCATTGTCACAGCATCGGAAATTTTATGGCTAGAGGTTCAGCACTTGGTGTTTGTTGTCTGTGGTACCCTTTAAAATGCAGAGATCCTTGGGAAAAGTGACTCTTCTCATTGTCAATCACCAGCTCTTTTGCGGATTTGTTTTACCCAGGATAAGTGTGAGCAGAGACATAGAATAGGGTGAGAAAAAGAGAGAGAATAAAAAATGGGGTGGGTAGGAACTGAGGCATCCAGGACAAAGTTTTAACTGCATCAGTATTTTGCCTCCTTCATCCTTGACTTCCTATAGAGTATCATTCACTCGATGCTTTGAAAAAGTTAGTAAAATTTTAGTCTCTGTTTTCCGGAATTTACACTTCAGAAAAATCAACAAAATGTTCATCGTATGTCTCTTCTATACCACACTTGCTGCTCAGCACATCACATGATTTATTTTACTTACTCCTGAAAGCAACCCCATTTGACTGACAAGGAAGTGAAGTTCAGAGGAATCTGATAACTTTCTGAAGGTCATGTAGCTAGTCGCGGTCTTTCTGATTGCCAAGCATGTGATCTTAAGCATGTGATTAAACTGTATTTATTCTTGGGATAATGGGGAACAGTTTCACAAGGAATGACATGATGAAATTGTATTTTGGAAGGATCACACTGGGTGTGAATAGTTTGGAGGGGAATGAGACTAGAATCCAGCTAGAAGTTAGGAAGCTATTGCAGTTATCTAAGCAAGACCTGAATGTTGCTCAGAGGTAGAAGTAGGAATGAAAAGAAGTAGATGGATTTAGGCAAGATTTGGGAGTAGGCATCAACAACTTAACTAGGACAGGAAAGAGTCAAGGATGATCTTTGGGTTTCTGATTTGAGCAACCAGGTAGATAGCTATTTTAGTTAGTTTGGGCTGCTGTAACAAAAATGCCGTAGACTAGGTGGCTTAAACAGCAAACATTATTTCTCAAGATCTGAATGCTGGAAATTTAAAATTAAGGCTCTGGCAGATTCGGGGGATGGTGAGAGGCTGTTTCATGATTTGCAAATGACCATGTTCTTGTTGTGTCTTCACATACAGAGAAAGAGCTCTGAGCTCTTCATCTTAAGGGCACCACCCCCATCCTGGAGGATCCACTCCTATGACCTCATCCAAACATAAATACCTCCCAAAGGCCCCTCTCCAAATACTTTCACATTGGATATTATGCTTCAATGTATGAATTCGGTGGGGTGCAAGGGAGCACACAGTCAGTCCATAGCAATGGTGGAGCCATTCAGTAAGATGGGAACACAGAAAAAAGATCAATGTGAGGCTGGATGTGTATGTGAGGGGGTGGATAATGTTGGGATTTAGACACCTGGAGTTTGAGGTATCTGTGAAATGCCCCAAAGCAGATGTCCAGTAAGAGTTTCCTTTATTGGCCTGGAGCTCAAGGAAGGAGATGTGGTCTGAAGGTATAAAGCTGGGGTTATCAGAATATGGGTGAAAAATAGATGAGATCACCCTGGAAAAAGTGCAGAATGAGAAGAGAAGGCCCTGAGCAATGCTTGACAAAACAAAACAAAAGTAAATGAAATCAACATAAAAGAAGGGCACAAGCAAAAAAGGAGCCCACCAAGAAAATGAGAAGGAACAGGTAGAGAAATAGAAAAAATAGCAAGGAGAGTGTGGGAGAACAAAAGCCCAGAAAGATACATGTATTTTTAAATTTTTTTTAAGATTTTATTTATTTAGTTGACAGAGAGAAGCACAGCCAAAGAGGGAACACAAGCAGAGGGAGTGGGAGAGGGAGAAGCAGGCTTCCCTCTGAGCAGGGAGCCCGATGTGGTGCTGGATCCCAGGACCCTAGGATCATGACCTGAGCTGAAGGCAGATGCTTAATGACTGAGCCACCACCCAGGCGTCCCCAGAAAGATACATTTAGAAAGGAGGAGTGCTTAGCTGCCTTGGCTGTTGGAGTGTTACATAGATAGAAAGTGGGGTAGGGACTGGTTTTAGCACTAAGGACGTTGTTGGTGACGCAAGGAGTGGAGTAGAAGACGAAAACTAGACTTGAGTCTTTTGGTTACTAAGTGGATGCAGGATAGTGTGAATTTTTATGTAATGCAGAGAAAAACAAACAGAACACATTTTCCTTGTGAATAAATATTTTAATTATGTCCATTATTCCAAGCTATTTATTCAGTCTAAAACCATCCAATCCCAATACCCTTGTGGTATTTTATTTTCATTTCTGGAGGTCATTCGTTCCAATTTTACACTCTGATTTTTTTCAAACTTGATGATGTTATTTTTGATGAAACCAGTATAATTTTGAGATATTAAGATGTTGCGTGTGTGTGTGTGTTTTTTTTTTACAGGTGCTCTCTGACGAACGACACAGAGAGAGAGCAGGTAAGTCCCCTTGAAAGGATGTTTTACTCTATTTGCTTATCAAAGTTGTTTGAAGAGCCTTGCCCAGTCACTATAAATTTAAGCATGCCATGAGCTTTGCTGAATAATCAATAGTCACAGTATGATGTTAGATTAGAGTATGTCCTACATCTTGAAGCCTGGATCAGTTCACTTAGTTTTTCACTAGGTGTCATGCAGCCCATATTATGGGTTTAATACCCGTTTTTTACCGTTGGTTTTACCCAGAAGGAAATACCCTTCCATAGCCAGTCCTTATCTTGAAACGTGTACTATAGATTTAATAGGAACTAAATAAAATATTGCACCTATAAGGGAACAACTGCTTAGAAGATGAATCCTCTTGACAATAATGAAGGGTAGCAATTTTTATTTATATAGCTTCCATATTTGGAAATGTTCTGTGTAAATCAGTATGTTTTGCATCTTAATTTATTTAATCTCTTATTTAAATGATTACATAAAATAACGGCTAACCACTCCCTGAAGCACCACTTCTTACAAACTGTGTAGTAGGTATTGTATCATTTGAACAGTTTTTTTTTTTTAATTTAAGCAACTCTTGTGGCTACATCACTCTAAGTCTTCTTGTTTTTCCTTACTTCACATGGTCATTTAAATGCTTCTATGCAGATGGAAACCACTTCAAAAACTTTGTGATTCCACTATATTTTTCTTCTTATACTGAAGATTACATGCATTTGGATAGTTCAGTGTAAAATTAAAACTTCTTTTCTCTGAGTTTATATCTTTAAAGCCTGTTTTTGAAATTATCTTCTCAAATAATGCCACTAATTATAATCGTCTAATGCTGCCCTCACTTGTATTGGTGACCCTCATTATTTCCATTTTTGAATGCTCCTTTTTCTTTAATTGTTGGAGAACCATTATTCAAAAATCCAAGAGCTCAGCTTCAGTTCAAATTGGATCAGTATCAGGATTGTATCTTTGGGATATAGTCATCTGCCGTGCTATCTCTTAGGGAGATTTGCAAGGAGACCTTTACCCTGGACCTCCAGGCAAAGTGGCCGGCTAGAACTTGGGAATGAAAATGTCTTTAGTGAGATGGCTGGGCCCGCCAGCTGTGCTACTGAAACTGGCAAACAGAATTTGCTCCTGCTGTTCTGCGAAATGCTTATAGCATCAAGTAGACATAATTTTGTCCATATTCACTTATTATATTTGAGACTTTAACAGTACTGAACCCTCAACCACCCACCACCTAAGTGGGAAATAAGCAAAGCCCTTTTCAAGATGGTGTGAGTGTGTCCCAATAGTAAGTTATGCCGTAAGTAGAACCCTCTGTGCTTCATCTCTCTTGTTGAAATTCCAGCCTGAATTCAAGGAGTTGATACTACATTCAGGTCAGCAAAGAATGTGCTTCCCTCCAGAAATGACCAAATGAGGGACTGACACAAATGTACAGCATCTGAAGGTTTAGACAAACCTGTGGAGATTTGGTAACTAGAATATGTTTGATCTGTTTTCTTTTTATAAATTATAAGCATATCCAACTTAGGATAATTTCCATTATAGAAAAGCTAGAGTTAAGGGAGTAAATAAAAAAAACAACTGCAGTTAACTCCTAGCTAGAAATGACAAGTAGCTTTCTAACAAATCTCCAATGAGGAGGTTCAGCTTTGGAGGCTCTGATGTGGTGAGAAGTACCAGATAGGATGTGGAGCTTATCTGTGAATATCCAGGTATCATACCGTGGGGGTTCAGTTGATCAGGGATTACATTTTTAGCTGCTTATCCATTCCGCCAGCTAGTGTTTCATTTTGACAGAAATAAAAAAAAAATTGAATAGGCAAGCAGGCCAGCAGAAACTAGAAAAGAGTCAAATCAATTCTCACATAAATATTTATGGAAAGTACTCTGGGAGTAGGAAATATTGGTGAAGGATGTCTGTGAACAATTTTTCTGCACATGTAAATCAGAGAATTTTTGAAGCCTAATTCAGATTTCCATGCAAATGTAAAACAGTCCATAAATTTGGATTTTTTCAATTATAGTTGTCCTTTTTTTTTCAATCTCCTCTTTCAAATGAAATTATTTTTACAGTTTAAATTTTTCATGATCATTCCTTCCTGCCATTTGTAAAATGTGAAATGGGCTCCCTCACTTCTAATTTGGCTCCCTATAATGGTTTCTCGATTGGAGTATCTGAGAGCTTCTCTCTGTTTGTATGTTTTACCTGAGATGTAATAGGGCAGCCAGATGGAAGATCTATTGGGGGCTGCTTAATATATACAGATGTGAAGTGTAATGTGACATCGGAGAAGGACGCGACTCTGTTTTGTTTGCCCATGTCAGGTGACTTCTGATGATTTTTTCTTGTGTGTTAAAGTGGCCTGATCCTCATTCCCCCTGGTCTTAGACACTGGTGAGGGATAAATGCAGAGCCCAGTGCAATAGCAATCTCAAGCTGAAAAGCCGAGGTACGATGACGTGGTCTAAAGGCCAGCCATTGTTATCGCTCTTATTCATAGATTAAGAGAGAGTGTCACAAGATCGCCACACTCTTTTCCTAAGTAGTTTAAACTGTCCACCAGGTCCAAGATATCTCAGCCCAGGGAAGGAGGAAACATGTACCATAGTAACAGTGCAGTGAATTCTCTGAGTTCGTACCTTTCGTGATGTGGTCCTTTTTGGATAAAAAGTCAAAATAGAAATGAATGGTTTTCAAAATAAAAAAAGAAAGAGAAAGAAATGAATAGTACATATTATGGTATGGATTCCCTAATGGAATGAAAATTTACCTTTGAAAAGTGAATATAAATGTTCACAAATATATACAGACTTTAAAAATTGACCCATATAGTTATGGTTGACTTAATCTGTCTTTAAAATTAGTTTCCCATTGTATGTATTTTTCATTTCTTTAAATTTGTAAATGGGATACCAAAGCCAAATTCCAGCATTCCTCACTACCAAGAATATTTGAATCTTTCATGGGTCTGCTATTCTTAGCATATATTATGTATATTTTGCCTCGAGATTATAATAAATTTCTCTCCCATATAGAAAACAACTTTAAAACCTAAGAAAAATAAGGTACTTCTGAAGAAATCACTTGCTTTTCTTTTTTTTTTCTCAGTAATTTCACTAGGGCAACAGGGATAACTCCTTTAAGAACAGTTTCAAAAGTAGCTTTGTAACCATAACTCTTCATCCTTCCTGCAATACTGTAATTAATTACTTCCTGACTTCTCAGCTTCATTGTGTCATGGTGTTTTGTTAGGCCTATTATCAAGATTATGAAGGATTTGTCACAAGCAGAATTTCATAAGTGTTGGAGATAGAGTATGTGTGGAGCCAAAAGTATAGCCAAAGATTACAAACAAAACCACATACTATGGAGCGTACATACGCCTCTGTTTCACTGGAATTTAATCATAACGACAAATGCCTGAGCTCAGGAGATTCCTGGTACCCCCCACCAATCCATACTGGAAACTGTAACTTCTTTTTAATTCATCAAGTATACATTGAACATCTCTGTCTTTGGTACTATGCAAGGTATTAGCAACACAAAGATAAAAAATATAAAATTATCCCTCCTTCAAGAAATTCACCTACCTTAAATCCTCTCTCTTAAGATTTCTACAGTGAAACCAATGCTTTTCAGTAAATCTGTTACTGACAAAATTTATAATAATTCCATAAGTTTTGTAATTGTGATTTCCTATGTCTGGATGAAGAGAAGCAATTACCATTTTGTGGCAATATGCTACCACCTGATGCAAAAGGAAAGCATCAGAGTGTGCTGAGAGGAACCTTAGTTTTATTTTATTTCAGTGTGAATCTTTATCTTGAGTTGCAAGTCCCTAGTAAGAGGTATATAAATCTAGCTATATAATCTTTCCCTCTATATTTGAGTTATACCAGTTTATTCTGAATACTTAGTTATAGCTTTTGCAAGCTGCTAACTTAAATATAGAGGGGTGAAAAGAGAGTAATTTTTATCTGCCATTCCTACCTCTTGCACCTGGCATTCAAGGTCCCCACTACAATATTTCCCAAATATTTACCAAAAAGCCCTCAATAGCATGGAGTCAGGGAAATTCCCAAACTAGCAAATATGAAATTTGTTTTACCTGAGGAATTCAAATGACAAAAGCTTTGCTGTTCCCTCTGCTTCAAATGCTCTTTGGCTTCAAATGTCTTATGGCTGTGTCCTTATTATCCACCTTAAATGCCACCTGCTTTTAAAAACCTTCTCTGCCCACTCTATCTAAAGAGGTTGACTCCTCCACCACAGGTTTCTATCTCTGCAATCTCTGTTTCCCTCACAGCACTTGTCAAAAATTGTAACTTCTTTCAGCCTTCCATCCCTCCCCTCTCTCCCTCACTCCCTTTCTTCCTTCCCACTAGACTAGAAACTCCATGTCTTATTCATTATTTTATCCCTTGCACACAGGAAACTGCTGTTTCATAATAGATGCTCAAAAACATTTGTTGACTAAATGAATCCCTGAATAAATCTTTTATATTAATATAATTATATGCCATCCAGAAAAGTATATGTAGCAGAAGGACCATCATGTTTATCCAGTAGCTTTGTGACCCTCTTAGCACATTGTACCAGTTTGAAGAGGATAAGTTTGGGATATTAGAGGAAGATAGAGGATCAGTATTTATTGAGTGCCTTTTATGTGCCAGGCAAGCTTTATGATACATTCCTTATGAATATTCATTCATTCAGTCCTCGAAAATCTCTACAACATAGGAGGTATTGTCCTCACTTTATACATATAAAAAAGTAAGGATCAAGGAGGTTGAATTGCTCAATGAGTGTCTACGTTGAAATTTTAACCTGGTTCTATTTGATTTTCAAGACCATGTACTTTTCACTAAACCCTATACTTTCCAAGAGGTATAGGGTCGGGAGATGGTAGGGATGGTAGGGGGAGGTGGTATTGCTAGTTGCTATGGCTTGTCTGCCCATAAACTTCAACTACTCTGTCTCTGTTTTATGTACACATAAATTTATCGAGCAGACCTTGTATTTCATTACATATGAACACAAAGAAGAAAAAGATAGTGCCTTTCTTCAAGGAACTCACAGTGGGAAAGAGAATAAATAAACAATACATAGAAGGAAAACACTTACATATTATCTATTACATTTCTATTTCTGCTGTTACTTAGAATATAAATACGCCAGGGACACAAGCAAGATCCTTAAAAGCAAGGAAACATTATTTTTGCAAATATGATTAGTGAACCTTTACCTAAATATCCCCTAATAAGTAGCAGTTTTGTTTTAGAAAGGAATGAGTTCTGGAGACCAAAGCCAAAGCAAAGCAAGATGTTTGGTCTTACTGTTGCTGTTGTTACTTCTAAAGTGACTTTGGAGGAAACCAGACCTGAGCAAACCCTAAATGATGAAAGACAAATCAGAACCTGGTTTCTTCCTTTTGTGGTCTTCTAGGAAACGAAGCAGGCTCTTCTGGAGGATGAGAGACCTTGCAAAGATGAGATCATGACCAGAAAACAGAGAAGCAGAAAGCAATCACAATACGTGTAGCTAATTTGTTGTCAACAGGGAATGAATATTATCTTGTTATAAGAATCCTTCTTCGATATAATCAATAATCTCTTCAGTCAGGGACACTGTTTTGTTGCTATTTTGTTGTTTTGTTGTTTTGTTGCTGGATACCATTTATTGCATAGAATAGACTTCAGCTGCAAAACAGCCTTTTAGCCTTATGTCCTATTTATTTCATGATATGGAAGGGAAAAATTAAAAATTTCTATTCAGTAACAACATGGTTTTATTTTATGTGCTGTCTAAAAAAACAGGTCTTTCCACTTTTATGTAGAGCATATTGATTCCTTAAATTGTGTAAATTTAATGTTGAAAATACAATACAATTTCATTTTGAGGTTCTACAATCTACCCACAACTTATAAATAGATTTGTGATTAGTTGATATTTATTTTTATTGTTCTTGAAATAGCAATCCCTGTAAAAAGTGTGCCAAAAAATACTAGAATTAAAAGGCAGCCATAATTTTGCTTTTGAAATTGCCTTTTATAAGTATGTTATGCTCAAATATATGATCTTGAATGTATTATATACCATTAATTTTAATATAAATATAGTCCCATGGAAAAATTTCATTTTGACTGCAGCATTAGTACAGATGAGTAAGTTTGATATATGTTTATTTCTAGCAACTAATTCAGTCTTTGGAAATACTGGAAGGTCTAAATGATTTCTGGTAGGCTCCAGTTGTTTTGTGACACTACCCTTTCCTCTAGGAAGACCTGTAATCATCCTGTTGAAAAGGTGGGCCCTTTATGAAGCATTGCCCTAACCCAAAGAGCTAAGCATTCACTTAAAAAAGGAATATTTTGCCCCACACAGTTTTGTACAGAAGTTAGTAATTGAATACTATTCAATTAAGTCCTGCTAATTTATATTTGTACCTTTTGTTAACATCCTCCTTTAAGAAAGGGAGAAAGATTCTAAAATCACATTAGAGTATGCGCACCATCACCAAAAGCAGCCAAGTAATTGTAGCTCCTCTTTTTTCAGCTGTTAGCATCAGAACCTTCTAACCCAGAACCTTCCAACCTTGGAAACAGGACACTACTTCCTCCCTGCTTCTCTTTATTTGCCAGAGACTTAACCACACCCCACCCCCATTCACTGAGCACAGCCTGCTTTCACACTAGGGAGAGATGAAGACAAGATATTCCCTGACTTCCTTAGTTGGAAAATTTCTCTTCATATTCAAGAGGCAGATTAGAGGCTAATGCCTCTATTGAATTTTTCCTTAATCCCCAAGCAGAGTTAGCCAGTCACAGATACTTAATGATCCCGTTATGGCTCCTATAAAATTCTGTAACTCCCACTGTAAGCTCCTTGTATTCCTGAATTTTTGTCAGATGAATAAATGAATGAAATAAATATTTGTTTTATATTTGTAACAATCCCATGGGGTAAGCATATAGTTATTATCTTGATTTTACAAAATAGGTATTAAATGATTACTAGGTATGAAATGACTCATTGAAGTTTATGCATCTCCAACTGGTAGACTAAACTAAGACTGAAACTGTAGTCAAATGATTTTTCTCGCACATTAAGTACTGAGTTTCATTTGTTTGTTGTTTTGCTTTTGTTCTTCAACAACCTTTTTTCCATGACTCGATTTTAAGGTTGGTTATTTGAAAACACATGTGGTTCACAACAGTGCTGTCTTATAGAACCATAGTGCAAACTGCAAATGTGAGCCAAATATGTCATTTGAGATCTATTTGAAACCTTTTGCAAAATTAAAAAGAAACAGGTGAAATCAATTTTAATAACATTTTATTTAGCCCATATTTCCAAAATATTACTTCAGCATGTAACAAAAATTAAAACTATTAATGAGATATTTCACTTTTTTATATTAAGTATTTGTAACCTGGTGAATATTTCACACTTTACTGTAGATCTCAGTGCAGACTGGTCACATTTCTAATGCTCAGTAGCCACATAGGCTGGTGTAGTTCTACTGTATCGGACAGCACAAGTTATAACATCTTTTTGTAGGCCACTCTGCAATTTGATGTTGATGAGGTCCTCTAGAGAGCAGTATTGGGTGAATCAATCCCAACTGGTGAGAAAGGGGAGCTCATCATGGCATAGCTACTGAAAATCAGTAAGCCACCAGTGTGAGTTATAGTGTCTTTTCCTCCATCATTTTGATTTGAAAGACTTGTAGGAATTATTGATTTCCTTAATGGATTCATTGAAAGCACTCCTACCTTCCTCTGCAATCCAAAATATTTTTAGATTTTATTTTTCTTAATGCAAAACTAAAGAACATTGTTCTTTTTGGAGACAGTTCATGTGGGCGTTGGAGACAAAGAGGCTGAAGTGTGGGTATGGGCCTCTTGTTACTTCCCAGCCTCTGGATCAAGGGCAAGTTACTGAGCTGTTTCAGCCTTATTTTCCTCATCTGTGACCATAAATAACAATGTACCTATTTGACACAATTATTGTTGTAATAGATGGAAAGTTCTGAGTATGGTGCCTGCTTGTGACTAATACATTGTGGTTATTACTGGCATTATTAATAATAATAATAATAGCTCTATACGAAGTTCTCATAATCATTTTCAACTACAACATATTTACTGAGTACCCAAATGATGAATGATAAAGCATTTTAATGGTGAACAGAGGTCTATAAACTGATAATAGAGGAAGCAGCCAAGGTTCTCTTAAAATATCAAAGCTCATTCTTTATGTGTTATCTTGAATAAATTACATTTTTTTCTCAGATATAAAATGTGGAAAGTGTTTTGTTATAATAATAACAGTATAGTGATGACTTATATAAAAAATACTTCATAAAAAGTTTTATAATAAATTGGTAAACTCTATTTACTGTTCTGAAAGGAAATTTATAGATAGCAGATACCTGTAATTTTAAAACTGATACAATGAGTTAAGTGTAATAAGTGAAATAAATATGAAAGTAATTAGTAGTTATATATGATTGTATATTTAATATATAATGTTCAGGTTGACTGCATGAGAAAATATAATGAAATAGTCCAACACTCATAATGAATAGTTTTAGATTTAAAAGAAGTAAAAATATGAGAAGCCATTTGATAAAATTGTTATAGGAAAATGAAGGAATGGACGTAAGGGCAAAATTAGAATGATTCTTATAAGTGTGTGATAAAAGGCAAAAGAAAATAACCTTAATTAAAGTAAGGATGAGATAACAAGACAAATTGTTGACAGTTAATATGGGGAAAATGAGGAAGTTTGATATTCTTGCAAATGAGCTGGACTTTATTTTTTTGTAGGTTTTTTTTTTATCAACATATAATATATTATTTGCCCCAGGGTACATGTCTGTGAATCATCAGGCTTACACATTTCACAGCATTTGCCATAGCACATACCCTCCCCAATGTCCATAACCCAGCCACCCTATCTGAGCTGGACTTTATTAATGCATAGTCTCACAATAATTAATTCCCTGTGTTATAACATGGGGCAGGGTAGGAGCTGTCAACCTTAAAAATAAAATAGCATTTTACCAACAAAATGAGTTTGTTGGGGAATAGAAGAGAAATTGCAATTTGGGACATGCAGGCTGTGGTGACCCATGGGCAAATCCAAAGAGACAGCGGAAAGGTGAGCTTTTATTATGTTTTAGGAAGAAATTGGGGAGGATTCTTTTAAACAAAAATTCTTTGGAGAACAAGAGTTCATGGTTGAGTCGGTTTCTCATGGGCTGCAAGCGGTGGTTAGTGTGCTGTTGCTGGGGCAGGAAGGGATCTTCCTTCTTTTCCTTAAAAGCAGAAGATGAAATTCCTATTTGAAAAATGTCCTCCATTATCATAATAATTTGTATTTTTCTACTTTCTGTTGGTTATGGAGGCTGTAATAAGTGGTACATGTGTGAGAGCTTTTCTTTCAGGGTTTCTGACTCCATTTTATTTTTTACTTTTTATTTTATTTTTAAAGATTGTATTCATTTATTTGAGAGAGAAAGAGAGTTGGGGTGGTAGGGACAGAGAAAGAGGGAGAGAAAAAAATCTCAAGCAGACTCCGCACTGAGCATGGAGCCCAACGCCAGGCTTGATCTCACGACCCTGAGATCATGACCTGAGCCAAAATCAAGTGTCTGATGCTTAACCAGCTGAACCACCTAGGCAACATATATTTTATTTAAGATTTTTTAAATAATCAGAAAAAAAAGAAAAAAAAAGATTTTTTAAGTAATCCCTACCCCCAATGTGGGGTTCAAACTTACAACCCTGAGATCAAGTCACATGCTCTACTGAGCTGTCAGGTGACCTTGACTCCATTTTAGATGAGGTTTCCTTTATTTATTTGCGCAGAACAAAGCATCACCAAAAACCTATCTCCTTTCTTGAAATTTCACCATATATCAATGCATACAAACACTCTCATATTTAAAAAGACACCACAGATAACTTCCTTCCATGAAGGAAGTTATTGAGAAGGGATTAGAAAAAGAAACTCTATGACAGGAGATTATTGTATAAGTGATGTGTGAGGACAGCATTGAAAACCTAAGTAACTAAAAAATAAATTGTTTAAATATAGATGGTCGTATTTAGCATTTTAAAATAAGATTAAATAAGACTCGATGTCAATCTTCCCACAACTTATATGGTAGTTTAAATTTTGGAAAACTTGGTGTGTATTAAAATCATGTCAAAACTATTTTATTTTTATCTAAAATGGAATTAGGGTTTAGTTTCAGAGAAGCTCAAATAATAGGTGGCAGGAGATTTGGAAATCATGTTAAATGCAGAGCTGTTCTTCACTATGCAGTCTGGTTCTATGGTTTTTTTGGGTTGCTCACTAAATTCTAGTAGACATTCCCCACTGTTGAAGTAAACAAAAATGCACTCACCTTACTTTTTTCCCCAAGGGCACCCACACTAGTAGATGTAGGATCTCCATTGAGAAGTGCTGGCTTAGAGAGGAAGAAGAGCCGTGTATTCGGGACTTTGCAAGCAGGTGCACTAAGCTAGAGGTGCGGCTTGAGGTCGGGTAACCGCCTGATACAGGCCTGAGCCCACGTTTGCTACCCGGTCCCTCAGCTGCATGGTGCCGACCTTGGCGTACCAGCTTTGCCAGTCCTCAGACACTTCGGATGCTTGCTGGACGCTCTGCTTGTTGATGGCTTTTGACAAATCTCTGTCAGGAAGGAGGAATAGGCAGGCCTTCATGCTGCTGACAGTACTAGTCAAAAACCCAAAACCCAAAAACAAAAAAAATCCCCAAATCCACCAAAGGGTAATGAGTATACAATATATATCGGCTATTCCAGGCATCCAAATTGGCAAAGAAGAAGTCAAACTCTCACTCTTGGCAGATGCTATGATACTTTATGTGGAAAACCCAAAAGACTCCACTCCAAGACTGCTAGAACTCATACAGGAATTCAATCAAGTGTCAGGATATAAAATTAATGCCCAGAAATCAGTTGCATTCTTATACACCAACAGCAAAACAGAACAAAGAAATAATTAAGGAGTCGATTCCATTTACAATTGCACCCAAAACCATAAGATACCTAGGAATAAACCTAACTAAAGAGGCAAAGAATCTGTATGCAGAAAACTACAAAGTGCTCGTGAAAGAAATTGAGGAAGACACAAAGAAATGGAAAAACGTTCCATGCTCATGGATTGGAAGAACAAATATTGTGAAAATGTCTATGCTACCTAAAGCAATCTACACATCGAATGCAATCCCTATCAAAATACCATCAATTTATTTCAAGGAAATGGAACAAATAATCCTAAACTTTATATGGAACCAGAAAAGACCACGAATAGCCAGAGGAATGTTGAAAAAGAAAACCAAAGTCGGC
>CM052810.1:61205802-61241694 GCA_028533885.1 Nasua narica
TCCATTGTATATATATACCACTTCTTCTTTATCCATTCATCTGTTGATGGACTTCTAGGTTCTTTCCAGAGTTTGGCTATGGTGGACATTGCTGCTATAAACATTCGGGTGCATGTGACCCTTCGGATCACTGCATTTGTATCTTGAGGGTAAATACCCAGTAGTGCGATTGCTGGGTGGTAGGGTAGCTCTATTTTCAAGATTTTGAGGACCCTCCATACAGTTTTCCAGAGTGGTTGTACCAGCTTGCATTCCCACCAACAGCGGAGGAGGGTTCCCCTTTCTCCACATCCTCGCCAACATCTGTCACTCCCTGACTTGCTAATTTTAGCCATTCTGACTGGTGTGAGGTGGTATCTCACTGTGGTTTCGATTTGTATTTCTCTGATGCCGAGTGATGTTGAGCATTTTTTCACGTGTCTGTTGGCCATTTGGATGTCCTCTTTACTGAAATGTCTGTTCATATCTTCTGCCCATTTCTTGATTGGATTATTTGTTCCTTGGGTGTTGAGTTTGAGAAGTTCTTTATAGATTTTGGATGCTAACCCTTTATCTGACATGTCATTTGCGAATATCTTCTCCCATTCTGTCAGGGATATTTACTCACCTTTTCATTCTGTTTTATAACAAATATTCTTTTTAACTTTTCTTTTGTTGTGGGTCATTTGACAGTTTTCATTTTCTTAGTAAATCATTCATTCCATAAACATTTTCAAATTTGTTGTCATAGCTTTGTGTGTGGAGAGTTGTGCATGGTCAAGACTGATCAGATGCACCCTCTTTGTAGACTATCTAATCTATTAAGAGAGAGAGAGAGAGACTGTTAAAATACTGCTTTTTAACATTAAGTATTATGATTCTAATTTGTATTATAGTACTCCAGTATTATTTCTATAAGCTTCCATGTAAGGGTAAAAATGGAGGGAAAATCAAACTTAGGCTTTTTGGTTTTATTTTATACAGTGCCATTTAATTTGTTTTAATTAATAAACTAGAAGTTTTTGTTTGATGTAGGAATATTCTTAGTGTAATGTTTGCCTGTGGATTTTATGAGATATTAAAAATTCCAATTATAGTAAATAAAATCACTAATTGAACATAGTGTACCAGAACAATTGTAGGAAATCAAGAAAATAATGTCAAAAAACAAGATCTGTAATGTGACTTTATTTCCTTCCTAGAGATTTAAATGTATAATTGATAGCCTCAGAAAAATAATTAGCTTCATTGATCATCATCATTTAGATTCAAAGAATACTAAAGGTAGAAAATAGATTAGAGATAATTAGTACAACCCTTTCACCCTGTAAGGGAGGAAATGGAAACCCCGAATAGATGACTTGCTCAGACTTAACCATCACGCATGAGTGATTAGTGATAGGCCAAGAAGCTAGTTTGCCTGCCTCTTGCTTAATTTCCCCTTTATGGTTAATGAGGAAGTACTCAAATGTTGGGTTTAGTGCAGATTCTTCCAGACTTCTACTTTCAGTTAGTGTTCCCAAAGGGAGATGATCCTTTGGAAAAAGGAATGTATGCTTAGAAATTCAGAATCCAGCTTTGTGACAAAGTTATTTCTTCAAGATCCATTGGTAAAGCTCACTTGCCCATTGGAAGCCCAGCAGAAGAAACAGATCTGTTGATCTTTGGCCTTTATTATTATCCTCATTGTTACCCTCTCCCACTGGATTTTTTCCAAAGATTTTCAGCCCTCAGATGACCTCCAATGAGTCTCTGTACTTATAAAACAGCATGAAAGTTGTTATCATTTGGTGACAAAATTTTGCTGAGAATCAAATATTGGTTGTATACATCTGTTCTTCTAGTGAAGACTGAAGAGTCTGAAGTGAAGCTAACCATACAGGTGGTGTCTTCAGGCATACACGGCCCATGGAATGGCCTCAACCATTTGCCAATTGCTTTGTAAGTCACCAACAACAGTGCAGAATGCAAAACTGAACCAAGGAATTTCAAAGCACTGATGAGGCTAGTTTAAAAATTTAACTGAGTAAAGAATAAAGAGAATGATCAAAATGATGATTCTTTATCAGACATTCATACAGTACTTCTTTATTTTTTTTAAATATTCTTTCCAAAGAAATCTATTTCTTTCTATGCCTGCTGGAGTCAAGAACTCTCCTAGCTTGTTTCTGTTTGGGAAACTCTTCCCACCTTCGCTGTGTTTTTTCAGAACATCAGCCTAGACATTGCTGAAGTGCACTGTGGAGCAACCTTCCAGGATGCCCAGGCCTTAGAAGAATCAAAGAAAAGTCAACAGGAGAAACGCATTTGAGGAGGGTGGGTGTCTTGGGAGAGTGAACAATAGTTGAAATCCCTTTGGAATTTCAAGTGATCAGTCCACTCCTGGCAAATAAGAAAGGACATGGGGAAAAGTATAACAAAGCAGATAGAAAAGACTTTGCCTGCTTGCTATCTGTCGTATTTATGCCTTTTATTATGGAGAATGGCTCCTATTTCCACTGATGGAACTAGCTCTGTTAGAGAATTTTCTAAAGGTGATTAAAAAGCTGTGGTTGTTAGTTAACATATGTTATTTGTAATAAATTCTAATGTTATAACAATGATATAATAAATCTTGCATCTTGCTTTGTTCCAATATTCAGAAGAATTCAAATATTTTAAGTCAGAGATACTGCCACGAAATAGATGGAAGTAGGACTGGCAAATTAAGGAGCTTCTCTTTTTAAAAACATTGTTAGATACCAAACACTTTTGAGGCAATTTTGATACTCAGAGCAGCTGGATTGGGGGAGGCATGGTTAGGAAGAAATGTCAAATTTCTAGAAGTTGTGAAGAAAATGATCACATTCTTCCTTGAGCTGATAACACAATGTCCTGATGATGTTTTGGGTTGGAGCTGGAAGTTATCACCTGCACAGTCCCATATTGAGCACAGACTATGGAGGCTCTCTGCCAGAGGACTGAAGGGTTTTGTGTGGATCTAGAAAAGGATAAGCGTGCAGGGTAGTTCGTGACTCCATTTTACAACACTGTTTGTGAGGATAGTTGAAAAGACAAAGTTGAAATTATTTTGTTGCAAGAGTCTAGTTCTCTTTTAATGTAGGCAGTTGGTTTTAACCAACCCTCAAAAGGGGTCTTCTAAGTCTTACCTTTCTAAGGTAAGGCTCTTCTCCAACACAGAGAAGGTAGGATGCCAAGCATTCTGGGTGGGTGCTGCCAATGACAAGCCAACAACAAGTCCTTCTTTGTTAACAGAAATGAGTGAGTTTGGGAGTAGGAGATAAAGCCTGATGGCCGCAAAAATTTGTAACCTTGGCCTTTTGGTTGGAAATGCATTTAGCATCCTAATTCTAATTCTCTAGAGATGTTATTCAGATCAGATAAGAGGTCCCCGTTCTACACATTAGCTTCTTTGCTCTCAACACGTCTTTTGAATAAGAGGGTGTATAGCACCTGCTCTTCTCCATCTGCTCCCTGCCTCTACTTCCATTTATTTGACCATTAATGTCTTCCATGACACCAATAAAATGGAGGTGGTAGATTATCTTAGGAGATTTCCAATAAATCACCCGACAGCTGCCTCACCTAGTCATATATCATAGGCATATTCCTACAATGGAGAGGCATACATAGCTATTGATTTTTATTAAGCTTGCATTAAGCACTTAGGAGAAGACAGCAATAAATTAGTAATCACCTCAGTGTTTTTCAAGTTCAACTGAAGTGGAATTTTGAGATGCTATATCAAATATACACTACATGGTGAAGGACACAGAGCAGGGAAGACAGGAGAAAGAGAACATTAAATGAGAAAAATGGGGGAAAATTGAACTGTAAGGAGGTTGTGCTGGGAAGAACTATGGTTCAAGGTTGACATTTGTGTATAACATAAAGGGAAACTGAAATGATGGAGTGTCTTCCTTTCTTTGTAAGGTATTTGCACTTCCAGTTAAGACTGGTCAATAGAAATGACTAAATCTTATTCCCAGAAGGATGTTAGTGTGTTCTGTCATGTGACCTGCCATGTTCTGAAACAGATTTGACTCTATTTAGTCAGGCAGGTACTCTGCTTACTTCCTGTGCCCAAGCTCTGATACTCAGAGTGGAGAAGAACATAACTTTGTGTGCCAGGGCTTTTGTCTGCCAGCAGAGGAGTAGAGGCAGTAGAATAATTTGCCTATTCCATCCTCTGCCCCATAGGATCTATAATCCACCAAACAAGACCTTTGTGATGTATAATGGGAAGGAGAAAACTTGCAACCTCTTTGCTCTCGTTTTGTAATTTAAGGGTCATTCTCTTTATTCTTTCACTCATAATGTAATGATTAGGATTTTGGCACCACACTGTTTCAATTTGCACTGTGGTTCCATGCCATACCCGTTGGGTGACCTTGAGTAAATTACTTGACATCTCTGTGCCCTCAAACTATTGTGCAACCAATCTCTAGAAATATTTCATCTTGGAAAACTCTGTACCCATTAAGCAATAGCTCTCCGTTTTCATTCCTTCCCAGTCTCTGGCAACCACCATTCTACTTTCTGTTGCTATGAATTTGAATACTCTTGGTATCTCATATGAGTGGAATCATACAATGTTTGTCTTTTGTTTCTGGCCTATTTCACTTGACATAAAGTCCCCAAGTTTCATCCATGTTGTAGCATGTGTCTCACAATTTCCTTCATTTTAAAAGCTGAATGTATATACCACATTGTGATTATCCATTTACCTATCAATGGATAATTGGGCTACTTCTACCTATTTCTTTAAAGTAGTTAAAATCTTAGACAAAGATAGGACCACACATGCTCTTAGAATGAAGCTGATTTTGTGCTCTTTTCATACTTAAAAATTCAGCCTATTTCCTAGAGATAAATGATCTGCTCATGGCTATGTGATCCCAGCCCATTTTGTGTTTCTCCTCATCATATTGGTTGCACAACAATATGAGTATACTTAACACTATTGAACTTACACTTAGCAAGAGTTAAGATGGTAAATTTTGTGTTACATATAATTTGCCACAATTAAAATTTTTAAATAAAAATAATAATAATGCAAATTCTGTGAGAATAGACTAAGATTAAGGGGCGTTTACTTTATTGTAGATTTGATGACTTTTTCCCATGACTTTTCAAGAACTGCCACCTGTTGAGGCAGTGTTCCAGCAGCCTCCAGATGCAAGCAGTCCAAGAGGCTCCTTGGCTGCACCTTGGGCACTAACATAGAAATAACAGGGCTCACTTAGGCTCAAAGATAAAGACACTAAAGACCTCCCAGGGAATATATGTAGTCTGTATGCTTTTAAAAATACTTGTCGCTACAAAAACAATAATTTTCACCTGAAATGACACTTTCAAATAGTATTTTTCACAGTTATGATTAAACTGTTTCTACCCACTATTGCTTAGAAAAATTTTCTCACAGTAGGGAGAAATGACAAAATAAAAACAAAAGCAAAAGTGCAAAAAGCCCAAGCAGAGTTGAGCAGGCGTTCCATTTCTGTTGGTGTCCTGTCCTCATGGTGCTTGGAGCCATTTTTTCCCCTGGCAGTTAGCCACCAACTGCATCAGAGAGCTCTCGGGCTTCTCTGTGATGGGGAGATAATGACTATGAACATAGTAGCCTCGATAGGAAGGGAACATGGTAATAGACTTACAGCAGACTGGAAGGAGGCCTGGGTGATTGGAGAACATCCCACTGCTCATCTGAGTTAGAATAAGCAGATTCAAAAACCATACGTCTTTGGCCTTTGTATCCAGAAGGTAAGCCATTCCATATGTGTTGTGGAGAATGGTTGTAATTGGCTCAAATTACATGGGAACCCACATTCTGAGCTATGGTTTCAAAGCAATAAGCTAATACAACATTGCCTTCATTCAGCTTGATTGCCATGATTTCCTTCAAGTGATTCATATGCATAGTTGATCCTCATTATTCATGGGTTCAGTATTTGTGAATTCACTTATTTGCTGGCCCCAAAAGTTAATACTTGAGATGCTTTTGTGGTCACTTGTGAACATGCACGGAGCAGGGATGTGTATCCCCAGCTGAGGTTGAACAAGACGATATTCTATCCCCTTGTTTCAGCTTTTATACTATAAACAAGTGTCCTTACACTCTCTTCCAGCTTTCTGTACCGTGTTTTCACATTTCTGTGTTTTAATTGCTGATGTTACTGTTTAAAATGACCATTATGTGTAGTGCTGAAGTGCTGTGTAATGTCCCTTAGTCCAAGAAGACTGTGATGTGCCTTTCAGAGAAAATAGGTGTGTTAGATAAACTTACTCATTCATGAGTGTTAGTGCTGTTAGCTATGAGTTCAAGTTAATGAATCAACAATATAGATTAAATAGGGTGTCTTTAAATAGGAAGCACATGCAAAAAAGATTATGTATTGATTAGTTGATGAAAATGTTCTGACCAGAGGCTGACAAGAACCTAACCTCATATATTCTCTAGGAGAAAGGTCTCATTATTTACTAATTCAGTGTTAACAGCTACTTCATGGGACATAACTACCATGAATAATTAGAACTATTGTTTATAAACCTAGTTGATAGCATAGCCCACATCTTTGTATTTATCATCCATTCAACAAATATTTGTTATGCACACAGAACTATGGGACTAGAAAGCTATCAAATTACTTAACAACATATTAAATTCTAAATCCTTGAGTTAGACCCAGGTCAATCTGCCAGCAAAAGCCTTACAAGGAGGACCATATTTAGATTACTACCAGAATGTGGAGATTACAGAGCTCTCAACAGTTCTCAGAGCAGAGATCCTGTCTTCTCTGGCCTCTGTGGTAGTATTCTGAGCATGTGCTGAGAATGAACATGTGCTGCCTTCTTCACGCGGGCCACAGGCCATGTGAGCACCCTTGCATATGGAGAATGGGGAGGCTTGGTGAAGAGGTGGAGCCGTCTTCTGCATATTCGCAATCCACTCTCTTCCGGGCAGAGCTGGGAACTCTCCCCACAACACGAATGGTCACACAAAGCATGGACGGAAGTAAACCACTGAGACGGTGGTTCTCAGCTTACCTTCTGCCCTATCCCACTGAAGTGATATGATAACCCGCTTGTCGGTAACAGTGGCTCATTTGGGCACTAATGCTTAAGGAGGTGGTAGGATTGTGTGCACTGGTGGTGGGTTGGGGGAAGGTGTCAGAATTTCTTTAAAGCAAATGTAACTTGAAAAAGTCCCAGAGGTGATTTTGGCATCCTCCCCTCAGCAGGGCGTGACATTTCCTTCTCACATTTCTGTCTGGTGAGAGAACGTGCTTTTTGTTATTTAACAAGAAGTCCAGTTCTAACTCGGTGCCCACATTTGATGTTTTCCTAGGTCTAGATCTTACTTTATTGTTTAGAGTGACTTATTCTTAGTCATGCCTTTAGGTAGCTTACAGGACATATCTTAGATTCTCTCTCTGGATCACTACCTAGTCCTAAGTCACCACTCATGCATTATAAACGTCAGAAATACTCATTCCTGTATAAGATCATTGTACCATTTCTGCTTATGGTCCATGATTCCTTCTGTTAGTATCTCCCTCTCTCTTTAAGTTGAATAACAGAGAACAGCATGTTACTTTGATCTTCCTTGTTTATAGCAAAACACATCCTTTTTGGACTCTTGCCTTAAAAAAAAAAAAAGACTTCAGTAGGATATAATATAGTTAAGAAAAGATTTATGTCAGCAGATAATCCAGTTCCTTCTTTGTTCTCTTTGAATCTGCTTCTTATCAAGATGTCCTTTGTAGTACCATAGCTTCTTTATCTGTATTCCAGGGACCATTGAGACATTTTTCCCACTATCTATGAAAAACATATCTCATTATTATTAATTTCAGTTAAAAAAAAACAATGATCATCAGCCTCTTTGCATATTACTGCTCATCAATAACAGTAGCTGTCAAACTAATTAAAGATGAAAGTTTGCTTATGATTCAAGAGGTCTAAAGAGAAATAAATAGAATGTTCCTATTAATAGCACTTAGAGTAACAGAAGAATCCAAGGGGAAAAAAGGATAAAAGTTTTAGCCAAGATTTATGGGGAAAATTGAACCACAGCTGGTATGATTTTCTTATCCATATGGTAAATAAAGGTTAATGGTGTTTTGGTTCCCTTTATGAAATATTGTCTACATTCATGAGTTCTAAAAGTACAGAGTAGAAAATAACAGCCTTTATCCTGTAGTTTAGTACCCAATTGGACCAAAGATTTATTAAGAGATAACAATCTTAAGCAAGATGACTATTCACACAGTGATAGTGCTATCAAATGGTGTCATGTTTTGGCACATATTTGAAGTCATGCCTAGGTTCAGCCTCTTATTAATCACAATATTTATCATGAAATGTCTATTTCTGGTCTTTTTCATTTCTTATCAAAAAGCCCCTTGAATTCTATGAACTAATGCAAGAATCATTCGTGTACTACCTCTTAAGTCTCCCTTAAGTATGTAGTGCCAAAATTATTTTTAATATTAGCATGGATACCCATGATGAGAAAGAATTTTTAGATAGTTTATTCTCTTGCTTACTTACTAGGCATTCCCTTGGCCTCCACCCAAAATATTTTTGAAACAATTAGTTTGGAAAATCCACTAACTCCCACATAATCGTTCCTAAGTCTACACACGGATGAAATTTGCCATTATTACAACCAACTATTTTTTTTCTTGAACTATCACAATACATAATGAAGTAAACCACCAAATCCCTATTTAAGGTAATCCAATTACATTGCTTTTATAAGTTATTTTATTTAGAAGATAGGTCTTGTTGTTTTGAGAGCTGACATTTTTAGGCTGTGATCCCCACTCTAATGACAGGGCAAAAGAACTACACAGTTTCTTTCTAAAGCAAACTATGATTATATAAACATGTATACAAGATATTGTAGGAGGAGATGTACAATTTGATTATAAAGGTGCTATCCACGCTGTAGCTACATTTAATTCACTATTCCTATAATTCTCTAATATTTATTCAATTTATGAGAACATGGACTTCTCTGTCCAACCAAGTTACTGCTACTAACTAGATTTTGATCACATGCTCGAAAAGATCTGTCATTTGGCTATTCCAGTTTAATACTTTTACTCACAACTTGCAAAAGACATATAACTACTCACCAATCTTTGATGTCACAAAGGTGGGAAATATAATAAAAGATTATAGAATCATGATTCACAAATATCTTAATGTGTTGGAATAATGATCTTAAACCAACAAGATGGAATTTAAAAGGTATAAATATAAAACATAAAAGCCATAAGTGGGCCTCAACTGCTATAAAAGATAATCAAATATTAGACTATGTAGTTCAGGTTCTCTAAGAAATCAGCATCAAAATGGTATGAAATTTGCAAGGATTGTATTGAGGAGAATGCCTAGGAGAAAAAATGGAGAGGGAGCTGGGAAAGGATGGGAGATTCATCCAACTATGATGTAAATCTGACCCCCAGTAAAGGAAGGTAAGTTAGGTGAAAGTGTTTTTGACCTCCATGAAGTGTAATGAAAGTTCATCAAGGCCACTGGGGTGTTCTTGAGCCAAAATTGGTCTTCTGGAAAAAGACCTATGGCTCTTAGGAACAAGCTGCCTTGGTAGGCCTGCTGCAATCGGTCATTAGCTGAGCAGCCATGGGAAGCATGGCCTCAGTACAAATGAACCAGTGCATTTCAGAATGTGACAGCTGGGGCCTATGGTCAGTTAATGTCTCTGTAGTTGGAAGTCTACAAGGTGCATTCTCAAAGCATTCTCAAGACAAGTGCCTATGTAATTTGGGTTTTCAAAATTCCATTCAAGTTTTGCTTAGAAACTATTACAAAAATATTTCTTAAAGTAGTAATTCAAAACCAAGTAAACCTGAGGTTGCAAAAGTGCAATCCTGTCTTTGCATTTCTAGTTCAGAACAGTTATACTACTCACAGAAAAAAATATTTGAGAAAATAGAATTACGGGCACCTGGGTGGCTCAGTAGGTCAAGTGTCTAACTCTTGATTTTGGATCAGGTCATGATCTCAGGGTTGTGGGATTGAGCCTAGTGCTGGGCTCCTTGCTCAGTGGGGAGTCAGCTGGAGGTTCTCTCCTTTTCCCTCTCTACTCTCCCCATCCTCCCCCACTCGTGCTCACTCTCTCTCTCTTAAATAACCAAGAGAAAAAAATAGAATTAAATTCTGGTCTTTGATGTGTGTGTGTATGTGTGTTTGTGTGTGTGTGTGTATACACATGCATGTAATTATGGAATGATGCCTTTTTACACATTCGTTGTATTTTAAGCATCCACAACCATCATTCTCCTTTTGATGCTTAAACTGCCATCTTTGGCCAGTGGTAACTCTTTTAAAGTTGCCTCTGGGTCATTTTGGTCTTTTATTTTTAAATCAACTTTATTAAAGTATTATTTATATATACTGAAATGTACTCATTTTAAGTTTACAGTTTGTTGAGCTTTGACAAATATATCTTCCATATAATCACCATCACGATCAAGAATAGCCATCCTAAAATTTGCCTTGTGCTGCTCTGCAGTCATCGCCCCCACATTTGCAGCCCCAGACAATCAATGATCTGCTTTCTTCCACTGTAATTCATTATACTTATTCAAGAATTTTATACAAGTAAAACCTTCTGGAAGTTACTGCTTTTTTTTCACTCACATAGCGTTTTGGACACTCCACTGTGTTTTTCCATCTATCAGAAGTCCATTCCTTTTTATTTTTTGACAGGTATTTCCTTCTGTGGATAACTACAACTTGTTTATCCATTTACCCCTCAATGGAATTTTGAGTTTCTAGTTTGGGACTACTATGAATAAATCTGCTATGAACATTCACATAAAAGTCTTTGCAAAGACATTTGTTTGCATCTCTCTTGGGTAAATCAAGGAATGGAACTGCTGAATTAAATGGCTAAGCGTCTAAGAAAACTACCAGAGTACTTTTTCTAGAGTGCATGTGCTATTTCACATCCTCTCCAGAAATGTGTAAGAGTTTTAACTGCTGCACATCATAACTAAAACTTATACAGAGTGGTATTTCATTATGATTTCAATTTGCATTTTCCTGGTAGTAATGATATTGAGCATCTTTTCATGTGTTTAGTGACTGTATACCTTCTTGTGTGAAGTGCTTATTCAAATCATTTGTCCATTTTAAATTGGATTCTAGTCTTTTTAATTAATGAGATGAGTAGTTCTTTATATATTCTGGATAAAATCTTTGGATACATGTATCATAAATATTTTTCCCCTTGAGGGATTGGCTTTCATTTTCTTAACAATGTGTTTCAAAGGATAGAACAACTTGCTTTTGATGATAAAATTCAACTAATTTTCATCCAGTTTATGTTTCTATATCTTAAGGATCTTTTTTCTATCCTCAAAATCTTGATAATTTTATTTTATCTTGCCTTCTAAAAGTTTTATAGCTTTAGCTGTTTTTTAAATCAATTTTGTGAATGTTGTAAAGTAATTTTAAGGTTAATTTTTTTCCATATGGATATCAAATTGTTCCAGGATGAATATGATTCCTAATTGTTACAACAGGACAGATCCGAAGCTAACTCCAAAACTGGTGAAGAATGTCCTCCTTCCTCCTCAAAGGAGAGTCAGCAACAATGAAAAGAGTCACCTTGAGTCTACTTTCTAGTACGCAGCCTGTAACCTCCTCCTAAATACTCCTCAATAACAGGCAATAAAGGGGAGAACCATTTTTTTTGCCCAGTTGACCATACAATTTGGTCAACAATTTGCTATGTTTGTTTATCACTAAAATGGTCCAAATCTATAAAGGCTCTGAGCTTTTGCCATTCTTGCAAACTAACAACTTAGCCTGCCATAGTTTCAAGGATATCAGCAGAAGACATGATTCCTGGGTCGGAGATAGAGAACTTCATTACTCATGGGAAGAGCGGAGGCCAGAGTGTCAGTATTTGCACTAGCTTCCTGAGCCCCATTTTTGGCAGGGCAGTATCTGCACATGCAGTACATGGAGGGGAACCCTGAGTTTAGGGAATGGGAATCTTTTATAAGGGAAAGTAAGTTTGTCTGCCCTTTGCTCCTGAGAGAGACAATTTCTCTATCTTCCACAGCTATTTGCTACATAAACATCTGTGGGGTGTGTGTGTGTGTGTGTGTGTGTGTGTGTGTGTGTAGGTCCAGAGTAAATGTAGACAGTACCTCTGATTGCAAGGTATCTGGAAATGTGAGCAACCAATGGAGAATTGTCACTCATACTTACAGCTCCTGGTTTTTCCTTTATGGCTTCATGGAGCTTCTTCCCGTGCAGCTCAGTTTAGCATTTTGCAACAGACTCAAGGAGACTCTTTGCAGATTCCTGTAGCTTTTTGTCTGCGTAACTCCCTTCTCTTTGATTCTCTGTTCTGTAAATTCTAGTCATTTCGGTTTCTCTGAATTCTTATCTTTGTCTTCTCGATTTAATACGACTGTTGTGTTTTGCTGGTGTTCTCCCTCTTTGTGCCTCAATTCAGAAAGTGATTCAGACAGAAAACTGAAGAGATTGTAGGGCTCACCTTATCTATTTACCTCCTCTTGGGGACCACAGTCCTATGCCATCTCTTTTATGACGTCTGAAACAATTATTTTGTACATTTTGCCCAATTTTGTATCCTTTGCAATGGGATTGCAAATGCAGTACCAGTTACCTCAGCATGGTAAAAGCAGATGTCCCCCTTTTTAAAATTTTCAATGGTTTCTGAGATAGTCATTAAGAATAATAGGCTTTAAGTTGCATACACATAAAACTAAAATTAATCACAGACCTAAAATGGAGCAGAATAAGAGAACACTTATACTGAAGCATAAAACACTTCGGAGGCAGAGATGCAGTCTGAGAGCTCCTCTCAGGGAGGCTAACGGGGTCAGTCTGTCAGCACCGAGGCCAGTCAGGTGAATGAAGAGACAGGAGGGGAAGCATTAGAGATGCCCCGGAGGCTGCTCCCTCCCCCTTCTTTGAGAAGGCAATTCATCCAAACCTTTGGGAAAATGTCAGATTGATTTTTTTGATGTTGTTATATACTTCAAAGTAAAAGTTTTAGTCTTGACCAGAAGTATCTCTTTCTCCGTTATTAAGTGAGGGCCTCCAGTCTCAGATTGGTTATGAAGAGCGGTAGCTTACCGTTAGTTATGGGACTAGGGCCATCTCCTGGGCTAGACACTTTGGTTCACTAACCGTAAGGCACAGGTTCAGGCTGGGGCTTAATCAGAGGAAAAGTGGTTTCCGGCGTACCCTCACTTATTTACCTCAGGACTGAATTTGTAGAACGGGAAAAAATGAGGGAAGAATCTGTCACTCATTTTACCAAATCTTTTTACAAAATAAACAAAACACCACTGGCACAGTGAGCGTGCCCTGGCTCATGTCTCATCTTTCATATTTCATCCATCTTCCCATTTTATTTCCAACCTGCTAATTGTCCTTCATTTCAACTCTTTCATTTCCTAATCTTATAAAACCAATTAGTAGCCTTCTAAATATACTAACCAAGAATGGACCTAAGGTGCTTTCCAAATGTTTTCTTTATTCAGTTCATGACTGAATTTTTCAGGCCATGCTAATAGTCTATTTACCAGCACATATTTAACAAAGCACTTAATGTGTCCTGTTAGTGTCATTGTTGTTTAATGTCAAAAAAATCAGTAGACATTTTTAAAGTCATCTCATTCGGAACTGTGATGTATTATGACTGGTGGTTAGGGCTCAATAACATGACCAAGAGAAAATCCAGAAATTGCTTCTCAACCTCTGACCTAAGACATTCTCTTTTCCTCTGCCATAATCACTTTCCTAAAAAACAAAGCTGCACCAATCATGTCATCTGCAACTTGAAGACTCGTGTTGGCAACCTGTGGCCTAACATAATAGTGAAACATTTTAGGGTACACAAGACCCATGACAATTTGAGCCTTGTTTTAACCTTCAACACCTTTTTCTGCTATTGTCTCAGGGGTCTTGGGGTTCTACCACTGTCTTGGGGTTCTACCACTGTGAAATCACTCTACACCATAACCAGATCACAAGGCCTTTTCAGGATTTGGTGCCTTTGCTTGGGCCATTTCATCTGCCTAAAAAGCTTTCTCTGGACAACTCTGACTGCTCTGGCCAGAGCTCTTTGCTCATTCTTCCTCACCCATTTCTCATCTCTGTGCAGCTAAAATGCTCCAGTAAACATATCACTGGCAAATCCTGTGCTTTTCCCACCAGAAAAAGAAACCTGAAAGAATCAGGTTAAGACAGTTCTTCAACCTGGATGCTTTAATCTCCTCTTCTATTGATTCCCAATATACCTCACCACTAGTGGCCATCCTAAACATCCCTGAAAATCCCCCTTTATATACTTACATATGTAACTCAAAATTCCCCTTGGCCCCACTAGACCAAGGCAGGGAGAGAGGATACTTACTGATTGTATGTTCTTGAGCAGAGCTACCCAGCACATCTCTCTGCGGTGATGGAAATGTATCTCTACTGTCCAATATGATGGCCACAAGCAACATGTGGCTATTGAGTATTTGATATGTAGCTATTGAGTATTTGATATGTGACAGAGGAATTGAATTTTTAAAATTGCATTTTAATTAATTTAAATATAATTTAAAGAGTTGTATGTAGCTAGTGGCTACCATATTGGATGATACAATTCTATAATCCTCATAGGCTTGGAGACCCAACTCATAGGACTATTATTCTAGGGATTAGGCCTTTAATAGTAAAAAAAAAAAAAAAAAAAAATTGAAAGGATAACTGCTCATAAAAATTAAGGTGCTACTAGGCCCATATAATTGCAAGAATTTTTTTCTTTTTCAGGACTTAATTATCTACAATTCAGCCCACATTATTTTGTATTAGTTTTCATACTGGTTCTTAAATGTTCTGCAGCCTTCCCTTTGTATATAAGTTCTGCCATTCTAGAATAATAATGTTGATTTTCTATTTTGTTCATTTTTTTATACCTTTATGAATGTGCTGCATATAGACAACACGTATTAGATGATGTTCAGCTAGTATTTGGACTAGTCAATGAAGTACTAGATAAGGAAGATTGCTTTTATGGAATACATGGAAACATAAAATCATCCCTAAATGAATTCAGTTAGCATTCATCATGGTTTTATCTTTTTATTTATTTTTTAAATTTTTTTAAGATTTTATTTATTTATTTGATAGAGATCACAAGTAGGCAGAGAGGCAGGCAGAGAGAGGGGGGGAAGCAGTCTCCCTGCTGAACAGAGAGCCCGATGCGGGCCTTGATCCCAGGATCCTGGTATCATGACCTGAGCCAAAGGCAGAGGCTTTAACCCACTGAGCCACCCAGGTTCCCCCATCATGGTTTTAACAGGGAAGGCAATAGAAAGCACAAATGGGGTGCCAGATAGATCTTGGTCAAGGGCTTCAACCTGTCTAAACTTCAGTTTCCTCTACTGTAAAATGATGAAGATAATAATAATATACAACCCAGTGACATAATGCACTTAGGTTAGTATCTGGCATAGGACAAGTGTTTAAATGTTGGTTGATATTGTTCCTGCAATAATGATTATTCTATTATTACTTTATTAGTGTTCTCATTAGTGTAGAACTTTACAGTTGACAAGGCACTTTCAGAATGTAATCGCATCTGACCCTCTAAATAGCCTTCCAGGCAGGTAGATAGTCCTCCTTTATAAAAGAAGAATGATGTTTAGAGACTTTAAGCAACTTGTCTGAGCCAACAAAAGGCAGAGCTGTCTACAGATTCCAGAGTCCACACACAGGCCACCGTGCTGTGCTCCTGTGTTACTGGTAATCATCTTGCTGCCTTTTTAGAGATGCTTATTCATTTCTTCATCTCCAACTGCTTACTCTTCATCTGGGTTTTAGCAAATATTCCCTGCTTCCCAAGAATACCCTCTCTTTAGGGTCGTCTCTCTTTCCAGCCATATGCTACTATTGTGTTTTAAAGTTGTTTCTTATGTGTTAGGCAAGCAAATGTTTTGTAATATGTAGTAGTGCCTTGTGTAAGCATTGGCAAATCAATTTTTTTAAAAACTCTTATCCATATCCAAGAGCAAACACTTATGGTTTACTTCAGAAGAGCCAGGCCAGCATCTGAAGCTGGAGCTCAACAAATGTGTCTTTGTTTCAGCGGATCTCAACATCAGTTATAAAAGCTCTTAGGCATCTGCCAAGAGTCTTTGCCACATTGTACCTTACAAGTAAAAGACAAAGGGCTTTGGAATAATTAAACAAAGCACAATTTCTACATTTTATTTACTGAGGACCCTATCCTGTATTTTTTTATGCCAGCACAATTCAAATGGAAGTTAGTTGAAAAGCGGCTCACGCGAGATTTAGAGGATTCGATTCATAATCCATACTGAAAAAAGTGCTCCTACCAGTGCATATCAGGCAGTATTAAGACTTGCTTTCTCTTCTTAATTAGGCAGAATACAATGATGTGGCTAAATAAATGCAAAACTCGATAACTACCCTCATTCCACCACATCAGACCAACCATGATGATATGGCCAAATGCGCACGGCACCCTTCACATCCGAAGGCAGTATGAATCTCTTCACTCTGCGCGATAATTTCCCATCCTCACCTCCAGCCTGCTTGACTTGGAGTCACTGGGCATGAACCCTGATCAAAGAATGCACAGTCAAACACAACTGGGGTTTCAGGAAAAACAACAGGGTGAAGAAGCAAAGCATATCTCAGGATGCTTAGGGCCCTCTGTGTGTTTTAATTTTCTGCTTAAGGAAATGAGAATTAGACGGTTGCTTTCTAGGGATGTCTATATAATCATGAGCAACTCAATTTCTGTGTCTTTTTCTCTACATGTAAAACAAAATAGTTGAGGAAAGAATTCCCACAACAGAATCAAGGTCATTCGGGCTCTTGGACATTATGCCAGAGGGGCCTATCCTGAGAAATTGCCTAATGGAGCAGTACAGCTAAGGTCTCTTACAATAGCAGTAGTCAAGGTTATTATACAATAAAGATTTTTCAGAAGACATTTGCTTTACAGTTGGCTGGGCTCTTCCCAGAACATCGTACAAGTATTGAGGATTTTTCTTCAGCATCCTGCCAAAAAGTCCCCCACACATAGTGGGTAGATGCTGCTCTGTAGTTTCACTGAAGGGTTCCTGCAGCTTACAACTCAATTCGGGGTAGACATATGGGTGATGAGTGACAAAGGAACATTGACCCCAAATTGACAACATGTAGTCTCTGCTCCCAGCTAATTTCCTGAGCTGTCCTGAGCAGTTTTACCAACACACTTCCTCCTGTTCTGTCATTTGGGAAGTCCAACTAAGAGTCATTTACACTAATTTTGTCCCATCCATAATAAGCTTCCTATACGTATTAAGATTTTTGAGTAAATGTTTCCAAATTATTTGTTAAAGGAAGTGGAGTATACTTGGCCTATAAATCAGTCCTGTGTGTACCCTGCTCACTTACCTTGCTGAAGCCACAATGTTCTTGCTACATTGATTCACAGTGTTGTTCTGGCTTGCAAAGCAAAGCAAAACTTTGAATCTGCTTTAAAAATAAATTGCACGCATTTCAATCAGGGAAGACTTTGGTAAATGCAGTGAATGTTGAAAGGCAAAACTGGCGACCTCTGACCTGCTTATTTTGAAGACTTGATAGTTGTGGTTTTTGTTTTGCCCATTGTGAAAGTTGTTCGCTCTGGTATTCCTTACCTGGAGCAAGTAATGACAATATTAAAATATATGTAATCGTTTTCCATTTCTTAAGATATAGCCATTTGTTCTAAAATAAAATGAGGCACTACATTCTTTGTGAATCGAGGACATTTTCTTCTTATATTTTTACTGTAACCTAGACTGTGGTATTTTCTAGTCATTGAGAGGAGGAAAAATCTATTTTTTTTCTGTGCCACATACACAAACACACAAACTTAGAAAGTAACCTGCTGAGTGATTAAGAGAATTCAAGTACTGCCTAACAAAACTAATATGCCATGGAAAAGAAACACAGGAGTGACTAATCTGTGAAACTGCACCCAAAAATGCTACATATATTCATCTAGAGGCAGAAAAGGGACACAGCTTTTCAATGATACATTTACAGTTGTTTTCCTCCTGGGCCAGTATGCAAAACAAAAAGAACTCTTGCATCTGGTGATAGATAGGATTTCCTAGACCCCAGCATGATGGTCACCAGAACTAAAGCTATCTGGTTTAGCTGGATTATTCTCTAAAGGGCAAGACCAGAAACTCACTGTCCCCTTGGGCCAGGAATAACAACACCCTCCTCATATTTGCGCGGAGCGTTCTTGACATAAGCCAAGTGTGCGCCTTGAGTTAGATTTCCAGTAATACCGATTTGCATTGATCTATCTTTATCCTCTCGTTTCTGCTTTGTGACAAGTGATGTAAATTTATGAAGTGGTGGGACACACAAGCGCCATCTGTCATTAAAAAGTAGAACAAGGCTCAAGCTGCAGAAAGGGATAGGGCTGGTGGCCTTGGAATTCTCCACTTGTTCTAACAAACCAAGTCAAGAGGGCAAGGGCACAGGATAGCAAAACTCAAGTTCTGTCAAAGCACAGTGTGGATGCTGGAACAAATCCTGTCCCAGTCATCCTGTCAATCATTCTGGTGGTGATGCCGGTCAAAGCAACCTCGTAACCAAAGCCGGGGGAGCTTTTTGGTTCTGATTTTGGAGGTGAATTTAAGCACAGCAATTCTTCCAGCTTCTATAAAATTATCAAACAGGGATTAAGTCTTTCTTTTCTTCTGTGTTTGTTAACAATGGTTTGCAAAATGTAGTTTGTAGAGGAAGCACTTAAGACATGCTTTCTATTGATTTTTCTGAGTGTTTTACCTTTTCCAGCCGGTAACATTGCTCCTTCTATTCTAGATTTCATAGGCTCCATTCAGGACAGGAAATAGCCACTGCTTAAATGTGACCTCCATGCCTTCATTTTATCCTTATACAAAAGTGATCACTACACCCTCGTACAACAGAGTGGATCACTTTTATTTTTGTTTCATCGGTTGATCTTTTTAAATAAGACTAGAAAATAAATCGGACTTTTAGCATGATAACTCTGAAAAATTTTAATAATTGGGGCACCTGGCTGGCTCAGTCAGTTAAGTGTCTGACTCTTGGTTTCGCCTCAGGTCATGATATCAAGGTCATGAGATTGAGCCCAGCATCAAGCTCCTCGCTCAGCATGGAGTCTGCTTGAGGTTCTTTCCCTCCCCCCACACCCCTTCCCCTGCTTACACACACGTGCACATGCATGCACACATGTTCTCTCTCTCTCAAATAAATAAAATCTTAAAAAAAAATTTTTATAATTATTTCTAGACTTGTCGAAATATTGATATCAAAGCTATAGTCCAGTCTTGCCTCCTAAGTATTAATCCCAAATTATTTTACACTTGAACAATATAAATAGAGGTGCCTGGGTGGCTCAGTCAGTTAAGCATTGCCTTGTGCTCAGGTCCTGATCTCAGGGTTCTGGGATGGAACCTTGTAACAGGCTTCCTGCTCAGTGGGGAGTCTGTTTCTTCCTTTCCCTCTGCTCCTCCCTGGCCACCCTACTCATTTTCTCTTTCTGTCAAATAAATAAATAAATAAAATAGTTTAAAATATATATATAAATGAAGATGAAGAAGATGAACTAAGTATAAAAAATGGATTTTAATTGCAATGGCATTGTTATTAGACTATATGACCATATACTATAAATGTAATGGGCATAAATTTTTAATTTTTATTCATATATCTATAAGTAATGGAATGTGAACATATGGCTTGACTATCAGAGAATGATTAATTATCATGTGAATTAATAGAGTGCTTTTTTTGTTCTTTATAGTTTATGATAGGTAAAATATTTGCAAACCCATTTTATTATCATATGACAAGAAAATAAAGAGCTAAAGGTGGTAGGTGATGGAGAGGATATGGTGAGAACAACCCAGGCCTGCTCTAGTTCAGCTCATTTCTCTGCCTCCTTCACCAGAAAGCTCCCCAGCCCTCGTCTACTGGAGTTCCTTCTACCATCGTGCCCCACGTCAGGGAAGAAAGGACTCCCTTTCCTCCCAGAATTGTATGACTAGTGGGGGTCATTCTTCCTTATATACCACTTATATGGCATTGCCTTATGTATCAGGCATTATCTTATCAGGATCTCTACCCCCTGAAGGCCTGAAATATGAGGCAAAAATATGAAGAGTCAATAAGGCTTGGGACACCAAAGTCACCAGCAGCAAAACTGACACAATGTTAAATGTCTGCCATAAGGTTAACAATATGAGGATTAATGTCAGAGGCTCTGGCAGATCTTAGCCCACCAGTGTGTGACATGGGTACAGCTGCCAGGGTGTGGGGCAGGAAGAACTCTTCTTATGGAAGACTGTTTATTTGGAAGTTTTGATTTATTCTTTTATTTTATAAAAGAGAGTTTTTATTTGGAAGAGAGTATATATGGTTTTTCGGGTCTCTCTTGTCTGCAATCATTTTGGTTCTATGTGTAAGTCACCTGCCCTCTGTTACAATTCACTATTTTAGGTCTTCCCATGGAGCTATGGGCATATTTAACTAACTTCCTCTTTCCTCAGCACAGCAAACTCTTTGAGGGTAGAGTAGGGATAGAGCAGACATGAGATATGGGTGCCCTAAGGGATGAAAGGATTGAAGAATTTGAGGACTACATCCCTGTGGACAACAGTATCATTGACTTTCCGTTGGGATAGCTCCAATACTTTATGTTTTGAGTTATTATTTTACAACTCAGCTTAGGATATTTTAATATATATCTTTGTGCTAAATCTCACTACTATATTATTGTACTTATGGGCTTACTTACTCCTGTGCTAACGGATACATTTTTAAAGTTCTTTGCAGTTTATTAATATCGAGTCATTTGATTCAAAAACATTTGCTTTCTCAGGCCATTGGAGTCAGCTGACTTGTAAGGAGCATTAAAGTATTGATTGGTCCGTGTTTAACGAGCCATGCCGAATGGTTTTATGTGATTTGGTTTAGCAGTCTGCCTCCCTGATTCTTGGATTGGCTGACAACACTACAGTGCTTTAATCGTTCGTTTCGAAAGCTGAAGAGAGTATTTTCCTTCAATCATTACAAAGTGGTAAACAGCTAGGATCAAAGCTGGAGGCAGGGTCATCTAGTTGCAATTATTGCTGTCAGAGTCAAAGTGTCTTTATATGAAGGCGACCTCACCGTTCCTCTCCTCTGAAGATGGTCTCGATTGGGCCCCAAGGCGCCGGACGCTGTGCCTAAGGCCTTCCGCACCTTTGCTTTAGAGCCGGGTTAACCAGCCACGTCGCTCTTCCAGGGCTGATTTATCTTACAGGTGACACATTAGACAGAAGCACACAAAGTTTGAATTCCAGCCTCTGTGTTGTCTTGATTTTTCAGATCAAATTAATCATCTCGTGGTGTGCCCTTGGACGAGCTGTTCGCTGTATACATTTAGCTGTCCACACTGCATCCGCCACCACGGGAAGCAATCCTCTGATAAAGAAAACAAGCTCACAAAAGGCAAAGGTACCAGGCAAGTGAGAGAGGAAGATGACTAGAAAAGAGGATGTGCAGTTTGGTTTTTCAAATACAGCACTAGTGGCAGGCGTGCGGTGTCCGCCGGTGGTTGCCAGAGTCCTCTCGGACTCTTTGAGGGACTCAGCCTCAAAGCAAGCATAATGCCACCCACATGGCATTTCTGTGGAACGACCTGAAGTAATGTGGGAGAAATTGTATGTGTCTTGCGAAGGAATCTAGATATATTCCGAGTGTTTCATTTTGGGGGATTTTTTTTTTCATTATTATATTGGAAGATCCACTAGTTGTCACCCACCAGCCCAGCCCAGCCCAGATCTCTTGGGAACCAAACACACAGAACAGTATCTTCGGCTTAATACTCTAGTGCCACAAAGGGATTGATAAATTGGAAGAAGTTTGGAAAGATCCACAGGAATAATAAAAGTAACGGGAGAATGATTTACAGACCACATGGAAGGAACAGACCATGTGTAGTGTAGACGCAGTGTATGCAGCGTAGTAGTGGTGAATAGAAAACATGAAGCCAAAAGTATTTGAAGTGTATGAATGCCCACTTGAAGAATTCTATCACATAAAGAGAACATACTCCCTAGAAGCTAGACATCATGAAATAAAATTAAAGACTGGTAACTTTAAGTTTTCCACCAAATATAATAGTAATATTAATAGCTAATACTTTTGTAAAGGTCTATTTATTTATGTGAGAGAGAAGAGAGTGTGAGGCGGGAAGGGGCAGAGGGAGAGGAAGAGAGAGAGGATCTCCAGCAGACTCCCCCCTGAGCATAGATCCTAGTGTGGGGCTCGATCTCACCACCCTGAAATCATGACCTGAGCCAAAATCAAGAGTTGGACACATAACAGACTGAGCCACTCAGGAGCCCCACTAATACTTTTTTTATAATTGGAAAGTAGAGCGATTATATCAATAAACTGTTATCAGTGGAATACCATTTCTCTATAATTTCAAAAAGAGCCTAAATTCTACCAATCAGGTCTAGGCTATAGCCGATTCATGAAGAGTCTCACTGTTTCCATTCTCTTAAATTATGAATGTTTGGTGTTCTTTTATCCATGTTTATTTAGCAATTGTATACCAGATGCCTCAATACAACACTGAGCAAAAACAGAGCCCCTGCCCTCCCGGAGCTCATGGTCTACTGAGAGGACCAACGATAAACAAACGGCCACCCAGATACAGTTAAGATTACAGCTGATGTCAGTGCTTAGTAGGAAATGACCAAGGATATTCCAAGAGTTGACAACAGTGACCTTCCCATTTTGAGGAGGGTGGTGGAAGTGACGTATCAGCAGAGGCCTGAGGATGAGTTACCTGTGGGGAGAGAGGGTGTTGAAGGAGAAGGTGTAAGGGGCGGGAGGCAGCTCTGTGAAAGCCCAGGTACGCCAGTGAGCAGGGCACAAGTTTCATAACCAGATTCGTTTAACTTGAGACCTGCTTTGCTCAGAAGAAATACAAATGAAAATGCAGGGCAAATGACCTGCAGTTACCTGAGGGAACCCAGACCTTCAGATAACTCCACTGGGAACATTCTATGCACATGACTTGGTGTCCATAAGCTATGACCCGCCGCATTTATGATTCTGCAGTGCAGCCTGGCCTTGGGTTTGTGCATTTGCACTAGGGGCTGGGACGATCTGCATGCTTGTGGAGTTGGATGTGACCACTGCTGTCCTCTCTGGCCATAGATGCGTTGGTTCTCTCTACATTGGAAACTGAAAGGATAAACCCCATAGAAGGGACAGTTGTGGGAAACTCCTGGATGGTATTTTGACTTTGGTGGATCGTTGTGTAAAACCCTGCGAGAAATTAATTTCTTATATTCCAAAAAGGTAATGAATACACTAGAGGGAAGTCTGAAAGGAGATCCTTTGTATCATGTAATTGAGGAATTACAATTTCTAAAATTCCATGTGTTTCCTCGTGAATCATTTTCTGAGGAAGTGTAATCCTTATGCAGAGGGACACTCCTGGGTCACACCCTTATTGAGATTGAAATAGGCCACGTCTGACTTGTTTAATAGGCATTCTGTGGGAGGGGCACATTAAAAAAGTTTAATGAATTAAAAGTTTAACAGAGGTTGGGTTAAACAAAGTTAAACACACTTCCTTACTGCCCAACTGATCAAAGTGCTTAATATTTTCATATTAATATAAATTATAAAACACTTGTAATAAATATAGTATTTGGCATCTCCCAAATTTATTTTTTTGGAGAATCCTTTTTTCCCCTTGAAATACACAACCCTAGAACCAAATATTTCCCGTATACCACTCATATAGGTGATCTAAAATTAGGAAAAAGTCATTACTATTTGTTGGTTCTAGGATCTGTTGCCAATTCGTTGCCTTTGTAATTATATCTACAGTTCTGAGCTGAGCAGATAAGACCATTCACTGTCTAGACTCAGTCCAATTTTTTCTTTCATCTTTTCCCCCCAGCACATGTACTTTCTGCTCTAGCCACACTGAACTTCTCCTTTGCCCTGAACACACCCTCCTTTTCTCTATGGTACCTTGTACATTCCCCTCGGCTGGAAAGCCCTTGGTCCCCACCGTTACCTCCCTCTGCTCTTGGCCCCACTTTTGCTTGTCAAGAGTCTATTCCTCAAAATCAAGCTTACGTATTTTCTCTGGGACCTTTGTTCTTTCTTCTGTTAAAGCATTTTCACCATGATGTTCTTATTTATCTGTTTCTCTGACCCTTCGCTGCCTTCTGCCTTCCCCTGGCTGAATTTCTTGGTTCAGGAATAACAAACAGAGACAGTGCTCCGGTTTGTATACAGTCTTACCTGCTACAGCATCCAGCACACAAAGGAAATGTCGATGCTTAGTGCAGGAACTTGAATTTGTGTGTGTATGCATATGTGTGGTGAGGATATTCTCTACATTTTAAATAAAACAAATCAAACTATAAAAAATCTCTCTGACGAGGAGCACAACCCATCTGTCTTTGCATGCATTTATTATTGCACTTATAAAGTATTAAAATGTTGTTCTATGAGTCATATGGTAACGTTGTCCTTGAGCACAGGGATCTTAGCATATTCATTTTTCATTCTCAGCACTTAGCATAGATCCTGGCATTTAGTAAATGGCCAATAAATGGTGCTTGAATTAAATGGAATTGAATCTTGCTCAACTCCTGGCTGCTACCCCTGCTGATGTAAAGACTGTCACACCACAGTGACAAAATGTGTGAACTCTGGGATCAAAATGCTTGGTTTCAATCCTAGCCCTTCACCAGCTGTGTAACCTGAACCATTTTATCCTGTGCTTTGTCATCTGTGAAAAGAGGATGTTCATATTGTCTACTTCTGGGGCTGTTCCTTTAATCCTTAATCTATATTTGTATCTATTTCTGCATCTATTCTATGTATTTTAATTATATCGAGTGTCTGTCCCAAGCCTTCTCAGTGAGGGAACAATTAAGGGCTGTACTATATGAGGGAAAACTTCTACCCTAAATTCTGTTAAGTGTCACATTAGAGATGAGGATCATGTCAATAAAGGAGTTACCTGAACAAATAGGAGGGTATAATTTCCATTATGTAATGATTATAATCTGCCCAGCCAAAATGATTATAAAGTGATCTTATTTCCCAACTTTTCAAACTTTGTCGTATAACTTTTATGAAAAATTCTGTAAATGTCAGGGGGAAAAGTACTATACTATAGAAGATATTTTATATTTGTACTATTTTACAAAGTGCTTTAAAATATGTATTATCTTATTTGATTCTCATAGGAACTCTATAAAGAAAACCAGATCCAGTTTTGCAGTCCAGCTGGGAGATGGTGGACATAAATGACAGTGGGCATAGTGTTATACTAAGTATCAAATGCACATTTTAAATAATAAACGCAGGTTTTCAGAGCATGAAATTATTCTTGAGAAACACCGTTGGGGGTAAAGATATTATAGAAGAGGTGGAGTTTCAGGTGGGCCCTGGAAGGTAGGATTTAGGCAGGTGTAAAGCAGAAAGAACAGAGGTTGACATGCTTTTGGTATGTTTAGGGTGATGAGCTCACAGTATGGCAGCAGTGGAAGTTCAGGCTGGTTCTGGAAGCTGAGTCTGGTGGTCTACCCTAGAGCGTAGAGGCTTCGGAATGCCATGCTGCCCTGCACATTCCCCAAGTTAAACTGCCCACTTGCCTGCAGACACCACTGGCTAACATGCTCCATGAATTACAAGTATGATAGCCAAGGAAGGTCTGGAGTCACCCACACCCAGGGACTGGCTTCCCCCCATTAAAATAAAGTTTTGCTCAACTGCTTCACTCAACAAACAATAACCAGCATTGCCATTATTCCAGCACTATAAAAATAGTCATTCAGCCACTGAAATTTTATCAAATATTCCTACCAGGATTTATTGGCTATTGAGAATGTTTTTAATAGCCTGACTTTGCTCATTTGGTTTTTAGATGTGTTATTACTGATGTACCCATTCAATCAATTTCTATTTCCTGTGCTGGGGAGAAAAACTGCCCCCAGCCCTACTGGTCCCTGGGTTCAGGACTAGAAGGAAAAAAAAAAAAAGATTTACGCGATAATCATGGAATGTAATCACATACTTTCCTGCTCTATGTTAGGGTTTTCAATTCTGATATGGATTATTCGGGGGTATTGTAGAGTCTTCCCAAAAAGTAGGATAGCATTCTCATCTTTCGTAAGTGGGGGGTGGGGGGAGGAGGAGGCTAGCCTAAGGGTCATAGTGAGAGTGGTTTAAATCCTCTGTTAAGTGATTTAAATCCTCTGGTAAGATTTCATGTAACCCCATGAGGCTAATGTAACATTTTTTCTGTTGTCATGCAGAATTGCTGGAATTAATATGCATACTAAGAACCTTAGTACTGACAATTCTGGATAGATTATTTTTACCTTTCAGAGAAAGCCCAGTATTTTTTACTTTCTGCCCTTAAATTCACACACATACTTCTGGCTTCAGTCTTTCTTACCAAATTTCCCCTCATATCAGAAAGGCATAAAGTAAAATTAAATGTTTTTACCAGAAGATGGTTCTTGTTTGCTACCTTAAATCTTTAAAGCACGCCAGTGCCATTATAACCTGTTCTCAGAGTAATCTTTTGAGAAAGATTATACACTAGTTATTGATGAAAATTGAGATGCTTAGAGCTTTTGCTTTATTTTGTTCCAAATCTTTAAGAATAACAACTACAAAAAGGTTGTTGTTATTAACAATAAAAAAGTGGCAATGAGAAATAAGTCATGGTAGCAAATTATCGTCTAAGAATAAGCTGAACCCATTAGGAGTCTCAGTACTTTTTCTCATATGCAGAATAGCACATAGTGTCTTACTGGGCAACCCCCCACGGCATAGTGCATTGTTTCCCAAAGTTCACAGCCCCTTCCCCACAGTGGCCACCTATCCCGAACCTATGTCCTTGGCCTTTCAGCAGCATTTGGTATTGTTTCCTGGAGGGCTCATGACCTCCCTGGTTGCCTGGCTTCCATCACAGAGCGGTACCTTGGGACTTCCCTTGCCACTCTGACTGCTCCTTCATGGGTTCATTGACTCCTCCCTGTGTTGCCTAAGCGCAGGCACTGCCTCTGGTCCCTACTGCCAGGGAGGCATCTCACCTACTTTCAAAGCTTTATCCTCCATAAAAACCAGATCTAATCTAAACCTCACCCACCTCCCTTTTGAATTAGAATCCCCCATTCTTGATTCTGTGTTTGATATTGCCCGCAGCAGTAAGTCTTGCTAGCACCTTGCTGGCAACTTACTCCCTTTCCATCTCCTCCTCAACCCCCACTTCTGAAACATGTAAGTCTCCTCTAGATCATAAACTCTATTAGGACAGTTCTTTTGATTGTTGTCATTTTTCCTTAAATTTAGATATCCTCTGTACTTAAAATAAAGCCTGGCATGTAGCTGACATTTGGTAGATGTTGAATGAATGAATGAATGAATGAATGAATGAATGAATGAATGAATGAATGAATATCACCCCATCTGTACCCACTACAAACCAGCCTAACTCGCCTGTATATCCTGGTAGTCACCTGTGCTTAAAGCTTGGGTGACCATATTATTTATCACCTGCCCTGGGTGGAATGAAGCACTATTAATTTTTAGTGTAGAAGGGGCACTATTATTATGCTGGGACAGTAGTCATAAATTTGGAAAGTCTTGGGAAAACCTGGCTGACTGCTTAATCAAACCATCAGCTTTTTTTTTTTTTTTTTTTTTTTAGCTTTTCCTCTTATGTTCCCCTACAGGTCTGCTGCCAAGACATATATCTTGTCTGCTTTTGAGCTTTCCCCTCACTTGGTCTCGCCTTTGCACCCTCATTCTTTCATTTGTCTGTTTCAAGCCTCACCACATCCAGCCCAGTTACTACTAGTAGCCTCTTGACTGGCCTTGTTGATCCCAAAACAGTCTCCGCAGTGTCTGTCTTTGCCCATTCTATTCCCCGTACATGTGGCTGCCAGATTAATCTTCCTAAGGATCGGCTACAATAATATGATATCCCTTCCCAGCAGAGTTCCATCAGCTCTCTGTTAACTCTGAAGTAAATGCAAACTTCTGGTCTTCAAAGTTCTCAACCTTGAACTACATTCATAGCCAAACATGTTAGAGACCTGAGCCACGCAAAACAGCATTGGCGTCACCCAGGAGTTTATTATAACTAAAGACTTCTGGACCCTACCATCAGACATGTAGAATCAGAATCTACATTTTGGCAGGATTCCTGAGTGATCTGTATACAAATTAAAGTTTGAGAAACACTGCTCTAACTTTAACCTAACTGGAGGAATCACACTCCCCAAATTTCACTTCCATGCTTTGTTCACACTGATCTCTTTTTATAAAGTACCTGCTCACACCTTCTCTCCTCATTGCAATTGTATTAACCTTCCAAAGATAGCTATCAGCCACTAGATACTCTATAAAACCTTTACTGAAACAACTATCATCTTGCATTTTGTGAACATACCATAGTGTTTTGCTTCTACTTTTGCTACTGTCCCACTTAATTATGTTAAAGTTACTCAGGTACTAAGTTTCCATACATCTGCATTCCCACTATATGATAAGCCCCATGTAAGCAGGAACTATCTTTTTTTCTAGTAGCGAAAGATACATAACATAAAATTTACAATTGTAACCATTTTTAAGTGTACGATTCTATGGTATTTAAATGCATTCACACTGTTGTGCAACCATCACTCTCCACCTCCAGAACTTTATTTTACTATTTCAAGCTGAAACTCATACCCACTAATCATCAACTTCTCATTCCTGTCTCCCTGCAAACCATGGCAACCACCATTCTACTTTCCGTCTCTAACCTACATACCGCATATATATAAAATCTACAGTATCTGTCCTTTTGTGCCTGGCTTATTTCACTTAGCATGATGTCTTCAGAGTTTATCTATGTCACAGCACGTACCAGAATTTTCTTCCTTTTTAAGGGTATATAAATATTCCATTGTACACGTATACTGCTATTTCTTTATCCACTCATCTGTCAATAGACATTTGAGTTGTTTCAACTTTTTGACTACTGTGAATAATACTGCTGTGGACATGAGTGTACAAATATCTGTTTGAGTCCCTGCTTTCAGCTGGATGTACACCCAGAAATGAAATTGCTGAGTCATATGGTAATTCTACTCTTAATTTTTTGAGGAACCTCCATACTATTTTCCATAACAGCTGTGCTATTTTATATTCTTATCAACAGTGCACAAGGATTCCAGTTTTCTACATCTTCACCAACACTTGTTTTTTTCTGCGTTGGGTAAGTTTTGTTTTGTTTTCTTTTGTACTAGCTTTTCAAATGGGATGGTTATGAGACGGTATGTCATTGTGGTTTTGATTTGCATTTCCCTAATGATTAGTGATATTGAGCATCTTTCCATGTGCTTATTGGCCATTTGGATGTCTTCTTTGGAGAAATGTCTGTTCAAGTCTTTTGCCCATTTTCAATCAGGTTGTGTGTTTTTTGTTGTTGTTGAGTTGTAGATGTGCTGTGTATATTCTGGGTATTAACTCTTATCAGATATGTGATTTGCATATATTTTCCCCATTCTGTATGTTGCCTTTTCACTCTGTTGTTAGTGTCCTTTGATACAGGAACTGTTTCTATATCCCTACTATAGTGCCTTCAAATGGTGTCTCGTCAATATTTGTATTTTCAGTTTAATTGAGTTCATAAATGATGCTTAATTAATGATTTATGACCTTACTTAAATTTATGATAAAATCTAACTAAATATAGTATATGTGCTGCCGAAGCGAGCACAAATCTAACTAAATATAAATTAACTTTGTCTTAAAGTTATTTGGGACAAATTCAATGGAATTGAGGAACTTCAAATATAATTGTGAACATTTTCAGGCTTGAACTCTGCTAAGATATATAAAGAAGGCTTCAAAACACTATACTGAAAATTTCCCATCACTGTCCCTAGATTTAGAATTTTGGCAACTTCCACAGGGAGGCTTTGAAAGTTAATTGCTCTTGTATGACAAGAAAGAGATGAAGAATTATTTGTGGGACAATCAGATAAAAGTTTTAATTCTTATGTTTGGCTAGGGGCTGTCCCATGATCAAAGACAGATGGGAAATAGAAAGTAACTCTGAAAGAATGAATTTGTAGGGAAGTAAGGATGTTTATAAAAATTCTGAATGTTCCCTGAAGCATGACTCCTGCCGGTCTTGCTGTAATCAGATGCATCATTAATGTGACAGTAGTGAATAAAAAAAGCTAGTGGATATTTGTAGGATTGTAAAATGAGAGAGATAATACGTTCTTCATTATTTCTGAACTACATTACCTGGCTAATTTATAAGCCAAGAAAGCTACTGGTAATAGCTCTATTAACAATTCTGATTATTTTACTTTCTCACATTCTGGTCTTTCTGCTCTCTGATTTATTTTTAGTTGAAAAACTTTCTACCACAAATTATCTTTAGGCTAGAGAGTCACGTTAGTTGTATACTTGCTGTGACCACGTGCCCTCTGTAGACAGCTTAATGGAAATTCCTGATTGTTCTGGTTGGTTCACATTTGAAAGGGTTACATAAAACTTCTTTTGAGTAATTAACACAGCATCCCAACAAAGAGTTAGTTGATTTTTTTACAATAAAAGTTCAAGCAAGAGAAAGTCATTTAGAAGGCAGAAGAGATTGCCTTCCTGGGGTCATTTTTATTCTGAATTATGAAACAACTTCAAAGGGATGAGTCAAGCACTTAGTATTTCTGGTGCAAAACATTACTACTGAACAACCATAGTTCAATGACAAGATCTCTACTGGATTAACATAAATGAGAGCTAATAATGGCCCATGCATGCACATATATATGTTGGTATATTTAAAGGGTATGTGTGGGGAGTTAACCAGGGTCATACCTAGCTTTCGTTATAACTCTCTATTTTCTCTATTTACTCAACCCCTAACTTTGTGATGAACGATCCATTTGGAACAAACATTTTGTGTCCTCTCAGATATGTGAAGATTACACATTTCCCCCAACTGCTTAATGTAATGCTTTAAACATTTTCCCCTGACTATTCTTGACTCATTCACTTACCTGTGCTCTGAAGCGATTTGTCTGATTGTTTACATTAGGAGAGGTTAATAGGAATAGAGAGTTAAAGCCAGGAATATGTGGACATTTCTGACTTTGATTAGTTGTAACTTAAGTCTAAAGTGTGGCAGGTGTTTCTGAGACGAGATCTATTGTTTTAAGGCTCTTCGAGCCTCAGTTGGTGTTTCAACAAATACATTTTGTGACCACCTTTTTCCAGTTTCAGTTCTGGAAAATAACAACAATAGGTATTATACAAACACCTTAAATTAAAAAGGAGAAGTTCATGTGTTGAGTATCAAACATGTACCTGAAATCATACAGTTTTAGAAATGAGACCTCAGAGGCTACCTGTTCTGTGTCTCTCACTTTACAATTGAAGTAAATGAAACCCAGTGAGTTTAAGGGACTGACCTAAGATTATATAGCTCACTCATGGCACCACTAGGATGAGACTCAGGAACTGGGAGGCATCATAGATCAGTGTCCTCACTATTATGTATCATCTTCCTTCAGTTAATCCTTCAATTAAACCACAGCACTATATTAATCAATTCGCGCCCTTTTAATTATAGTAAACCATGTGTATTGATGTAATCCACAAGTTGTTCCTTTATTAAATACCGAAAATGTTCTTGTCCTAACCTTCCCACTGAAAGAAGAATGCTAAAGTAGCAAGTATTTTTGACAAGGTAACAAAATGTTATCCAGTGTGAAATCCTTAATGACATCAGTCTGAAATGCAGAATGGTTGATATCTGCATAGACAGACTGAGGGAGCATAGGCTTTATTAACAGTTTTTCAGAAAAGACGTATTGCTAACATGTTTAAGCAAAGCAGATGTGGAAAGATTAAAAAAAAAAAGCTGACCGTTTCTATACAGTATGCTTTCAGGTGCTAGTGAGGATGAAAATAGACAAGACGTAACCTTACAGAATTCCTCTTTGCTCAGATGATGATAGCAGCATTGACAATGAAGAAGGAAAGAACTGAAAGTTAATGAAGTCCTTCCTCCTATTAGGATTTATGTTAACATGTTTTATACCAGTTTATTTAAAAATGGCATATATTGATCCTAAACTTTGAGAAAGATTTTAGACAAAACTAATAATTAGCACTTTAGTTAAAATGTACCAAATTGGGTGCCTGAGTGGCTCCGTCGGTTAAGCGTCTGCCTTCAGCTCAGGTCATGATCCCAGGGTCCTGGGATGGAATCCCACATCAGGCTCCCTGCTTGGCAAGGAGTCTGCTTCTCCCTCTACCCCTCCCCTTTGCTTATGAGCTCTCTGTCTCTCTCAAGTAAATAAATAAAATCTTTTTAAAAAATGAAAGAAAGAAAGAAAATGTACTGAATTAAAGCAGGGCAATATTCAGAAGGGATAATTTTGTCCTGCATATGAATGCTATGCAAAAGCCCGGGTAATCTCTAACATTATAACTAAACATCAAAAGAAATCCTAGAACATTAAAAAAAAAAAAAAAAAACTGTGCTAGGAGGTTATCTCTGTATATTAATTTCCTGTTGCTGAGACTAGTGTGTCAAACTTCCCTACTGCCCAAATCCAGCTGAACATACAAAGGATATGGCAAGATTAAAATTCAGCCTAAGTGATATTAGCAAATTTTACTGTATATTAATTCCTTGCTGTCTTTCTGAAGCTAATTGCGCTATGCAATCAGTGTTTCCTATTCCCCAAACCCAGCTAAGAATGAAAAATGGAGCCGAGATTCAGCAAGATTGGCTCATAAATACAAAAACGAATTTCCTCTTCTAATCAAAAGTGGTAAGAATAATTATTTATAATTGATTAATATACTAGAGCTCATAGTGATAGGTAGTTGTAGGTGCCTGTTCTAAATACTTTATAAATATGGCCTTATTTAATATTCACAACAGTCCCATGAAATAAAATGCATTATTTTCTCCATTTTACAGATGAGATACAGAGAAGCTATGACTTTTTCTAGAAAGTGGCAGAGCTATTCTAGAAAAGATAAAGGCCATGAACAATATGCTCATGTACTTTATCCTGCAGCTTATATTCACTTGTAGTAATCTGAGCTGTCATGATAGTTCATCTTTTGAGTACAAAATCAGAAATATCTGGAGAAATTAAAAGATTATGAATCTATTGATATTTCTTGAATTACTTGACAAATATTTACCGAGGACCAACTGTGTACTAAAACCAAGGATTCTCTCTTCATTAATGTCACGTAGCTCCCAAAACAAGGGATATTTTTTCTTCCAACTGCCTTCAGAACAAACTTTACCTAAAATATATATAATGTATGTCTCTGGGTATGAGCATAGACACACATTCTTTAAACAAAGAGAAAGGGAGCTTTCAGATACTTCTTTGTTTCTAAGCCTAGAACGAGTGGCAGTTGATTGGAAGACATATATTCCCAGGCTATGTTCAGTTTATCTTGAACTACTAGACCCGTTTCCCGACTTTGTGCAAGGCAGCTAAAAATTAGTATTCATTAGAAAAGTTTCCTGGGGCACTTGGGTGGCTCAGTGGGTTATGCGTCAGACTTTTGATTTCGGCTTAGGTTGTGATCTCAGGGTTAGGAGATTGAGGCCCATGTTGGGCTCTGCCTTCAGCACTGAGTCTGCTTCTCTCTCTCCTTCTGCTCTTCCCCCAGCTCATGCTCTCTCTCTGTCTCTCAATCTCATCAATCAATCAATCAATCAATCGATAAACAAACAAATAAATAAATAAAATCTTGAAGGAAGGAAGGAAGGAAAAATTTTCTTGGCTTACATGCAAGTGTTTTTTTTTTTTTTTGGAGGGGGCATTTATCTATTTTTTGATAGCCACCATAAGGTGCACTGAAATGGAATAAAGTTGACAATTTTTCAAGGCATTCGAAGGGAGAAGATCTCCATAAGAGAAATAACCATTTTCAATAGAAAAGACCAAAGTTAACTTGGCTGTGAAGATGGAGTAGGTAGGCTTTCAGCTGTGTCAGCACACAAAACTAATACCTACAGAGGCCCCTACTAAATGTCTCAATGCTTTGAGAAGCTGAGAACTGCAAGTGGGAGAAAGTACTTCCGAATTGGGCATCTGAGATGCCCAAAGAGACTCAATAGAAATGAAGATATTACCTCACTTAAAAGGTGGTCAGGTAAAATACAGGACAATACAATTACAAATATTGCATAGAACGCACTTCGACTAAAAAAATGATTTGTTGTTTATCTGAAATTCAAATTTAACTGAGAATCCTGCTTTCTTACTTGCTAACCCTGGCAGCCTTACTGACTTCCTAAGCCTTCCTCTGGCTCCTCGCTCCTGGTGGCTCTCATTGTCTCGGTCAGAGATTCCAGGAGGGGATGTTTGTGGTGATGGGAAAGATTGGAATGAGATGGTGTCTCGAACAGGGACTATTGGGAAGGCCTCCCAGAAGGCCCTGAAGTCGGAAGCTGGAAACTCCCACCTATAGAAGTCCTTGGAAGACACATCAAGTGTTGGGCTGGCTCCTCATAATGCCTCTCTCGGCTCTGGGATTAGTCGGCCTGCCTTCATGTCCACAGCCACCCCCTTACTTCTGTTCAGGTTGGCCCTTAGTCTCAAGTATTTCCTCACCTGCACTCTGGTGGAAGACTCTTCATGGCACAGGGTCTAGGGTCTTTGTTCCTACACTGCTATCTCTGGCATCAAGCACAGAGCCCAGGATATGGTAGAGGGCCAGCAAATGGTCACCAAACTGGAGGTTCTCAAATGTTTTTGTTGTTGTTGATGTTCTCTTGCTAATAATGGTAAGGAGGAAACTCATATAAAATCATTCCCTCCTAAGCCTTCATTATTTCTCTTTATTTTTAAAAGTAAGTAAGGAAAGACAGAATTGCACACAATACCCTTGTATCATGTGCCCAGCATGGTGTCTGGAATATAGGATGTAAACTATTGGTTGAGTGAGTGAGTGAATGAATGCAAATTATGATATTTGAGTACAAAGAAGGCTGGCATACGTTTGATCTGCATTTTGTAGAAATAACCTTTCATCGAAAGAGCTTTTCTGTATATTAGATGCAGGGCCAGGATGGGAGAGGGGGCTGGTTAGATGTTACTCGGCTTGGGACATATCGAGAAGAGTTGGTGGAGGGGTGCCTTGAGGAAGTGGGGAGAGGAATTACTCATAGGGTTCACTCTTCTAAGATAAGAAGTGTTTGAAGTAGGAGGAGAGACTGGGGACATAGGCAGTACCAAACAATAATGATAGAAGGAGGAAGGGGAAGGAAATCACAAACCCTGTTATCAGAAAGGGGAGGAGAGTTCCTACAGCTACGAGCTATGGGGTCCTCTGGGCCCTTTTCCAAGTGGCCATATATCTGAAAGTGACAGATCTAAATCAATATGTATTAGTTAGGGACAACTCACAGTCAGAGAGATTACTAAATTCTTAGTTTCGCATAAAACATCAAACCTTCTTAAATGTAATTCAATTTGAAATACTTATCACATTCCACTGGAATCTTTGATATGGGCAAGATAAAAACACTGAGTCACCACTGATTTTTCCCCTGAATTTTTTCCAATTGGTTTACAGTATACAATAAGGTAAAGGCATATCAGATAGGTAGCTCATTGCCATCTTATCTTGGGATATTTTCCCACCAAGGTAAAAGCAGACATAGAACAGGTTGAAATAAATTTAACAATACCACACTCAAGATTGAAGCAAATGGATATTAAACCATAAAGAATGACTTTTAATACTTGAAGAAATTTTATTGTT
>CM052810.1:61242194-61481505 GCA_028533885.1 Nasua narica
GCGGCGGGTCCCGGGAGCCCAGCGGGCGTCCCGCGCCGGGCGTCTGGAGTCTCTGGGAGTCTGAGCTGCGGGCCACGCGGGAGTGGCGGTGGCGAGCCCGCTGGTCGTTATGAGGACGGATCTAAAATGACCAGCAAACGGAAACCCTTCCCGACGCAGCTCAGGCGGTCCATCAGTGAACAGTTGCGGGATTCCACGGCCAGAGCATGGGATCTGCTGTGGAAGAACGTCCGGGAGAGACGGCTGGCAGGTCGGTGCCCCCGAGACTCCGGGGCCGCGGGGCAGGAAGAGGCGGCGGCGTGGCCCGCCCGGCCCACCGCCCGCGGCGGCTCTGGGTTCCCCCAAACAGGCTTTCCGAGCTGGCCGCGCTCACCCGCTCCCGGCCCGGCCCGAGCGCCCGCGCTGCCCAGGGGGTGTGGGTTCCGCCTGGCGCGCGCGCTGACAGCCCGGCGGGGCGCCGCACGCGGGGCCGCCGAGAGGGGCAGCCGGGCTTACCTGGCGAGTCTGTCTCCGGGCGGCCGCTCCTCCAGGCTGGCCCCTGCTCCGCCGCCCTCCACCCAGGGAATGAATGAGTGCCCGCCCAGGGGGCCCTCCAGGAGGACTACCTCTCTTGCAACGTCGCCTTTCCACGCGGGGCACCTCTACTGCGTGTCGGGGGTGGAGGCGGGGGGGGGTGCAAAGCAAGGGAGAATATCCAAAGTTCTGGGAGACCAGATGTTTGGGGGTACAGGGGTAGAATTTGGGGAGACAGGTGGACAGCTGTTGATGCAAGTAGATGGCTGCCCACAATCCCTGCCCTGATGTGAATCAGGCTCTTCTCACTTTGAGATTCAAAAGAGGGGCCTCCCTTTTGAAATCCATTGCCCACGAACTAGAAGAAGAGAAGAGGTGATTATTCTGAGCTAAGGGGTCCTTAAGAATCCTTGCTTGGGTCAGAGTGCCAGCCTCCTCCTTAGCGCCTCCCCCAGTGCTGTGACCTTACTTCTGTGCTTACTCCATGGCACTATCTCCTTGTAGGGCCACGGATGCAGTGAGTGGTCTGAGCCTTCTCAGAGCCCTCATTCAGAGCTGTAGGTCGGGTTAGTCACCGCATCATACCTGCCCCAATAAGGGAAAGCCGCCCTATGCACAGTTCCAGAGCAGTGTAGGATTTAGGATCACTTTTCCCAAGAGCTGGCTGCTAGAAGATGTGTCAGGGGTTGGGGGAAGTGTGGTTGGAAGGGTCCCTGGGCTGACCACCAGCCCAGCGTGCGGACCTTGTTGCCTCCTGTCTCTCCAGCTGTATCTCCTGAGTTGGTCAGTGACCACAAGGATGGAAGAGAGTTCTAGAGAAGAAAAAGGTATGAAGTCTGGACAGAGGGACGGGATGCCAAGGGTGAGATGGGAGATTTAACCCTCTCTGGGCTCCTCCCCTTTTCCCTAAAGTAGAACTGTGGACAGAGTTTGCTGGATGTTCTGCCCCTCCACTCATGCAGCCACCTCTCCCCAGCAGCCTGAGTGCAATCTGGAGTAGGTGCCCCGAGTCTGTATCTCCTTGATTGTTGGGTCCTTATCAATCTAACTGGTCAAATCAGAAGCAGGGATTACCAATTATTTCGACACTCAATGTTGTCAGCATAAAATGTTCATCCCATGTTTCCTGTCCAACAGAATGGCCCCGTTTAGTAAGCACCCAAGAAATAAACAGACTTTTCGGTCTGGACCCAGAAACAAGTTGTGGTAACCAATAGGTTTGACGGTTAATTTTTAAAGACCTGTATGTGCATTGTAGGCCTCAATTAATAGCAATTAGTAACTTTCCCCGTTATTGTGCTAAATTGTATAATCTACATGACGGATGGTGTCAGAGAAATTTTTGTGGTCTAGTAAATGTTTGTTGCTTCATAACTTCAGAATGCTCACTGCAAATGTCTCTTTCATAGCTTCTGTTATTTAAGTTTGTTAAGTTTGTTAAATCAATGGATCTTCAGGAAACAAGTCTTTCCAGGAGGGCTGCCAAGGCTGTGCTGGGTTTTTATAGAAGCTGAGGCCAAAGATGACTGCAGCCCTGTCTTTTTCAAAAAGAGATCTGGGAAGGAAGAGAGTGAAATGTAAAGACTTAAAACCATGAAGGCTGTCCAGGAAAGTCATCTATTCACACGAATTTTAGGCATTACAGTTCAGTTAAGGTGGTGGAGAGAAAAAGTTTTGATTCTGGGAAATAAACCAGCGGCAGAGATTTTAAGATCATGAGTAGAGAGAAATTAAGGCTAGAAGTAGTTTCAGAATGGTAAGTATAAGAGTTCTTCAGAGTAGTGCAATTATGTTTTTTTAAATAGTGGTATGAGGTTTTAAAATGTTTAATCAGAATATTAATATCTGCTTACCCATAATCTGCTTACCACTCTGCTAACAGTGGATGCCAGCGGGTTATTCAACTAGCACCAAACAATCCTCTGTGAAGCAGACTTCAACTTCTGCTTCTCGAAGCAAGCTGGGATGCTTGCCACAAAACCAAGCCAACTCCATGAAGGAGCTTTTAGATGCAAATTGATTTTCTTGGGTTTTCTTGCTAAGGTAGCTAAAATATGGAACTTTGGCCATGAGACACTGAAATACTTAAGTTATTAATGTTGGCATCAATTCTAGGTGAAAGTGTTCTTCATTTGTAAAAGTGTTCTTTATAATGGTTCTGTTCACAATATCAGAATACCCAACTATATGAATGTACCCCAGAGAGTATCCACCCTGCCAAGATATGATACTGGGCTTTTTTTTTTTTTTCTATCAGATAAAAGTTGGGATTTCTTTAATTTCCCTAAAATTTTCTTATTATTACCTTTAGTCAATAGGACAATGTTCAGAGCGCTCTATAACAAACTCGTATGTAGAGCATTCTGAAGGTATTTGAGTCTCCCTTTCACTCCTTTACACCCAAAGCAAGGAAATCCTTATTCTAACTCTTTCTCCTCTTCATGAAAGACTGTCTTGTCAATGAGACAGAAAGACAAAAAATAGAACTGTGTAAGGATACTAAAGCCTGTAGATTTCTGTGCTGTGGGGCCATATTTAGGAAGGAAGGGATTACATATAATCAGAAAAAGCGTTTCTTAACACATGTCACAATACGGGTAATGAAACCAATAGAGGGATAAGATGTGAATGGCGTTCAAATATGCCCATCTTATTACAAAATTTATTAAATATGCCTGAGAGCCACTGACTTATATTAAAGAAGGATTGATATTGGGAGCTTTTCTTGGGCCCCCAGTTCTGTAGTAGCTGCCAGATTTTCATCAGATTGTGCCATTTTTGCCAATGCATACGTCTTAATTTCCCAAGACCCTAAGCCCCATAGGGGTCAGCAAGAATCTTTCTCACCTATTATCTCAGTACTGATTATTCTAATAATGGTGGTGATTGTTATTTATTCCCAAGCTGACAAAGTTAGTGTTCAAGGCAGGATTCTAATGCAGGTTGTCAGAAGTCAAAGGCCATCTGTGCCCCTTTTGTCTGACACCATACTTTATGGAGACACATGGACCTCAATTCCTTTCTCCAAAGCTGTCACTTACAGTTAGTTTAAAAAAGAATAACAAAGTTAACTGGAAAAAAATGCTCTTTTTTTTTTTTTTTAAATTCTTGGAGTGACAAAGATAATCCTGCACCTAAAATTATTGTCCCCTAGTCATTCTTTTGGGCTGGTTAGTATAGGGGCTTATGGAGATATGAAATAGCCATACCTCTAGCTTGTCCTGGGTCCCAATGTGGTGTGCCTTGCCCACTACCTTCGCTATAAGAAGCCAAGGGCTATAAGAATGAGATGCTGTCATAAAGCCTAAATGTAGGTTTCTTCAAGGTGGGTGAGTGACAGGTTCTTTTGGCTTCCCCAGATCTCAGATCAGCCACCGCTGGTGACAATTCTTAACTTTTATAGCATTCTTAATTTCTGTAGGCAGCGGCATACCCTGGAGCTTTCAGTGTTTGTAAGCAGCTTGAGCTACTTTTCAAATGTTAAGGTCTGAGAAAATCCAAATGAGTTTTCTAAAGCTTTCTGCTCCTTTATTTTAAAACCCCACTCTATTTTAATGGAAATGTAATCCATATGTTTGATTCCTTTATACTCGCATAACAGTGTTTAGGTAGCTTGTGAACTAATTGATGTCCAAGTCTTTTGATCTCTTTTATAGTCTCATTTTAAATCATTTCTCTTAGACACAGGAAGTTCTATTGCTGCCAAGAATCAACTAACTTAAAACACTGAAAAGTTTGAGTTTCGATTAGAAACGCTAATTCCACCAAATTTCAGTGAGTTCTAGTCATGTTAAAACAGGTTCCTTCATTCTCAGAGCCAACAGTAGCATCCTGCGATGTGATGTAAACATGGGATTGGGACTTTAATGCACAGTGGGATCAAGAATAGAACATGGGCCATAAAAAAAGTTCCTTATTAAAATCTAAATGTGTTCCTTGATATCAAAAAGTACAGGATGGTACTAGCTGATCCTTTTCATGTATTTTATTTCAGTGTCCTTCCTTTTTATTATCACTTGCCTGTAAGAGACAGGCCATCCTACTCTGTCAGGTTTTTTGTTGTTGTTGTTGTTTTTTTTTTTTTGTATCTCTTGAAAGGATAATACATTTAGATGTGATTTATATTAACAGTGACAAAAAAATCTAAGTACACAGTTAAGATCAGAGAGAAGGGAACGTGTCACTTATATTGGGGTTCTTAACTTTAGCTACCCATAGAATCATCTGGAGCCTTTCATAAATATCAGTGCCCTGGCTGCCTCTTAGTGATTCTGATTCAGTTTAGATAAGGCCTGGGGATCTGCATGTTTTCAAGCTCCACAGATGCTTCCAGTGAGTAGCCTGGCCTGAGAGCCACTGACTTACATTAACTACCCACCCAAGTCTGTGTCTAGCACAAGGTCATACTCTAGGCCACAGGGAAAGGTTTGCTTAAGTGGAGTTGGAATGAGCTTATTATTTTATAGGGGAACAAAAGCTTTGGGCCTTGTTGCCAGGGCAAGAAATTTGGATTTGGTTTTACGTATGATAAGGAAGCAAAAGATTTTAAGCAAAAGAGTGGCAGAGCCCTGTTAAATTGCCACCAGTGTGGTCTAGGTGAGAGATAAACAGTGACAGGGACTAGGGTGATAGTGATGAAGAGGAAGGGACAGATTTGGAGTACATCTTGAAAGGAGAGAGATTGATGTGCTGGAGGTGAGGGAGGGATCGAGAACTCCTGGGTTTAGGGACGCCTGGGTGGCTGAGTCGGTTAAGCATCTGACTTCAGCTCAGTTCATGATCTCGGCGTCCCAGGATCAAGCCCCACATTGAGCCCTGCATGGAGCCAAACATCAGGCTCCACGCTCAGTGGGGAGTCTGTGAGTCTGCTTCTCCCTCTTCCTCTGCCCCGCCCCCACTCGTGCTCACTCTCTCTCAAATAAATAAACAAAATCTTAAAGGAAAAAAAAACAAACTCCTGGGTTTGTAGCTGTAGTCTAAGAGGGGGACCACTGGCAGATTTGCACGTTACAATTGCAAAAGGAAAATTTTTTTGTTTTTGTTTTTTTGGCATAAGACAGATGAGGAGTAAGGAGTTCTCCTTGAGCCAGACTAGACCCAAAATGCCTATAAGACATCCAAAAGTAAAAGTCAAAGGGGTGGGTACACAAGTACGGGTCTAGAAGAAAAGTCAATGCCAGATTAATCCAGAAGTCATCGGCATAAAATTACTATAGAATAAAACCTTAGGACTAGATGGGGTTACTTAGGAAACAAAAATGTAATTAAGAGGAGGGGCCAAGGACAGAATCCTAGGGGATCCTTTATTTAGAGCACACTATTTGGGGGTGCCTGGGTGGCTCAGTCAGTTAAGCATCTGCCTTCTGCTCAGGTCATGATCCCAGGGTCCTGGGATCGAGCCCCGAGTCGGGCTCCTTGCACAGCAAGGAGCCTGCTTCTTCCTCTCCCTCTGCCGCTCCACCTGTTTGTGTTCTCCCTCTCTCTCCCTCTCTGTCAAATAAATAAATAAAAATTAAAAAATAGAGCGCACTATTTGGATGTGAATTCTATTACATATACATGTGCTAAACTTCTGGGGAATTGGAAAAAACGACACAGTTTCTAAATTCAGCATTCTTATAGCAGAAGAACGGTAGTACTATATTGAATAATCTTTTATGACAGATTTATTTGGTTGCAGAACTGTTGATGAGTAAAAAATAATCATAAAATATGTTTAACTAATAAAATGTACCTTTTTTAAAATTTAGAAATGTCATTGCAAAGTAAAAATTGAAAACTGCATATAGCATTTGAAGGAAAGGTTCCTCAAGTTTGCCCACAAACACAAAAAATAAAAACATGATTAATTAAATAAGAGTGGTCTTAGCAGGAATGCTTCTATGGTTATTGTAACTTGTGGGCCTTCCTTGTAATGAGGTAAAAGCTTTGTATTGGAAAGATGACTTCTCCAGTGTCATAATCTCCAGAAATAGTCTAACGAAACAAAGCTGAGTTTGTAAGAAAAGTTCTGTATATTGAAGTTTCCAAGATCGCATTCCTTTCTGACCTTTATCAGTTATGATTTGTCCATAATAAAGTTGACCGAGGGGAAATTTCTCACAGAAAAATCGATAATGTCTTAAATTTTTGCATTTGTAAGGAGAGTAACTTAAACTTGGCTTAACTTATCCGTAGCATGCTGGCTAACCCTTAGAAGTAACACAATTTCCTCCTGGAATTGGAGCAAGGAAATGATCATGTTCATTAATTGCTGGTGGTTACTCTGAATAAGACATACAAGCCCCACAGTTGGCTGGAATTCCTTCTAGAAGACCATGTGGTACAATTTTTGTGACTTACCAACTTGATCATTTAGACATGGAGCACATATCTAATGAAATTAATATATACGCCTTCATTGTGTTTTTTTAAATCTTGTGTTAAACAAAGTAACTTATAAAGAAGCATTTGCTAAAAGATCTTGTAGTTTACTGGGAGTTTGTCCAATAGTATATTTCTATTCTGTTCTTTTGCAAGTTTAGTGATGTTGCAAAATGAAAAGAAAAGTGGTTTGAAAAGTGTTACAACATTCCCAGGCTTTTTTCAGAATTCTTGAATATTTAGTCCTAAAACAGTCCAGTTGAAGGACAAACATTTTTGTCATGTTTGTAGTTAGTCAATAAGTATTTATTGAGCCATGAAATAGCATCCTTGTCAAAGCATGTTGGGACTGTAGTGCAGGATATTAATTTAGTACTGTGGTTTTATCCTGGCAAAGTACATGAATTTCAATATGCTGCTCGAATCACTTAACTCATCTATTTAACCAGAAATAGAGCAAGCTTCCAGAAATTGCAAAAGGACAGTATAGAATGTGCCATGACTACACAATACTGTATTTGCAAATCTGCTGTGTCGAGCCATTTTGTATTCTCAATTTCCTTAGTAATATCTTCATCCCAAATGAAATTTTCAGATTCTTATGGTTCTGTCATTTTGTGTAGTAGAGCATTATTTTACCTATATTTCATCATGGCAAATAAAAAAGATCATGCTTAACCCTTTAGCATAGCAGTAGAAAAGGGAATGAAGCTATTTGAGAGGTTGTATGTCTAAAATCACAGCTGTGTGATAGTGATCAGCATCTGTGAAATTAACATCACCTCAGTCATAATGTTGGAATACAGATTTGCCCCAGCTATGGCTACAGTCAGCATACAGTGGTATTTGGGCTTGGTGGGAGATTATTGGCATGGCATCAAGACCTAGTGGTTAAGAGCAGCTCCTGGAGCCCAAGACTACGTGGGCCTGAATCCTGCCTTCATCACTTAAGCAGTGGGTGCTTGGGAAAGATAAGTAATCTCGACGTTCCTTAGTTTCCTCATCTTTAAAAAGGGGGAGAAGCATAGTACTTACCTCATAAGGGTTGTGATGAGGATTAAATGAGTTAATAGTTTCAAAGTATTTAGCATAATTTCTAGCCCCTAATAAACATTGTATGAGAGTTTATATAGATACACACACACACCCCCATTGACCCCTGCCCGGTCAAAATTCCAGGTGTAACTTTTGATTCCCCCCAAATTTGCGTATTAATAGCCTACCATTGACCAGACTAACAACATAAATAGTCAATTAAGAGAAAAGAAAAGGTTATTAAGAATATCATAAGGAGGGATGCCTGGGTGGCTCAGTAGGTTAAGTGTCTGCCTTCGGCTCAGATCATGATCTCAGGATCCTGGGATCAAGTCCCAAGTCGGGCCCCTTGCTCAGTGGGGAGCCTGGTTCTCCCTCTGCCTGCCTCTCCCCCTGCTTGTACTCTCTCTCTCTGTCTCTCTCTGTATGTGTGTCTCTCTCTCTCTCTCTGTGTCTCTCTCTGAGAAATAAATAAATAAAATCTTTAAAAAAAAGAATATATATTTACAGTACTGCACTATATTTTTGGGGAAAAATCTACATGCACAGTGGACCTGCACAGTTCAAACCTGTGTGGTTCAAGGGTCAACTGTATGTGTACATGCAAGTGAAGAATAGAGAAGCAGAAACATATTTCCTGGCAAAGAAGATACTTCTAGCTCCAGCCCTAAGCCACTCACCCCCTTCATACCTGGATTCATCAGCCTGTTCCCATATCTAATGAACCTGTTCTAGATCCCATGTTCAGGGATTTCCAAGTGCTAAGATGTTAGCCCCACTCTCTGCCCTGAGATTAAAAAAAAAAAAAAAATCAAATACTATATATGTTGTGAGCACGGTTGACAGCATCTTGCATAATCCATTAGTGTTATGGCAGGAATCATTCCTTAAACTAACGTTTTGTCTTTCTGAAAGATCATCAGTTAAGGTTTGTTCATCAAAATCCCTGTCGGCTTTAGAGCTATGCAACCACGAATTCATTCCCATGCCCTTGGCCTAAATGGAATTTGATGGAGAGCTAATTAAAATGAGAGAAGTTAGACTAGATAATCTCTAAGGACCCATTTAGCTTTAAAGATCAATGAGTCTATAAAACTAGACCATGCGTCTAAAAGAAACCTAACCCCCTGTCTTTGAGCTCCCTTTCTGGGTTAGGTTTCCTAGGATGTTGTGAGAGGAGAGAGGGCAGAAACCAAGAGCACACCCCAGGATGCCTGCCAGTGCCATTCTCCATCTGGCTCTGCTTACGTAGCCTCCATCAACAGCAATAGCTTATAACTGGTACTTCCTGTAATTGGAGCTACCCCTGCCAGAACCGGAGATGGACCAAGGAGGGCGGCCGGCTGGGAGTCCTGGACCTGCAAACACCTGTGGAACCTCAACAGCGCCTGTACCACGCACAGGCAGGGCCCTGGCTCAGAAGGCCTCCGTCCTTGGTTCAATGCTCTTCTATTGCAATTTTGAAATTATTAATAATATTGAATGGAGGGCCCCCATTTTCATTTTGTACTGTGCCTGGCAATGGTGTAGCTAGCTGGTCCTGCATTCTGGGGAAGCTGGGCTCCTGTAGCATCATGCCTTGCATTGTGAGTTCACCTTCATTGGTGGTTTGATGGTGTTTAAGTAAGAGAAAAGGGATGTATAAGAATCATAGGATGAAAGATTTGAAAGGGACCTTGGAAGCTTTCCACTGAGCACCTACAATCTATAATCCACGTGCTCTGTGCCCCTTGCTCTTGGGGAAGGTGATCTCCCAAGAGAAAGGGTGTTTGTTTTATTTTATTGTTTATTGATTCTGACAGCATCATTATGAAATAAAGCAATCACATTACCCCTGGTGTTTACATAGTTGTAACGATTATGTTTTAGTTACTACCTACATTGAAGGAAATATTTTAATTAGTTTTTTTAAAAGATTTTTTATTTATTTGACAGAGAGAGAGAGAGAGCGCGAGCACAATCAGGGGGAGCAACAGGCAGAGGGAGAAGCAGGCTCCCAGCTGGGCAGGGAGCCTAACATGGGACTTGATCCCAGGATCCTGGGATCATGACCCAAGCCGAAGACAGAGGCTTAACCGACTGAACCACCAAGGTCCCCTTTAATTAGTTTTTTTTAAGGTACTGCAGTGCTTGGGTGGAATAGGAAATTGGGACAAATTATACAACTCAGGTAATCTAGATTTTCAGATCCAAGGCTTGTTTTGAAAACTTCTTAATTAAGCTTTTTCTTAACTAAAATTTTATTTGCAATACCCATAATAGATTAATTCATTAAACCACTATATTAAAACCATTAATGCTATTTCCTGTGTAGGTTCATCTAGGGCTACTTACTCAGAAAAGGAAATTAGGGAGAGGTAGTAATATAGCCTATCATTTATCACCAGGAATTTTCAGCTCGTATCTACTAACGTTTTGTTTTGTCATTATGTCCATCTGTCTCTGAAAAACACGAAAGCTGACTAGAATCTGGTCTCATAATGGTATGCAGGTTAAATCCTTCTTTGCTGACAGAAGCTATACATACAACTCCCCATTTAATGATGTTTTTTAAAAAAGACATTTTCCTTTGTTTGAAATTAAGTTTATTATTTAATGCAAAGTCTTTCCGGGCAATTAACTAAAAAGGGTGCATTTTCATTTGTTCTTAAGCTACTTCTTTTCATTTGTTCTTAAGCTACTTCAAACAAGAGTGTACTTGCGTGGTTCTGAGTAGTAAATAGGTAGGCAGATACTGTCCCTCATTAGTGGATTCAAGGCCATGTTGTACGAGAGGAGACCTGCCTGCCCTCAGGATCCTTGTTCTAAGGTGGGCACAGGTGCTATTCCACAAGGAGAATCAAGAGCCTGGGGCTCGGTAAACTCATTCTGTATGTTTCGCTCTTAACATATGAGAAGTGTGAGAGATATAAACAGCTTTCTCAAAGAGACCAAACAAGCTTGACTTTCCAGATTAAAAAAAATCTATAGGAGTAAATTAAACCTTCCTAGCACAGTCGTCAGAATTCAGAACTTCAAACTAGATAGCTCTGGACAAGGTCTCTTGTGTCAATACTCAAATATAATGATTTATGCAAGTGTCTGTATTGGCACCTAAGCCACAGCCTTCTCCAGGGAAAGGGTGGTGTCTGATTCACTGGGGATAGTCCAGTTGCCTTATCAGAGTAGCTGGGACAAGGAATGTGCACCATGAATGTCTGCTGAGTGAATGAATTAATGATAATTATCATGTTGACAGCAAACCTGCATGGGACCCCATTGTGTGCGAAGCTTTATGCTAAAGACCTAATGCATTTTTCTCATTTGATGCCCAGGCTGCAGGGTAAATAAGGACTACCGGCATCACTGTTAGCACACACAGCAGCTTGTAGTTAGCCCTTAGAAAAGGGGTTCTTCTCTGGGCTCATGAATTAGAAAAGGTGCCTCTGAGATAATGCAGCCCCAAGGGCATGCAGCTAAGTGAGTGTATCCTGGGCTGAATTTCAGCGTGCGTGGCTGCTCTCGCTCTGTGTAAGGCACAGCCTACACAGCTTCACGTTATCCCCAGCTGATGCAAGAGGAAACTAAGGCTTGCAGAGTTTAAGTAACTGTTCCCTGAAGACTCCAAGGAGTCACAGTTTAGCACTTGGGAAGGGGTCACTGTTCAGGGGTGTCATAGGGACGATATGGAACCATTTTCAGGTTACCACAGGCGTTGCCTAGAGGTTACCACAGGATGTATTAGATGGGATCTGACCATGGCATCTTGAATCCCAGGGTCCCCAAGATAATAAAGGTAATGGTTAACGATGATCCTGAATATGTCTGTAAGACTTTATAGCTAAGTGTTTTTCCATTAAGGTAATAGAACAGTGACTTAAAATCACTAGGATCTTGCAAAAATCTTTTGACAAAGTCAGGGTAGGTGCTCTGATCTCTACTACGTAAACAAGACGAATGAGGGTAAGAATGAGGGTAAGACCTGAGGTCCCATGGCCAGTGAAGACCAGAGGGGGATTTGGATCCAGCCTCCTACACCAGGGCTCGGTCTTCTGGTCACCTTCCTTTGCCTGGTGTGAGCTCTGCTCTGTGAGACATCAGTTGCTGTTAACGAAACCCATGGCTCCCAAACCTGACTGAGCATCACAACCACTGAAGAAGCTTCTAAAATACAGGCTCTTGGTCTCTTAGCCAGATCCATTGAATCAAAATCACCCCTGGGGGAGCAGTATAACATACTTCCATGTGTGTGGTGGTGTAGGGGGCGGGGAGAGGGCTGATCCGTAGTATACATTTTTTAACAAGACTCGTGGGTGATTTTTGTTGTTGTTTGTTTACAGCCTGTTCTCTCATAATGACTAGAAATGGCTCTAAACTCTCAGGGTTATTTCAGGGTCCACGCCTTGTGCTATTCAGTGTCTTCTAGTCTAATACTTTTCTCTCTCTTCTGCCTAACTAGATCTTAAGGGCTGGGTCAATTCCTTCGTGATTTTGTTGCTACTGCCATTCTGACTATGCCCGTTCCTACCTCCAGATGATTTCCCCCCCACACCGTCCATGTCTTAAGTGCGGGCAGGCGAGTGAGAGGGTGGGCGCCTCGCCAGGGCCTGCTCAGGCCCCTGATTCAGTGTTTCCCCACATGTCATCCTATGAACCATCCCAGCAGATGCTGAGGTCGTGATTATCATCCCCAGTTTAAAGAGAGGGTAAGTGAAGAACTTGGCTGAGGCCAGCACAGCCAGGAGAGTACCTGGTTTCATTTGGCTGCAAGTTTTTTACCTTTCTATTCACTCTGCTGAGTGTTTTAGTCTTCAGAAACCAGAAAGATTTTTTTGGTGCTATAATTGAGAAACTTTGTCTTACAGTAAAAAAAAAAAGTCTTGGGGCACCTGGGTGGCTCAGTTGTTAAGCATCTGCCTTCGGCTCAGGTCATGATCCCAGCGTGCTGGGATCGAGTCCCATGTCAGGCTCCCTGTTCAGTGGGGAGCCTGCTTCTTCCTCTCCAGCTCCCCCTGCTTGTGTTCCTTCTCTCGCTGTGTCTTTCTCTGTTGGGTAAATACATATAATCTTAAAAAAAAAAAAAGTTTTTTACCTTCTACTGCATAATCCACATAGTAAAATAACCTAATTGTTGAAGAAATGAAAGAATGAGTGCCTTTCTTTCTTTTGTGAAATCACTTCCTAGCAAGCTTCAGAAAGTTTTATTGAGACATGATGTTTACTTATTCAAGCTCTTTAATAGTAAGAGGAAATTCCAGCCAACATTCTCCCCTCTTCTTTCTTTTAACTCAAAAAATCATGAAATATTGGAGATATGGAAGCCTTGTAGATTATCTTGTCCAGGCCATTCATTTTAGAAGAGTCAACTGAACCTCAGAGGGATTCAGTTAATTCAGTTCCGGGTCATGTGTCTCATTGGTGATAAATTTGAGATTGGAGTTCAGCTCCATGTCATACCAAGTGACTTTGGGGATTATAGGTGAATTCATACTTGGCCATCCATTTGTAGGCAGGATGCCCATTTTTGAAATTAGAGTACAAATTTCTTGAGGGAAAAATTGCACCTTGCCCCCAAGAGTGAAGCTTTTCCCATGGGGTATGTTTATAAGTATTTATTGGGGCAGCCTTCCTCACTGCCTCATTGACTGAGGGATATTAAAGAAATATGATCACTCCCTCCTAAGTTCTGGGTTCGCCTCTGGTGGCCCCACACCCTGAAGGATAACCTTTCCCTGTCCTCCAGCCTCCTTCCAAGGGACAATTGAAAGTTTTATAACTAAAGAACAGTAACACTGCTGTTGTCACATGTTGGGTGAGGAAAATGGAGAAAGCGTACTTGAAATCTAAATAATGATTTTTCATCTATTTAAGATGGAAATGTTCCATTTTGGCCATTTTTTAAAGTTACAGAGCTCGAGAGAAAAAATGAGTTTCTTTTAATCCCTCAAATCATGATTCTTTTTTTTCACAGTGACTCCAAGTTCTCATTCACTCAATTTATTCAACAAATATTTATGAAGTACCTACCATGCCAAACACTGTCCCAACTCCTGGGGATTCTGTAATAAACAAAAGACAAAATCGGCACCGTCGGTGAGCTTCCATTTGAGGTGGGGGTGGGGAGACAGATCATGCTGAACAAATACATAATATGAGTTACAAATAACACAGTATGAAGAAAAACAACTGAGTTGGAGAATGAAAGGGAGTGCTGTTTTGGATCCAATGGTCAGAGAAGATCTCTCTGGGGGGGAGGAAATTGGAGCAGAGACATTCAAACATCTGGGGCAAAGAGTGTTCTAGGCAGAAGGAATCCAGTGTGGCTCAGTCCTGAAGCAAGAGGCCACGGGTGTGTTTGAGGAGAGGCAGGAATGCTGGTAGGGCTTGGGGTACAGTGATTGAGTGGAAGAATGGTAGGGAAAGGGGTTGGCAGATAGCCTGGTCCTCTGCAGCATTATGGCCTGGGAATGAGTACCGATATGATCTTGGGTACAATTTGCTATATACGGTTACCTGTTTTATGATGTAAAATGTGAAAAGAAAAGACAGTAGAGGTCAAGAGTGGAAGCAAGAGGTCTCCCAGAAATATCAAATTTAGTTAATATCTCAGTTATTAAAAAAATACTTAGTTACTAGTCATATAGGGACCGATTGCTTAATTAAAAGGAAGGAGAGAATAACCTCTGGCCCTCAGTTTCTTTTTGTTTGTTTGTTTTTTGTTTTTTACACAAATGGAGGGAATTAGTTAGATTCATTCATTCATTCAGAAACATTTATTTAATGAATATCATATTTCAGATGCTCTGCTATGCTATGTCCCAACCATAAAAAGATGAAAAAGACAAAAAGTCCTACCCTCGAGGACTTGTAGACAAATTCAGCAGCAGCAGAATACACAAGATGTAGAGGTAGATCAGAGGACAGAGTGATGAACGTGGCCTGGCTTTGCTGAGCAAAGGAGATGACTCTTGAGTTGGGCCTTGAAGGAAAGAAATTCCACTCTAAGGAAGGGAAGAGGCAAGCACATGCAAAGAAACAGAGAGGCATGAAGCTGCATAAATAATTTTTAGATGCTGATTGATGGGACCTTGGGTCAAGAAGGAGAGCAGATGAAGAAAACTGGAGAGGTGGGCAGAAGCCAGATGCTAAGTCTGTGGATTTCATCCATGACCTCCAGTGCTGTCTCCGATCGTCTGTAAATTCTTTTTTGCTTTAGGACTTTATCACCACATGAATCCATTTTCCTTTTTCCATTAGTGTTTGAGGTAACCATTTTTATGTTTTTATATTTATCTTTTTAAAGTGACCTTGCTCTATAAGTTTAGAGAATAACCGTGAGAGCCTCTTTCCTTGCATAGGTGTTGCAAAGAACCAGAGATCTTCTGTGGCTTTTATTGATGACTTCAGTTAAGTTAGCAGAACCTACAGGAATTCCCAGTTCTCTGCATTGCTTCTTGGGCTTTTTCACTCCACATCTGGGTACAGTTGCTTGGATTTCCACATTTAAAGTTAAAGGGAGTGTCCCACATACATATGGTATATGACAGAGACTTGGTAGTCTACAATTTTCACAGTGAAACTAACATGACTTCTTGATCAATTTTTCAATGGACTTTTGGACAATAGTTATTTTAGAAGGATCCTCTTGAAAAAGAGTTCTGAAGTGGAACTCAAAGACTGTAAGTATTTATTGATGACCCGCTTTAGGCAAGATTGCATATCAGGTACTGGGAACTCAAAAATGAGTAAGATAAAATTCTTTCCTTCAAAGCACTTACAGCTGTTAGTGCTTCTTATAATTTTTATAAGAAATCTTATAACTCTCTGATTTTACTGTATACACAGGGTGCTTTTATATCAATTATTGAAAAGGTTTTATACAATTTCATTAGAAATAGTTGAGTTCTTTGGTTATGCATAAATAAGCCCAGAAGATGCTAACATGCTAACTAGAGTCAAGGAGGAGAAAAAAAGAAAAAAAGCCAGAAAAAAAGTACTAATTCATGATGCACAACTTGAGACTCTCCAGTGAACAGCTGCATTGTAACACTCACCCTTTTTGTTCACATGGCCTTGCTCTCTGGAATCCTCCGCTATCCATGGCTGCCCGAGGGCTCGTCAAATGTCACCAGGGCAACAACAAAGTAACACACATGAAGCAGCCCTTCTATGGCGTTCTTTATGAAAAGCATTGAATTGAATTATTGCATAACAAATCATCTGCATATGAAAGGCAATGAACTGTTGGAGAACCCAATTGGAAACAATGCTGAATTTGATTCCTACCTCCACTGATAACTTACTGGTACCCTTAGAAATCTTGTTGTGACCAGAGGCCCCTTTATGGAATGTGGGAAATATTAATACTGTACTTATGACCTCCAGGGGATTGCGAGCTAAATTAGGGAGATTGTTGAGATGGTCATAGAAAAATTCCCTTCACCCCATTTCTCTCCCCCTTTCTTGGTCAAGCTTTCAAAAAGATGGAGGAATTTCCCACTCTGATGAAACCGTTGCTCCCTACCAAGGAGATCCTAGCAAAACAGACAACATCTACCTTGATTGAGTCATACCACGTGTCAGACATTGTGCTAAGCACTTCACATGCATAATTTTTATTTCATCCTAATGACCTATATGTAGGGTCAGTATTATTATAGTCCTCATTTTATAATGGAGACATTTAGACTCGAAAATGTCTGTGATTCTTAGCCCAGGTTCACAAGGCGAAGGAGTATTCTGAAGCAGAGAATTAGAACGAGTGATATGTCTCAGGAGCCCTCAAATCATGGTACATATTAGTTCAGAGGAAACTGTGTATCACGTCACATCCTCTGTCACCATTATACCTGGCTACTGCTTAATCCAGATGGAAATCTTTATAGTAGGAAAAACAATTCCTACAGACTAAGTATATTAATTCAATATAATTCAATTAATTCAATAATTCAATAAAGCACTGTGGAGACACAGTGGATGACAAATAAACATGATGTTTTAGGCTTGGTTCAACCAAAATAAGACAGATTCTGGAAAATGTCCCAAAATATTTACATCCAAATGATGCTGCCACTAGTGACCCACCGCCTTAGCCCCATAAAGGTTTTAGCTCCACTTGGGTATTTCCAGCTTGTGAATCACATGGGGAGAAAATGAGTCTCACTTCTGTTTGGTTGGATTTCACCATTGGGTCCTCGAAGAAAACCAGTCGACCTGCTTTTCACCAGAATTGTCTGTGAAAGACTGAACTGTTTTTAAAGAACAAGTCCATTCTCACACTGCAAGAAGTTGGCTCCACTAACATGTATTTGAAAGGACAGATTTCCCCTCTTTCAAATTTTATTTATTTATTTTTAATTATAAAAATAGCATGTTGATTATAAAACTAACATGTTGATTATAAAACTAACATGCTGATTATAAAGCACCCAAAGATAATCACTACATACTTCTAAAGTGTTTGAAAATATTTCAAGCAAGCCAGCCAGCATTTTTAAAAATAAATGTGATCTCCCATAAGAATTCTTTTAATGGAGACAGCAGATACATGTCTCTTATAGGTATTTTTAAAATGGCAACGTTGCCTTATAATCACATAACTAATGTGCTGTTCTAAGTTTGAAGCACGATTTGGGGATAAATATACAATTATTTCTTAGCTGCACCATTTTTTTTCCAAGAAAAATTATAATAGCTACAACTTTTTGAGTGCTAATCACATCCCACGCATACAAGTTATTGTATTTAATACTGAAAACAGGCCTACCAAGTCAGCATTATAGTCATTTTTCATGTGATACAACTAAAACTCATGGAGGCTTAGGAATTAAGCAGAATCTCACGGTTGGGGCTGTCTTCCTTAAAGACTCATGTGCTCACCCATGAAGCATCCACAGAAGAGAAGTACAGTTATTTCTGCCTAGAGGGAGAATAAACATAAAAATTAAGTTATTAACATCACCACTTGAACTAGAACTGAGGTGAGACACATTCTTCAAACACTAAGAGAACCTGTATGAAAGGATTTAGACAGAGTCATTTAATTCTTTCTCAACTTTTAGTACAGAAGAATCATCTGAGGGGCTTTTCAGTTTACCTAATCTAGGATCCACCAGTTGGAAAGTCAGGTTAAACAGAGAGGGGTCCAAGAACCTGCATTTTTAAGAAGTTTTCCAGAGAACTGTGAGGCTATAGATCTAGTGGACCCTCTCCAAAAACCACCACTTTATTATATAGCAGATGCTCTCAACATGGTTTCCTTTTCTTTTTCTAAATGTCTGAGTATATACAGGAAGAAAATCAAAGACAATCATAGAAAATAAGAGCCCAAGTCATAGGGTATTGTGTCTGGTTTACACGGGTTTATCGGAATACAGCAAAATGAAATTGCATTTCGAATTTCGCCTCTTATCTTGATGGCCTCTTTGTAAAACTTGGTGTACAAAAGTGGTGGATGAAGAAAGTTCTAACAGACGCTCTGGTTTGTTAAATCTCAGGATTCTCGCAGCATAAGGAGCAGCTAAAGTAATGCCAGGTGGGGATGTGGGGGATTTCCTGTTTATTTGTTTTACCTATTTAAGATGATTTTATACATCCTGTGATTTTTACAGTTGTTGTGAAAGGAAGCTCTTATATTTAACTCTATTGAAATGTAGCCCTTGTGTTTTTAGAGAAGGGGAAGATGGGGATAAATCTCCTTTGCGCTTTTCATGAGTTAATAAATTATGTTCTTGCAGCTTCGTTTTTTCTGCTGTCTGTAACAGAGTTAAGCTTCATAGGACTGATGATGAATTTCTAAGGTTCATAAATTATACGTCAGACAGTTCAGGAGATGGCGTATGCATTTTTTTGGCCTTTTTTTTTTTTACCCCCTCTTTTCTTATCCTTTAGGCATGCAACATTTGGCTACTTTAATACAGCCCATAGGGGGATGGGCAAGAAAAGGGATTAAAATTAAAATTCTTTAAAGTACTTCACATAAAAAAGTCTTGTAAAGAAAAGGAATCAAAATCCTAAGTTATATCAAGACTTTATATTAATTTTCATTTTCTTTCCTCTCGATAGAATAATCAGAAGGTAGCTGTGGGCAGAACTGTCTGTTGAAGACAGCAAGCAGAGTGTCTGGGAGAGGTTCTCATCCTGTTTTATTTTCTGGAGCCCCTGAGACCCAGCAGTTGGCTATTTTAGGTTTGGATGAAGGTGAGCGATCAGAGTTCAGTTGAACCTTCCCTATTCAGCCTCGGTAGGAAGGTAGTACTGGTTGCTGAAAGCACAGTTGTGCTCATGATGTTTTCGGAGAGGATGACAAGTGGCGATAATACCCAAGCAACCTAATGACAAGCTTTTCTAACATGTAGGTTTGGAATCCTTTCCGTTTACTTTTTAAAAGACGAAGAAAAAAATACATACAGGACACTATACACACTTTGGATCTACAAGGAAGAAAAAAATTAGTGGCAGCACAGACCCTGGGCCAGAAGGAATGGCATTTGTTGCATAGACTGGAGAAGCAGCAACCACTTTCAGAAGGAAGGACATTAGGGGCAGAGATCAGTATGTAATGGTCAGTCTGCACGTATTTATTACCACCTTTAGTGTACTCAAAAAACATGCACAACCTTATTTATTTATTTATTTTTAATGATTTATCTTCTTGAGAGAGAGAGAGAACGGGGGGGGGCACATGGGGAAGGAGAGGGAGAGACAGAACACCAAGTAGACTCCCCACTGGGAGCAGAGCCCAACACGGGCCTGGATCCCAGGACCCTGAGATCATGACGGGAGCTGGAATCAAGACTTGGACGTTCAACCGACTGAGCCACCCAGGTGCCCAGACACAACCTTTTTAGATGATAAAAGTAGAGGGTTAAAAAAGAAAAAAAGTTAGGTAATCTGAATATCTTAATCCATCAAAAACATACAAATTACCAAATCACATGTAGTATCTCTTCATGAACACTGAGTAAAAAAAAATAGAAAACCCTGACATCAGTGGTGGATAGGAAGGTGATGAAACACCAAATACCTCTTTCCCGGAATAATTTACATGAGTATTTTCAAGATGTTTTTGTAAACAAGTTGTGGAGGTTTTTTTCTGTTTGTTTGTTTTGTTTTTTTAAAGAGAAAAACAGTTTTGATGACTGCCTGGATTTTGGAGCTTCAAACTTTAATTCTCTTTTCAATATCCACCTTTGGTTCTGTGTTTGATATACCCGGCCCGTAAAGATAGACATTTTTCCAAATCTATGTGGAATTTTCAATTCTCGATGAAATAAACCCGGTTTCTGGGTTTCTAAGTTAAGTATCAGCCCTCACCCTTGGCATAAGGAGCTTTTGTGATGCAGGACTTGAGGAATGCCCCAGCTGGGGAAATGCCAGTTAATAGATTCAGACAGATGGATTCTGATGAGAGTCTGCACTGTTCACACCCCTTTAGCAAATGTTTTCAAATATTCTCAAGTAACACACTTAACTTGAAAACAAATATGGATTTGCTTACTTTAGAGTCAATAGTAATTATTATCATTAGTAGTATATGAAAATATCTGTTCTATTTGCGCACATTAGAGTGTTAAATTCATATGTCACATTATATCTCTAGACCTGTAGCTGCCTTGTACATACAGAGAAAACACACTTTGAATTTAAAACAGGTTTTGGCAGAAAATTATTTCAGCTGTTGTGAAATATAGCATTTTTTTTTTTTAACTTCCCTCCCCCAGAAAGTCAGAGGGATCGTCAGCTGTGGAAATAGCCTTACGAAATTCCCAAGAGGAATGCAGTTTTTTTCTCTCAGTGGAGACTGTGTAACCAGACCAAAAGGGAGTGATGTTGGAATAAAAATCCGACCAGCCCAAGGAGCAAGGGAGTGTTTCTTTTCTTTCTTTTTTTTTTATTTATTTAAAGATTTTTATTTATTTATTTGACAGAGAGAGACACAGCAAGAGAGGGAACACAAGCAGAGGGAATGGGATAGAGAGAAGCAGACTCCCCGCCAGGCAGGGACCCCATTGTGGGGCTTGATCCCAGGACCCTGGGATCGCGACCTGAGCTAAAGGCAGACGCTTAACAGACTGAGCCACCCAGGCGCCCCAAGGTAGTGTTTCTTATGGGAGTCATGTTATGGAGTCCAGGGCTGTGTTCTTGAGCTTGAGGTACAGCTCTGGCTTTCTGTGTTGCCAAAGCCCATTCTTCCCTAGCATTAACGTATTTGAAGGCCAGAGAACCAAGTTTAAAGTATAAGAAACTGGGAAAGCAGGAGGTTGGAGATAGTGCTTTGAAGTGTAAATGTATGCATTAATATATTGTGGGCTCTTTGGGGCGAAGCACTTTGACAGGTTTGTGGAGGTAGCTGAAAAAGGTCTCCTGGAACTTGTAGCGCAGGGCTCTGGATTGACTTTATGCAACAAATTGCACACTTAATTATGTAATTATAGTGTGAAAAGTGCTATGTAGGAGAAGAAAGGGTGCTGCAGAAGTGTAGCAAGGGGTCTGACAGCATCTGGAAGGTTGGAGAATGCTTCATTGAACAATAGCATTTGAGCTAAATTCTAGAAGCTAGTATCTAGTAGAAGTTCCTTACAAGGAAGGATTAGAAAAGGCGTGTACGGCAGTGGGAACAGCATATGTTAAGTCTCAGAATCAGGAAAGCATTGAGTCAGACCAGGGATTAGAAGGCAATTGGTGTAGTTGGAGTGAGGAGAATCAGTGAGGGACAAGGCTGGTGGGCGCCACTAGGACTGCATTGCAGATGCCAGCAGAGGGTGTGTGTGTGTGTGTGTGTGCTTTTCTCATTATATTCTGTGGTACCCTCCATGGGGGTACCCATTTTCTGGCTGGAAGAAAAAATATTGAAACTTCAAATTTATTCTCTTATTCTGTTTCAGTTCTTGCCTGTGTTTCTATCTCCGTCTTTAAATTTCTAAAAAAAAGAAAAAAGTTTTTTTTGTGTGTGTATGTGTGTGTTTCATAAGAAAATCATACCACTGCTTGTTCACAATCTTCTGGCAGTTTTAACTAACTTAATGTCTGCAGCGGCCTTGTATATCTTTCAAAAATGGAATATTAGTTCAAATTAGTGGAAATGTGAACTATATGACATTATCATAGCATAAATTGTTTAGCTTTTAAATATGGCAGTCTCTTCTTTTTAACTTCTGGAAGGCTTGATTTAGAAAGAGGAAGATAAATTAACTCTTGTGTACCAAAAGAGAAGGCTTTGAGATCGTATTTCTGAATAGCTGAATATTGTTTCTGCAGCTTTTATATCACATCTGTGTGTGCGACAGCTGGTAGATCATTCCTAAAACCTCCACATTTGTTCAGGTTTTAAGACGTTCAACATTTTTATGTGCAGATGTAAGTTTCCAAGTTGTATTTGAAGAAAACATGCCCTTCCAAGTTGCAAAATGTATTTTCTGGTTCATTTGTCAGGAAAAGAAAATATGAGAGACATTTTCTAATGCACTTCTAGTGGTTTCACTTCTCAGTGAAACTATGTGGAGAACAGCATAAACTATGTGGAGAACAGCATAAACAACATAAACAATTTCACCTATGGGTCGAGATTTTACCAATCGCATTGTTTGGAAGACTCAGGTTACTAAGACTTAGGGCTATTTAATTGTGTGTTGTGTGCACTGTGGGGTAATATAAGCCATTCTTGTCGATTGTCTTCTTCAGATTTGAAAAGTTATATAAGTGAAGATATTAGATACAATGGTGAGGAATCATGTAAGATTAGTAGACGAAATCCATTTCGAAGTGAGATACAGTGTTCGTAGGGCAGTTGCACATATGCTAATCTCAACACTGTGATTAGTGAGCGGCGAATTGATGGTATCTGCTGAACACCTACCTTATTCAGAACATTCTTTCATGCACAGGTCATAGCAGAATTTAAAAGAAAAAAAAGAGTGAGAGAAAGAGAGAAAGAACACAGTCTCTTTATAATTAAGCATAAGTTAACCCGTTGTACAAAATACATGTCTCTGATGATAACCGAAAACAATTTACCAGAGATAACAAATTAATGTTTTAGAAAACTCAGTTTATAAATACTGCGAACATAGAGAAAAAAAAAATTCCTGTCAGCAAGAGTCACTTGTAGAAAGCCTCTGGAAAGAGAGGCTTGGCTGGAGAGGAAGATAAGTAATAAGAACTGATGCTCATGTGTGAGGTCTAGCTGGTAGGAGAGCCTCCAGTATTGTCTGCTACTGTCTCCCAGATGTGTGGCTTTAGGCCAGACTCTTAACCACTCGAACTCAGTTTTCTCATCTGTAAAATGGGACTAGTAATTCTGTGTGTGTTTGAATAAAATATGTAAGAGAATGGTGATGGCACAGAGTAAGTGCTTAAAATGGCAATTTTTATTTTTAATTATCTTTATTCATTAGTAGAACTAATGGAAATCAGGGTTATTACATGTAGAGAATGCCATATATAGAAGTACAGAGGTAGGAGTCAAGCCTGCTTAGGAGTATTCAGTTGGTTTTAAACAATAGAAATGTTATTTCTAGCAAGTAAAATACATTAAATATTATTTTACACACAATATTTATGGTCTCCATAGTACATAATGGCCTCCATAAATTGTGTGCTTTTTAAGTGTCCTTAAAAACCTAGAAATTATTCCATGCATTCAGAATTAGAAACATAACTAGTCCATGATTAACCTCTAACAGTAGGTTTGTAATGGAGGAATGAGTGTGTGCTCACTCACAGGAACGATGCAGGGTATCACAGCTTTTACTGAAAATTAGCTTATCCAGCTTTCCGTCTAGCTTAGTACACATAGAAAGTCGATCTTCTGATCATTTCAAAAAATACCTATGAGTAGGAATGTGATTTCGAGAAACAAACATAGAGAATATAGTAGAAGTATACTTTGGGAATTTACAGGTTCTGAAAAAATTGTGTAAGTTGGGCTAGGAGAAGGACCTAAAACTTAGGGACGTATTCAGAGGGATGTCGTTGTCTCACATTGGTTGGCTAATCCCTGCATGCGCTGCTCCCAAGAAACTCTGCCCTGTGCTGATCCCAGCCCAAGTAGGACCCTGGAATCCTGGTGTGTGACCTCCAGGGCAGGAGGGGGTGGAGCTGGGGTGAAGAGCTCCAGGGGAAGAGCTTCTGGCCCTAGTTACTCAGAGCTGACTCTGTTTTCTCATGTAAAGTGAGCACATTTAATCTTTTGTAAGGAGTGAAAGAACTAACCCTGGGGGGTAGGGTGGGGCAGGAATCACTAGATACACCATCGCTCTTTAATTCCAGAAGTAGCCAAAGGCTGTCATCACTTGATTTTGTTTTAAAGATCTATGAATATGCTCCATGATTAGTGCTTGCTAAATACAAAATCATCTAGTATTCAGTTTTACAGAGGAGGAAACTGAGGCAGAATGAGGTGGCGTGACTTATCTAAGGTCAAGCATTTAGTGAGTGGCTGAGCAGGACTTTCAGCTTGGACAGTCCAGTCTCTCCAAAGTGTGCTCTCATCCATCATACTACAGTCTCATCTGTATTGGATGCATGGTAAGGAGCATACAAGTATGTATCTTATCTCTCTTGTAGTTTTGTAGAGATATTAAGTTTTTGTACAGATTTGCAGACATCGAGTTGTGGAACTGAAGGCGACTTTAGAGATCATCTGTGAGTCCAAGTCCTTATAAGTCCTCACCAAAGACCAGGGAAGGTGAGTTGATTGACCCACCATCAGTGATCCTGGTAGCAGAAATGAGGCAGGTGCCCAGACCTCCTGCTTCATTACTCTTTCCATTCCACTGTGTGCTTGTCCAACTTCACAGAAGATAATCCAATTACTGTTAAAATCACATTCTTAAAAAAAAAATTATTGAGACAGAAGTCACATAAAATTCACCCATATAAAGTGTATATTTCCATAGTTTTTAGTATTCTCACCAAGTTGTACATTGTACACCGCTATCTAATTCTGAGACATTTCTGTCACCTCAAAATGCTTAATAGAAGTCACACCCTTTTTCTCCCTCCTCTCAGCCCCTGGCAATGCTAATCTACTTTCTGTCTCTATGAATTTGCCAATTATGGACATTTCATGTAAATAGAATCATAGGATGTACGCCTTGGTGTCTGGCTTCCTCCATTTCACACAATGTTCTCAAGAGTCATCCGTGTTGTATCATGCATTAGTACTTCATTCATCCGTGTTGTATCATGTGTTAGTACTTCATTCATCCGTGTTGTATATGTGCATTAGTACTTCATTTTTCTGACTGAATAGTATTCCCTGGTATGGATTAGACCACATTTTGTTTAACTGCTCATCAGTTGATAGATACTTGGGTTGTCTCTACTTTCCAGCTATTATGAATACTGTTTTTATGAGCATTCATGTACATGTTTTTGTCTGAACATATATGTTCAGTTTTCTTGGATATATATCTATGAGTGAAATTGCTAAGGTGATACAGTAACTCTATGTCTTACTTTTTGAGGAACTGTCAAACTGTTTTCTAAATGGCTGCACATTTTAAATTTTGGGTTCTAATTTCTCTACATTCTAGTCAACTAGCCAACTTTTTTATTATAACCAGCCTATAGGGTGTGAAATGGTGTCTTATTATGGTTTTGGTTTGCATATCCCTAATGAGTAGTGATGTTGAGAATTTTTTCACATTCATTTGTGTATAGTCTTTGGATAAATGTATTTTCAAATCCTCTGCTCATTTTTACATTAAGGCATCTTTTTACTGCTGAGTTGTAAGATATCTTTATATTTCTGGGTATTAGACTCTTATCAGATTGCGAATAATTGCAAATATTTTCTCCCATTTGCTCGGTTATCTTTTTACCTCTTGTGTCCTTTTAATGAAGTCCAGTTTATCTGTTCTTTCTTTGGTTATTTGTTTCTTTAGGTATCATTTTTAAGGAACCATTGCCTAATCCAGGGTCACAAAAATCTATGCTTATGTTTTCATTTAAGAGTTTTAATAGTTTTGGGGCACTTGGGTGGCACAGTTGGTTAAGTGTCCAACTCTTAGTTTTGGCTCAGGTAGTGAGTGATCTCTGCATTGGCTCCGTGCACCGTGGGGAGTCTTCTTGATGATTCTCTCCCTCTGCCCCTCCCCCCTCAAATAATTAAATAAATCATTAAAATGTTGACTAGTTTTAACTCCTACATTTACGTCTCTGATCCATTTTGAGTTAATTTGTGGATATAGTGTGAGGTAAGGATCCAAAGTCATTCTTTTTGCATGTGGGTATCAAATTGTCTCAGTATCATTTGTTGAAAAGACTGTTGATCTTTCCCCCATTGAAATGTCTTGGAATCCTGTTGACACCTTCATTCTTATATTAAAATGAATAACTGTTCTCTATGAGAGGATAAATCAATTGTTTTTTGTATTGCTTTCCAAAGTGATTGGGCTGTAACAATATCTCTGTAATTCTGTTGTTTCATCTATAAAATGACAGTGATAGTACTTTGCTATAGTACCACTTAAAGTATATATTACCTCGCTGAAGATAAGGTCTAGATCATATGATGTCACAGTTTTGATTTTGATGTTTAAAGTCCTTTGAGTCTGACCGACCTGGGTTCAAATCTTGGCTCTGTTACTAGTTGCATGACTTGGGCAAGTTAAGTTCTCATAAATTTTTTAAAGTAATCTATGCCCAATGTGGGGCTCAAACTTAGGACCCCAAGATCAAGAGTTATATGCTCTACTGACTGAGCCAGCCAGGTGCCCATGTAACTTTTATTTTTCACTGAAGTATAGTCGATATATTAGTTTTAGTTACATAACATAGTGATCTGACAATTACGTACATTATAAAGTGTTTACCATGAGAAGTGTAGTTACCGTGTTTCACCACAAAAAGTTATTGAAGTACTATTGACTATATTCTCTGTGCTATACTTTTCATCCACATGAGTTATTTATTTTATACCTGGAAGTTTGTATCTCTTAATTCCCTTCAGCTATTTTGTTTATCCTTTCACTCCCTCCCCTTTGGTAATCACTAGTTTGTCTGTGAGTCTGTTTCTCTTTTGTTGTTGTTTGTTTGTTTTGTTTTTTAGATTCCACATATAAGTGAAGTCATATGGTATTTGTCTTTTTTGGTCTAACTTATTTTACTTAGCATAATACCTTCAGGTTCATTCATGTTATAGTGAATGGCAAGATTTAATTCTTTTTTTGTGGTTCAGTGATATTCCATTGTGTATATATACCATTTCTTCTTTATCCATTGATCTATTGAGGGATGCTGAGATTGCTTCCGTATCTTGGCTATTATAAATAATGCTGCAATAAACATAGGGGTGCATGTATCTTTTCAAATTAGTTTTTTCATTTTCTTTCGGTAAATACCCAGAAATGGAATTACTGGATCATATGGTATTTCTATTTTTAATTTTGTGAGAAACCTTAATACTGTCTTTCACAGTGGCTGCACCAATTTGCATTCCCACCAACAGTCTTATATAATTTTTAACATACAAATCATACATCATGACAATTATTTCCACTTTATTGTCAAAGCTCAATGCTTTCATGAACGTGGCTTGTGACAGCAGCTACACTTACTCGCTATAAGGATCACATGGTGAGTAGAACACAAGACAACACAAAAGCCCCTGGTGTGCACTTTAAGGATAAATTTACAACCACCTGAGTGCATTGATCATTGCTCCCAAAGTGTTGGTGCCTGAATGGCAATCCGATGAAATTTTCATGGTTCCATGGCGAACAAATTGTATACAGTTTTTAACTGATAATTTTTTTCTTTACTATGAGGTTATAGCCTTTCTTCCTTTTGATGTTTTAAACGGCAATTTTGTTTTAAGTGTAATGATGGTGGTGCTGTTGAATTCCTTGACCTGGCAAAATTAAAAGGTAGGTAACTTTATTTTACTTCCAAACTTTCTTTTGAAATTATTCCCAATCTATAAAATCTCAAAATCTGGGATCCTCTGTCTTAAAGTATACTATCCCTGAAGTCGGTGAGTGTGGTTTCAGTTAACTATGAAGGGATCACAAAGAGTCTCTCCCCACTGTGCTCTTAGTAGATAACGGCTGAACCAATCAGGAATCTTTAAAGGAGTTCTTCTCAGGCCAGAGGCAGCCCTTTAAAAATCTTTAAAAGAAGCTTCTGTATACATACAAAATGTGAAGCCTGGTATATGCAAATAAATTCACATTTGTATTATTTAATTTTAACTCTCAGCCTCTATTGAATGAGGTTGGCCACATGCTTAGATCACATTGAATATTCTTTTTTTTTTTTAAGATTTTATTTATTTATTTGACAGAGAAAGGGAGCACAAGTAGGGAGAGCAGCAGGGAGAGGGAGAAGCAGGTTCCCTGCTGAGCAGGGAGCCCAACATGGGACTCCATTCCAGGACCCTGGGATCATGACCTGAGCCGAAGGCAGACGCTTAACTGACTGAGCCACCCAGGTGCCTCCATATTGAGTATTCTTGCAAGATATTAGTTGAGTGGAAGGATCTGATGAATTGAAGTGGAGAAGTTAAGTTTTACTATGAGTTTTCATGCACTAAATCAAGTTTCTGTAGTTTTTGCCTCACATTTGTGTTACTAAGACAGGCATCCAAGGGGAACTGTGTTCTAGATAAAGCAAGCTCATTTTTGTTTACATCAAAGAAGATAGGCATATGTCTTTTCCTTGATAAAATATTTTAGAAAGTTTAATGTTGTTTCTTCCCAAGGATGTTATAGATTACACAGACCGTGCAGATCCTACATAAACCTTTGTAACTATCAATGGAAACAATGGGCTTTCCAATTAAAAAAAAAAAAAGGGTGCATTTGTTGCATTTGTTTTAGCTCTTTCTCTTTCTAGAACCTAAATGTTCTTAGTAATCGCATACATTCTACACAGAATATACTACTACCAGGTACTATAATTGTAAAACATACTTTCTGGTCTCATGAACTTGATTGCTAGGTGTGAGGTACGTGGGAATAAAGCACCATTGCAAGCTAGTACTAAAGAAGGACACCAGCGTTAGTGCCCTGACAACACCTGGGTTTGAATTCAGCTACTTGATGCATGAACAAATTAGCTCGTGTTCTGTGGAGTATCATGGAGAGCCAACAAATTGGATGAAAATGGAAGTTTGAAGAAATGGGATGTGGAGTGCTCTCCAGAATAGGTGACTGGCAAGATGAATTTTCAAGAATAAGTGAAAATTCACCAAAGGAGGGAGAGGAGGGAAGGAAGCTCTGGTAAGGATCAGCGGCACATGCAGAGATATTTAGGCATGAAGCCATAGCAAGCAGGAAGCAGAGGGTCCAAGATTACTGACCCTAGATCACGATGCCTGAAGGACATACAGATGGAAATACTCGATAAAGTTGGTGGCTTCGACTTATTCAGCTTATGTGAACTTTTAATTACTAAAGTAAACAATTTGTTTATATCACAAAATAATGAAATTTCCCATTGAGGTAGCAAATTCTTCATTCTCAATACCCTGTTTTTCTAAAAAAAAAAAAAAAAAAAAAAAAAAAAAAAAAAAAAACCCAAAAAAAAACAGGTGTCTAGGGCAATGAACTCATGATTTTTTAAAAAATCTTCCCAACAATAAAATTTTAAATTATTATATCTATTTTTACTAGATGCTTATACGGTTCTTACTCATATTCCCAGATTTAAAAATATCTGACAGCAAAGTTAGCCATTTTACTAGGAAATTAAAAGGAAATATGGGGGGGATGCCTGGGTGGCTCAGTTGGTTAAGCATCTGCCTTCGGTTCAGGCCATGACCCCAGGGTCAGGGATGGAATCCCACATCGGGCTCCTTGCTCAGCGGGGAGCCCACTTCTCCCTCTGTTTCTGCCTGCTACTCCCCCTGCTTTGTGTGCTCTCTCTCTCTCTCTCTCACAAATAAATAATTTTTTTTAAAAATTAAATATGGGTTTGAGTTCAGACCTCAGTTCTACTAACTAGGATATAAACATTTGGTAACTCACTACAACTGGCTAAGGGAGAACTAAGAATGTTATTACCTAAGAAAAGACTTTCATTACAATTCTAAGAAGTCTGGCTCAACAAATGGATCATTCTTCATGGAATTTTTGTTGTTTGTTATTAGAAATTTTGGTTTTACTTTGCTCTAAATGAAATGTTCCAAAATATAATGTGTCTGAGTCCAATAATGGATATTCACATACTTATGTAGCAGAATTTTTTTTTTTGCAGAAGAAGGCTATGTTGCCACATGTCTACTCAAATAAATTCACAGTACCGTCTAAACTGACTCATTTGTAAGGAACAAGTCCACATAGCAAAAAGTATAACACCTATCAAAAAGTATGCACACCAGAAACATTGAAATGGGCAGATTTCTCATTTTCGTCTTGTTTTAATGTGCCATCTCTTGACCTTTACCTGCACCAACTCTAGCATAGATGCTGAAATGTAGAATCATAAAAAATAAAAGGATAGGGGAGGGAGGAGGGGGGTATGAAAAAGGAGGGGAGCAGGAAAGGCGGGATGCAGTTTGGCAAGATAGGAATTTAGGGGCAAAATGTCCTGACAAGGGAATTCCAACTTGAAAGACTATCTTCCCCAGCTAGGTGGCATCTAGAACCTATGATTGCCATTCAGAGAAAAGGAAAAAGGGAAAAGAAATATAGCGTTTTCTCCTTAGGGCAGAAGGGGTTGTTTCTCTTTAGTAAATGCTTGGACTTAAATGTGGAACCACAGACTTTATAGTGAAAGCAAAGGAAACCATAAGATAAACAGTAAAAATGATTTGTTGATATGATGTTATTGTAGCTTTTATGTATATTTTGTCAAGCAAAACATGGGTATTTCATGCAATGCTTTAAGCACAACTTTGAAAAGGAAAACAATAGCCATTTGTTCTGATAGGAATGCATATTCAATAGTGGACAGATTTTGTAGCATTATTTTTTTTCTTACAGCAATGGCATTTGGTGTTTTGGGGGGATTGAAACAATGATACCATCCTTCCATTTACATAGAACTTGACAAGTTCTATGTAATTCCCATGCAAGAAAAAGCATAGTATAAATAATATCTCTTACCTATTAAGTTGCTTTCCATTTATGTTGAGACCAAGACTTGGCACCACCTTTGGTTTCATTTCCTACCATGGCTGCCGTGTCTCTCTGAGCCTGACATGCTCTCTAGAAGCTCTGTCCCTTTATCTCTGTATTCCAGAGCCTAAAAGGAGTTTACTAAGTTTGTTTGTTTGTTTGTTGACTAAATGAATAAGGAAGTGAGTAACCTCAGGCTAGAAGTGATGAAGCATAAATAATATTACAACTAATATTTACAGTTCGCAAAGCACTTTCATTATCTGACCTCATACTCAAAATCATGGTATGAGGTAGATCTCGCCTATCTCTAGTTTACAAGCTTCTGAACAGAAACTCAGAGAGGTTAAGGAGGCTGCCCGAGAGCACAGTAAATGAAGTCAGTTAGTTGCAATATAAACGTAGATCTTCCCTAAATTTCATATACTTTCTACTCTGTCTTGCTGTCTCTAGAGGCCTTATCCACAAAGAGTAGAAGCTGAAAAGATTTTATCTCATCTGTTGAATTTTATTCAGGGCGAAATAAGTAAAGCATTCTATTTTTTTTTTAAAGTTCGGAATATTAATAACATTTTATGAATGCTCACATTCATTCGGTTTATTTTTTTTTTTGTAAATATGAAAGAAGAAGAACCAGCAATGCAAGTTTAATATCACAAGAGATTTGGCAGTATTTTATTAACCTGCCCTGCTAGGTTGCCCACAGTGATGTAAGTACTGCTATTTATCAGTTTGTGCAGATGGACTGAATTACAGCCGAGAGATGTGTAACTTTCGCTTATAGAGACGAAGGCCGGTGGGTACAAAGCATTTTATTGTAATCCCAGGAAAATATTTTTAAATATATATTTCCCCTTGGCAATCCCATAATGACTTCCTTTCATGTCATCTCACCGGGAATGGATTTATACCTTGAAGAGCCACCAGCATCCAGGAGGGTGTCAGCAGCATACTGTCCCCAGAACGGAGTGAGTGACAGGTGCTTGCTGCCCACTAGACTTGCAGCTGAAGAGAGTAGAGATGGCTCCACTCACTGTGGTCCTCTCTCCCAAACTGTCCAGAGTCCAGGGAGTGAGAAGCCTTTACCTGTCTCCATTATCTCTCCGTATCCACGTCTTTCCTCACTCCAGGGGAGCATAATGTCAGTGGACCCTATGCAAAGGTTCTGGAAAACAGATCTGAGGTAGATCATTTGTAATACCTGTCACTTACTAGAAATGGGTTTCTCTCTGGAGGAAAAACATTAGGAATAAGCTAGTCTTCGATCACCCTCTTCGAATACTTTTTATTCAAAAGAAACGCTTCCGGTCCCATTCATTCCCAGTTTAGAAGACTGATATCTGCTTATGGCTGCCTTTTCTGCTACTATGTGCACACTCTAAAGCAATTGCACATTCTAAAGAAATTGTGACAAATATCCCAAGTAAGAATAGAAAACCCTAAACATAGAACGGTTGTTTCAGTTTACCCTAGAGGGCTACCGGTCAGTAATTTTTAGGAGGTTTCGTTGTTCAGTGTATTTGATTGAAATGATGGTTGAGCATGACTATTCTCTCCTGATCTCTCCTCTGTGCCCACCATTTGCCTCACTGGCTCAGCCTGTGCTTTGTAAATGTGGACATAATGCCAGCTTCCCTCCTCCGCCTTCCTCTTATTTGGTCAGGCATTTCCCTGCAGAGAGCTGACCCACAGCTCCTGCTCTCACTATGGCCTCTATTGTGAAGAGTCCAACTTACTTCGTCTGGCCCTGTGGCTTCCTCCCGGGTCCTGATCCCTCCCCTGGACCTACAACTCTTTAATTTCCCTTTACGCTCTTTAAGAAACCTCGGAGAAGGAAGAACGAGGGTATGATCACAGAAGGTGTCAGGGAGGGAGCAGGGCTTAACCTCACTGTAATGGTGGATGGGCTCTTCTACATCAAAACTGCCCAGTTAGAGCTTCTATATTAAGAAAACTTACAGGCTTATTGGCGCTCAACACTATTCATAATACATATCCAGTGGGTATGGAAGTTCAAATCTGAGTTTCTCAACTAAGATTAAGTTTAAGTCTGCAGGAAGCTGTGCTTGTTAGAGAATTACAGAATTAAGTTCTTGGTGAAGAACTCAGTAGGAGGCAATATGACATCATGAGATCCTTGGTGGTAGTGTAGACTCCAGAGCTCTGGGGAGGTTCCCAGTGCACTTAAACTGTGGGTAACCGTGAGGCACCATCAGGGAGGAAATGGGGAGTCCTACACGGCAAACATATCTTGCCAAGACATTTCATTGGAAATTAGAAAAAATGAATAAATAAACAGATCACAGGATCCACCTTCAAAGAAATGCTAATATGCATACTGATGGACACTTTCCTAATATTTAAAATATCAGGCACATCAGCTTTCATACAGTCCCCTGCTCTATTTTCTCTGTGCACTGTGTATTATTTATATATTCAGGAACATTTTGGTAGAAATAATCAAAGGAAGAAATAAAAAGAAAAACCGGCTAATTGAGAATGGGCTAATTCAAAAGCCACAGTGATGATCATTGTGGGAGGAGGTGGCCATTTATTTAATTGTTCTTCCTCTGGAGACAGTCAGGGTGGGTTTTGCCAAGTGTCCTGAAGCAAATACTACTATAAAGCTCCATGTGGAGTAGGACTATTGTCCCTCCAAATATAGTCCCTTTGTGTTGAGGGCCAAGAAATCCAATGGCAGAATGAAACAATGGAAATCTGCCCAGAAACTTTTGTAAAGAGCCATCCCTTCATAAAACTCACAAATAAAGAAGCACTACAAGTGCTCTTTTTCCAGGAATTCTGTAAAATATTTGATTGTAAATGAACAATACTGGTAGTTTGTGACCAAGGAGGTTCACATTCTATGTGTGCTCCCCAAAGGAAGAACTGATAGGTATAGCATAAGCACAGAGAGATTAACATAAAATCTGAATTCTAATGCATATCTGAGGCTTCAGTAAATACAGGGTCTAGTTCTGAGATACAGATGGGGAGAATATATGCCAACCTTTAAATGGATCCAGAAGCCCTCTCCATATTGCTAATCCCCTACTTAGGTGACAAGGCTTGCCGTACATTTCTGAAAATCTTGTGCTTTAATAAATCATAATATTCACTAAAGGGTATTACTATTGTTGTTACTTGTTTGTCTCCCCCATGTAAGGAAGGTCTACATCTGTCATTTCTTTATGCCTAATACTTAGCATAGTACATGCACATAGTAGATATTCACTAATAGTAGTAAATAGTTGTTGAACTCATAAATATCCCCATTGGCAAATCATTTATAATCAATATATGTTTTAATATGTTTTACTAACAGGGACATTCACTGCTGGTTTGCTGTCCACTCTATGGGAGGTGAATTTTTTTTTTTAAGATTTTATTTATTTATTTGACACAGAGAGAGGGAGATCACAAGTAGGCAGAGAGGCAGGCAGAGAGAGAGGGGGAAGCAGGCTCCCTGCTGAGCAGAGAACCCGATGTGGGGCCTGATACCAAGACCCTGAAATCATGACCTGGGCTGAAGGCAGAGGCTTTAACCCACTGAGCCACCCAGATGCCCCTATGAGAGGTGAATTTTATGTTCTTAATTAACAAGTTGTATGTTTACTCTGTATAACATGTTTTGCTAATCACTATGGAGGACGCAGAGATGAGAATCCACCTAACCCTGGTTTTTCCCCAGGCTAATGTGAAACACTCCTCTTTAACTCACTGTGAATCATCACCTGTCAATTCTCTGAAGGTTCAGTGACTAGGATACAGTAGGTACTTATTAAATGTCTGGTGAAAGCATAGATAAATGAACCTATCTGGTACTTGCAGTCAATTTGCCATCACAAGCTTGGGGCTAATAGCTATCCATGTCCTAATGAAATCCTTTAATCTTTCATGGGCTCTTTTTCTCAGCCAATTATAGTCAACATTTTTAATATTTAACTGCAATGTAAGATCCTTGAAAGCAGGTACTAACTATATTGATCTTATTCACCATTATAGCCTCGAGTCTCCAACACATAGTAGATGATCAGTAAATATTTGCTGAATTAAATTTTTAATGTTTCCTTTTTAGTCTTTGTAGAGGAGATGCCAAAAGTAGACAAATGGCTATGATAGAAAACACATACTATGGGGGCCCGGGTGGCTCAGTTGGTTGAGCGACTGCCTTCAGCTCAGGTCATGATCCTGGAGTCCCGGGATCGAGTCCCAGGATCGAGTCCCAGGATCGAGTCCCAGGATTGAGTCCCGGGATTGAGTGCCACATCGGGCTTCCTGCTCAGCAGGGGGTCTGCTTCTCCCTCCAACCCTCCGCTCCTTGTGCTTTCTCTCTCTCTCAAATAAATAAATAAAATCTTTAAAAAAAAAAAAAGAAAGAAAAAGAAAACACACACTAAAAGAAAAATAAAAAAAATATTTTGGCGGACTTACATTGTGGTCAAGATCATGTCTTGTTATAGAGGTACAGTATTTTTATAAATAAAATTTATAAATTTTAATAACGTTTTGGGTAGATCTTGAAGAGAAAGAATAGAATTTCACTTGATATCCAGAAGAGCATTACGTTTTACTTAAAAAAACCTCATTCTTCGAAGTTACAGAATTTCTTGATTCAAAGATGTGGAGTTTGAAAAATATGCAGCATTCTTATCTTTGTGTGTGCAAGGAAAAGCAAGTATTTTTAACCTGAATTTTTTAATCACATGGAGTGTTGATAAATTTTTTAAAAAATTTAAAAGGGAGGGGTTTCAGAATTTAATTCTGTGAAATTAATGTTAAGCACTAAAACACATTCCTCTAAGAATTTAAAATATTGTGGTACAAATAATAGGCTGTAGCTCTTTTCTTAAAAATAAAGGCCATTTTAATCAACAAGATCTTTAAGAAAAATAATTTTACTTTCGCTTATAAGTAATATTCAAAATACAATGCAAGTGAGTAAAAACATTCAAAGCAGTGCCTAAAACATTCGTCTAATCATGTAGGAATCTGTGGCTCAGCAGAAAGATCAAAAACGTCAAAATTAAAGGCCTGGGCCTGCATTGTGTCTGCAAACAGCAGATTTCACAACCTGGGAAAGTCCAACACGCCCATCTTCCTGGTTGACAAAAAGAGGGGGTCATATTAGAATAGCACCTTTCAAAACTTTAGTATGTCACCAATCACCTGCAAATCTAGTTAACATGCAGATTCTGAATGAGTAGGTAGGGGAGTTGGGGGGTGGGTGGAGATTCTGCACTTCTAATAAGCTCCCAGGTGTTGTCTAGGCTCCTGGTTGTTGACCTCACTATGAGTAACAAAGCAGTGGAAATCTCTTGAGGTTTTCTACTGCCTGAGGATCCTAGGTAAGGTTTCCAGGTTTCTAGCATGAAAACTCTGTTATCAGACATAAGCTGGAATGTGGTTCAACTACAAACACTTCTCGAAGTCCTTCTCATTGAATGTGCACAGTGCTTATCATTACTTTACCCCTTTGATTTAAAGGAATAATCTTCTCTAGATGTCACTGGCATGCAGTATACTCTTCTCCCTAATTTCCCCCTGACAAGCCTCAGAACATAGTAGTACTTAAATACCAGTAGATAATGCAATGTGCCTTAAGTGAATTTCGGCTCCTTTAGGGATTTGGCCAGCAGTTATTGTACCATCTATCAATGAAAAGTTCAAATCATAATTTCTTGAGCCCTACTATGTGCCAAAGATTGTATCATGCAAGGTGTGTATCATTATCTTTTATTTTGCAAATGAGGGCATTGAAGCTAAGAATGAAGTCTACAGCTAGGCTATCCATCCAGTAAGAGGAGTCAAGATTTGAATCTAAGTCTCTCTTTTTTTTTTTTAACTCATTTGATTGAAAGAGAGCACAAGCAGGGGGAGAGGTGGAGGGAGAGAGAAACAGACTCCCCGCTGAGCTGGGAACCTGACATGGGGCTCTATCCTGGGAACCGAGATCATGACCTGAGCCGAAGGCACCCCTGAACCTAAGTCTTGCGGGCTCCTGTTATGTGCTCCTTCTTCTCTACCCACTGCGTCTCTGAGGGAGGCATAAGACAGGATCAGTGTGGGGGTCTGAAGGTGTATGTGACATATTGGGAGCTTCAAGAAGTTTCCAGTAAGAGCAGTGAGAGGTAATCAGAATGAAGTGCCCAATGACTACAACAGAAATAAGATGCAGAGGAATACAGAAGAGGGAGACCATGGAGGCCGGAATGGCTTGGAAAGGCTTCCCACAGAAGGGGGCTGTTGAGTCAGGTCTTGAAGAAATGAGTAGGAATTAAAGGAGCAGAGAAGAGAGCTTCGTAGGCAATGGGAACAGGAGTGAAATCTCTTTTCTTCTACACATTAAAAATTCCAAGGCTTTTTCAGCAACCAGAGTGAAGTCCACTATGACAGGCCTTTACTGCTGGACCAAAGAATTTGGATCACATCCTTTTCTCACTGGGGAACTTCTCCGTGTTTATAAGTAATATAGCAGAACTATAGAGGATTCTTTTGGCAACTAGAAATTGAGAAATTAGAGCTGCAAAAGCAGGAGGCAGGAATATAGGAGGTCAGTTGTTTTTTTGCTTTTTGTTTTTAATCTGTAAAACGAGGAAAACACAGTAACCACCTCACAGGGTTGTTTTGAGAATTGGAGGACGCACGGATGTAAAGAACTTGTGGCCTATCTGAGAAAGGTACCTGGTGTGTGGTGTCAACAAATGTGAGCTATCCTTACTTCTGCTCTCTTGCTGTGAAGGTGAATGAGCCCAAATCCTGCACGTTATTTCCACTTAGCAAACATTAGAATCAGTTCCTCGCTTCCAGGGGCTCTTAGTACAGTGTCGGGCATGCAGGAGGACTTTACTGCCAGGTAGTGTGGCTGGGGTCACCATTACCCTCTTCTTCCCCCTTCCCCCCTCTCCCAGGTGGGTGTTCCTTATTCTGTCTTTTCTCTAACCTGACCTATCTTCAGGGCAGTGCAGTGACTGTCTTTTGGCTTAACGTTGCTTTGTTCTTGTATCGGTCTTTCTCCCTCTAATTCTACATGAGCACATTCTCTGCTTGTAGGCACAAGTATAAAAGGAGGACTGTAATTCTGAGAACAATTTAAAAATAAGTGGGTAAGCCCCAGTTTTCTAAGAAAAAGAAACTCAAGGTGGAAATTCCCAGAGAAGAATTTGAGAGTGGCATTTGAGATTCATTAGCAGCTTCGGGTTTTCTTAGGTTAAGTCCTGCTCTATAAACCAAGGCTTAACATAAGTAAAAAGCATATTACCCATCTTTGATTAGCACAGAGTCCGATCTGGAAGAAGAGAGAGAGAAGAGGAGATACAGGGTGGGAAGGGGGGATAAAGTACCAGTTAGGGTGTCCATGCTTCAACCCCACTGAGTGGCCACGTGCCCTTGTGGACATTGCTTTGTTTTCTCGCATGCAGAGTGAAAATGCCATCCATCCTATTTGCCTTTCATCCAACATTACATTCTACCAAAATGTAGTATTCACTCCCAGGTGCCAGGCACTGGGCCAAGTTCTGTGATACAAAAATGAGCAAAAGTACACATGGACCCTGCCTTCACAGGATGTGCAAACTAGGGAAATAGACAGGTATTAATGTAATACTCCCTCCCCCCATATCACAATGCAGCTGTGACAGGCCACAAGAGAATTATTACAGGGTGCTGCAGGGAACTGTAGAGAGGCAAGGAAAGGATCCTTGAGGGAATGGGCATTGAGTAGTGGTGGATGATACCAGTCTAGGGGTACTTGGTGGTATAGCCCAGGAAGAGAAAATGGCATGTTTACTGCCCTCCGAAAGAAGGCCAGTGTCCCTGAAACACAGACCAAGAGGAGGGATGTGATTGTTGAGGCTGCGAGAGGAAGCAGGGGTATAACTAAACAGAGCCATTTATGGCCTTTTAAAGGATTGTCTTAAAGGGTTGTGTTCATTATCAAATACAATAGAAGGGTTTACATTTATCATTTTAAAATCTTTAAAAATTATAAAATAATGAACAAATGAAAGACAATTTCATTACCATCACGAGTATTGTCTTTCTGGAGTTATACTAAGAGAATTGCACCAAATATCACTATATAGCTTAAAACAAACATCTATTCTACTTAAGGAATCAAAGAACAAAGTTTGGCTATTCACTGGGTCATAAAATACTCTCCAAAGAAAAGTCTAGACATCTACCTTTTTGGTACATAGAATGCTGGTGATTTCATGGAACTATAAACTTTTAGTTTGGAAAGGATTTTCCGTGCTAACCTATGACATTTCCAGTATGGAAATTGAAACCCTCTGGGGATGAGGACCTCTGAGTTATTAAAGACAACTAATTCTATCTTTGTGTTTTGAACTTGATTCAAAGTTCTCGCTCATAATTTGGAAGGGAACCTACAAGATGAGGATGAGGGAGAGAGACACTAACCTTACAGTGTCACATACATAATCTAATTCAACCCTCAGGAGAGCTTTATGAGGCCTAACCTCAGTTTTATAGATGAGAAAACAGAGGTGAGGAAAAATGAATGAATTTTTGTTTGCCCAAGCTCATATAGTTAATAAGTAGCAGAGCCCGATTTGAATACACATTGACTTGAGAGCAAAGCCACAGTTCTAGGTGTTCTAGAACTATACCTTAGAGTGATTTAAAAAGTACTTTGATAGTTGCAGTACATCTTTTGAAAATCTGATAAAATCTAATACCTCGTGCTCTAGCGAAATGAATACCTGCACAAAATTTTGTGAACAATTCCAGTATTTAGATGGCTAAATCATAAATCATAAATCAATACACCCATGCTCTGATGTTTATTGGTTAGAACAGGGGCTTCACTGGGACAGAGGTCATTGCTTGAGGCATTCATTGCTCAGCACTAAGAACATTGCCTGGCACAGAGTAGGAGTTCAAAAATAGTTGTTGAATAAAAGTGATTCCAAATGCCTGGGCCCACTCACCTAATTACTTAGAGCAGGGTGATAAAAATCTAGCATAGAGGGGTTGCCTCTGTGCAAAATTTAGGAGAACCACAGAGTGACTTCCCAGCCCTGACCCCAGGGGACCCAAGGAATACTAAAAAATACTAAAAGGGACCGTCCACATCCAGATCTGAGTCATTTTGGGCCAAATTTGTTTTGTTTTGTTTTATTTTGCTGTTTAACTTTAAAATCACTTTCTCTTCCCACACCTCTCAGAAAAGGATAGTGTCTTCCAAAGTTTCTTTTTAAATTAAAATTTGAAATACATTAGTAAAAACAGCACTTCTGAGTCAACTTTCAGGAAGTATTTGGATAAAAAGTGTATATACCAAGTATTTGGATAAAAAGTGTATATACCATGGTATATACCATGTTGTCCAAATGTTTCCTGGTGTCACCCCTATATTAATTTAATGGATTTTGCTTATTTTGGGGAGGCTGGAACTTTAGGATGCTTCTGTGTATTTCAAAACTGAGTAAATACCAACTCTTAGAAAATAGCTGTAAGGACATAACATGTTATCTACCCCAGGTTTTAAAACCAAGAATAGCTGAGAAGATCCTTTCATGTGTCTAGAAGTTGGGTCTGTGCAGTTGGCAGTTCTTAGTGCTCTGGGGAATTTTCCCCGAAAGGCTACATTTGAGAAGTGATACAAAGTCCTCTTTCAACTAAGTTACTTTTTTTCTTGGTTTAGATGCTGATCCAGTTGAAAGTAAGGATGGGAAGGGAATCAGATATACTTGGTCCCTATATATATACTATATATACATTTATTATGTAATATGTTATATAATGTTATTTATGTTATATAACATGTTATATAACATACTTATATGTTATATAATATATTATATATATAATCTATGTGTACTTATCTACATATGAACCATATGTAGATAAGGAAAGGGACACTTGAAGTGACTCAATACCTTGTACTCAATACCTCAATACCTTGCACGGTAAGTTGTAGAACTGGGACATTATTTGGTGTTTTGAACAGGTGAGTAATATGATGGAAGAAGTGCTATCCTGAGAAGCTAAGGGTTCTGTGGTATTCGGGTAGTACTTAGGTAGGCAAGGGTAGCACAGAGACAAAGCAGGATGGTCAGAGTCACTGAGACGAGAGGGCTGGTCCCCAAGTGGTGGAGGTAGCAAGGCAAGAAAGAATGGATGGGAAAGTCATTTTGAAAGATGAATTCATAGACTTCTCTCTCTCTCTCTCTCTTTTCTCTTTTTATTTTGAAGACTAATATTGCCTTGTCTTGCCTAATATGGCGTTAGGCACTAAGGAAGTTCAAGCTATTTCAGACAATATCTATCATTTTGGGTCAGATTTTTCTCCTTCCTATCTTTCATCTGTGAAACCCAGATGCAATTGGAAATAAGCCAAGGCTGAGGTCTTTCTCCACACCTCCTGACATGAATCACTGGTTAGACCCGACCCCCTCATTCTATAAGAAATATTAATCATTTGACAGAATATTTAGAAAATGAAAATTTAAAAGATAATTCCAGCACCCTAAATGGGGACATCATGATATTTTTGATGTGTTTTCTTCTACTCTTTTTTATTATGCATTAATTTTTTTTCTTACAAAATGTAATTGTAGTAGATACCACACCGTTCCGCACCCTCCATTTTCCAATTGCAACAATATACTGATTGATTAACAGAATGCTATGGGACTGGACTTTCTAAGGTAATCCATATTGAGAGAGAAACCAAGGCCAAAGACAGTCCTTGAGACCCCCCAAAGTCAGAGAGCGAGAGGGGGTATTTTAAGTTTATTAAAGACGGAGAGTAGCTTTTGGTATGTTCTTTCTATGCAGCGAACACATCTCTGGTATTTTGTGTTTTCCTGGGATTGATCCGTGTTGAGTCATCTTGGCGGAGCAGCATAAAGCGAAGGTAATCACGCCCAGCTACCTGTGGTTGTGTTCGGTCTGTTTAGACAGGTCTGTGTCTTCAGAGGCAGCGCGGTTATGACGATACTCTCGGAGGTTGGCCAGGGGCCACCTCGCGTTTCAATAAATATCAAGTTCTACAGAAATAATAACATGAGAAATCTCGGAACAATCTCTGTATATTTATACACACACATATATTTCTAGAATAGAAAGGAACTCCCCCAGAAAGGCTGTAATGAAACAGACATTACAGCCAAGCAATACCTTTTGCTTCCCTTAATTCAAGGGACCACCAGTATAAAGAACCTTCAAGGGAAGCTATGAAGGGGATAGGTTTGGAAATCTGCCTTATCTTTAGAAGCAGCGTTGTACTGATGTTGAAAGCGGGTGAGACAAAGGATAGTTGGTTTCACAATGCCAGAGAACCACTGGACAGGTAGATTCAGGACTTCCTACATGTGTTGTCACTGTGAACCCTTCGAGCAGACCCCTCTTCCTTCTACCCAAGCCAACTCCTTAATTCAGTTTGCCCTCTTAGTTCTTTGCCATTATTCACCCCAGTCCTCCTTCTGCAAGGACAACAACCTCCAGGAAATAGCTGTAGCTAAAAATTATCCCCCTCTTCAGAGCTTTGGTGGAAAAAGGGAGAATGAATCATGAGGAACACTTAGGGGAGGGGTGTGTCCTCCCAAGTTAAGTCTTAGAATCCAACAGGTCTCTCTAACATGGTGATTTGAAATACTAAGTCCTCTTATTAATTAAAGAAGGGAGCATAGCACCGGAAAATACTGATGTCTTTTTTTCTTTTTTTCTTTCTCACGAGCATTTTTTTCCCTTGATATTATCTTCACCTTCTTCGCACCCAGATATGTATCCCTCTAGGCGCCGTATTACTTTTCCTGTTGTGCAGAATGAATTTGGTTTTGTTCTGATCTGGCTGCTCTGCCCCCAAGAGGCATCTCTCACACCTCTGTTGTAGCACCTATAATGCAGTCTGGCGGTTGGACTGTCCTCAGCTTTTGCCATGGTGAGTCACACTGTGGAGAAGGGGGACAGTGCCATGTTCACCTTTGTCCCACCTTTGCCTAGCACTGTGAATGGCATGAAGTATGCACTAGAAATGTTTGACTAGGAAAGGGTAAAAGAAAGATGCTGTAATATGAGTTAATTAGTGGTTTTGTCTCTACTTATGAAAACCAAGATCCCATAAAAAAACATATTTTCATTATACCAGAATCACCTTTGGTGAAATCATTCCTCCTCACCCAAAAGAGGAATCTCCCCCTGTTGCCCAGCCATATACCCTGACATTTGTCTTCCTCATCACCTCAAAGTTCCATTAATACTGATACCTAGGGCTCTGGAGGGCTCTCTTGCTACCTTCTCAATCTCTTAGTGCTTTTGTTTTTAATGGGATGTGCTTTAATGCTATTGCTCCTCCTTAGACCCCTTGTCCAACCTTTTTTTCTTTTTTAAGATTTTATTTATTTATTTGACAGAGAGAGAGAGAATGAGAGAGAGAGAGATCACAAGTAGGCAGAGAGGCAGGCAGAGAGAGAGGGGGAAGCAGGCTCCCCGCCGAGCAGAGAGCCCGATGTGGGGCTTGATCCCAGGACCCTGAGACCATGACGTGAGCCGAAGGCAGAGGCTTTAACCCACTGAGCCACCCAGGTGCCCCTTGTCCAATCTTTAAAGTATAGATTGATGGTCTTCTATTAGGAATAAGGAGGAAAATTGTTCTATCCTATTGTTAGTATCCTGAGCTGAATTTATCCAAGAAGTGATGTTGGTTTCAATATGTAAGAAATGCAATTGCATCATTAATCCCACACCCTTATTCGTCCACAGTTTGTGGGCCTGAGTTATTTACAAACTTCACTTAGTGCCCAACTGCAAACAGATGAGAAGCATTTATATAAAAAATGGAGTCTGGTCCAGATCAACAGGTCAGCACACTATCTAAATAGTGGTGTACCTTTCACTGGGCAATCTCAAATATTTACGAACAGATAATGTGGTGAATCAATAAAGGATTTTCCAAAGGACTCATCATAGGATCTCTTTAACGAGCAAGCTTCCTTTTTATATTCAAATTATAATTTGAGTCAACAGTAAGAAAATATACTCACCTGTTTAAGAAAGGGAGTTTATAGAACCAACCTGATGTAAAGGAGGAGAGATTTCTAAGCACAGACAAATCCCAAAGGCCCCCTCTAGTGATTGAAGCAATTCTTGAAAAAAAGAATGAAACACCCGAAATTACGTTTATTTTCAAGTACGGGAAAACACATAGGTCCTAGAAAATATCAGACAGTAAATTAATTAAAATCTCCAGCAAAATTAGTGTGGGAATTATTAAAAGATATTTATGAGCATGAAGAAGTGGAGGTAGTTGATAACCTAGAAGCAGAATGGGTCCCTGAAGAGCAACTGGCCTCATGTTGTTCACTTTTTAATTGAAGACCCAGCAGGCATGCTTAAGAAATTTGAGGCTGATTCAGAGCTAAGGAAGATAGTGCCTTTTTTTTTTTAATACCTTTCAGCTTCTCTCTATGAGATAAGGATTGCTCATCCCTTCAGGCTCCCTCATTTTCACAGGAAACCTTAAATTGCCCTTGATTTGTTGATCAAAGCATATACTTTTGCTACTAACCAACAAAGTGAAATATGTGCATTTAAGGTTTTTTCTGGAGAGTAAAACCTTGCATTATCTACTGTCCAGTTCTTATCCAATCCAAATGTAGTAACGACAACAATAGCAACATTTATGACGATTGCCTAAAAAATATGCATCCATTCCTTAGACGTTGTAGACATTCTAGATCATTGGAAAAATTCAATTATCATTTGTTCAAGTATTTATTTAATCTTTTATTAAACCAACTTCTATTGATTTCCTGCTGTGTGTCAGGACTTGTGACAGGCGCCAAGTATGGAATGTAAGTGAAATAGACACAGTCCAGACATGACAATCAGGAATTGAAAATATCTCAATAATTCCAATAAGTTTAAAGACCTGTGTTTTTTTTAGTTTGAAAGATCATTCATTAAATAAAGAAAAGAAAACACTCATTTAATAGCAGATTTTATGAAGACACATAAATACCACATGACTTAAGCACTTAGGTTGACTGTAAAACAGTATGAGGGAATGGAGAGAGCCTGCTCCATAACACTTAACATGAGTTTCTTTCCTATCTTCCCTGGCAGACTCTCCCTTGAGGGCAGGGACCACATCGTGTTTACCTTTGTGTCTTCCATACTCACTACAACGCTGTACAAGCAGTCAGCCCTTGCTGAATTAATGATTGAGTAAATATAGATTGAAAAAATCAGACCTCCCCTATCTTAGACTGGATCAGCAAAAATGCAGCGTTCTAAATGCAGGAGGTAAGCACAATTTGTACCATATACTATTGTGCTTGGCCATGCCTAGAGCTCTAAGTTTAGGGGAGGAGCCATATTCTTAAAGCGGAAGTAACAGACTGAACCAGATCTGGAAGATAGCAATTGGCTATCTGAAGTTGTATGTGGCTTGATGTAAAGAAATGTTTAGCCTACAAAAAAAAAAAAAAAAAGATTCTTATAAGGAACAGTTTGGCTTTCTACAAACATCTGAAGGACAAGCATATGGAAGAAGGAATAGATTTGTCTTATTTAATTCTAAATGGCAGAATTAGAGTCAGTGGATGGAAATTATAAGGAAAGAGTTTCTTAAACAGTTTGAGGTCCTCAGTGAGATGCAACAATTCATTTATGTGGGTAGAGTGTTACTTAATTGATCTGTATAGTAGTTGAGTGGTTGGGCTAGAGGACGTTTAATATCCTTTCCAAGTTTAAGATGTAAAACCTTTATGCCAGTAGGAGTTACAATGAATAAGTGGATTCCATATTAGTATGTAACAAGCTAATCTAATTAATGGGCCACATAACGACTATTTACAGGTATTAACATGACTGTTAATACTAAATATTTTTGCAATTAGTCGTGAAAATATTTCTGAAGGCAGTAGATTTTTGACAGGGTGAAAGGAGAGGAAATCACACAGTTCCAGATCTTTGAAACAACTTAGCAAAATGAAAGAAGTTTGGTTTGGCTGGAATGATGGGTGTAGGCAATGAGCCCAAGACAAGTCAGACCAGATCGCTTGCCCTGTGAGCTGGGGCTGACGGTTGGGTCCCCAGGGGATGGCATGAGGGCAGGGCATGTGCTCTTGGAGGCCCACAGAGGCAAAGTTAACCAAAGACAGTAGAGAGGGCTGAGACAAAATAAAGCAAATCTGTTACTACCCACAAGTACAGCAGCAGGAGCTGGATTCTAACTGGCATAGAGCCAGTGAAGCCGAGTCAGAAGAGAATCCACTCTGAAATTCTTCATGGAGGGTCCTGGTCATGGCTACAAATGTTAGTGGCTTTCTTGCACTGGTCATTGGGCATGTGGTGCATGTATACTGGGAAGGCTTATTGGCACAAAATTGGGCGCACACTCCGCAAATCAATTGGTGGAAATCCTCAAAGTGAGCTTCAGAACCCACAGGAAGGCTTTCCATTAGCCCACAACTTTTGGATTCAACTAGTTTCAAAAGCAGCCCTCCAAATCAGTTCTGCCTTTTCCCTTCTACCACTTAGATTGCGAACATTTTTCTCTGCTTGGCAGAACTACCTTGGCTCCCTCTGAACAGGCTGACAAGGAAGCTGGAATGTGTGTGAAGGAGTCAAAGGAGCAGTAGACAGATGAAGGCACAGGGAGCCGTTCCTGGCTTCTGTAAAGTGCACCTGGCTTTCTTCTGCATATACACAAGATTCCACTGAGCGCTACTCCAGGATCATCTATCAAAAGACTTGATGGCAAGTTTTGTTTAGAAGGTCAGATTTCAGAGTTTTGACTGTATTTGGAGTGGGTTTTTTTGTTTGTTTGTTTTTAATTTTATTTATTTATTTGACAGAGAGAGAGATCAAAAGTAGGTGAGAGGCAGGCAGGGAGAGAGGGGAAAGCAGGCTCCCTGCTAAGCAGAGAGCCCCATGCGGGGCTTGATCCCAGGACCCCGAGATCATGACCTGAGCCGAAGGCAGAAGCTTTAACCCACTGAGCCACCCAGACGCCCCTGGAGTGTTTTAATTGGGAAGAAATTCCCTGAGAAAGGTAAGGGAATATGCAGAATTAGCCATAAGGGTGAATGGAAAAGCAGAGGACAAGCAGTCAAGCTGCTTATGCACTTTAAGATTGGGGTAGGAGTGGGGGGAGAGTCTCCAGGTCTGAGCCTTGGGTTGCTCCTAAGGGAGTCTGTGGTTCTCACCCGTTAATTAAAGGCTCTGGGCTGTGTAGCTTGCTCTTCAGACACCTGTATCTCAACCACTATAAGAATTTAACCATCCCATACTCTGCAGTTGACCTTTGAACAACACAGAGGGTTAGGGGCAACTATTCTCATGCAGTCTGCGTATAACTTGGCTCCCCGAAAACTTAACTAACAGCCTACTTGATCAGAAGCTTTACCAGTAATATAAACAGCTGGTTAACACATATTTAATACATTGTATGTGTTATATACTCTATTCTTACAATAATACCTAACATTTTTGGGGTGCCTGGGTGGCTCAGTGGGTTAAAGCCTCTGCCTTCAGCTCAGGTCATGACCTCAGGGTCCTGGGATCCAGCCCCACATCTGGCTCTCTGCTCAGCAGAGAGCCTGCTTCCCCCTCTCTCTCTGCCTGCTTCTCTGCCTACTTGTGATCTCTCTCTCTCTTTGTCAAATAAATAAGTAAAATCTTAAAAAAAAAAACCCTAACATTTTCATAATTTTTTCAGTATTTCTAGGCTATCTGGTTTGTCTGCATTTTTTTTTCAAATTGTTGCAAGTCTCCAAAAATGTTTCCAATATATTTATTGAAAAATATCTATGCGAAAGTAGATCCCCACAAATAAATCTGTGGTATCTAAGAGTCAACTGTATTTTCATTTAGGCATTCCAGTATCTCATGCAATTAAATAGGATTTAGACGATTTTCAAATTATCCTGCGAAAATCCTTTCCTCTATCCAGTTTCCCCCAGCACACTCTCAGTGCCACAGTTTTCCGTTCCCTGCCCCTTTTGTGTGGTCGTGGAAAGAGTTCAAATGTCATCATTAAATGTCATCAGCTTGGAGATAGACAGTGGCTCTACACTTGGTTGCTTTATGACCTAGGGCATCTCTTAACCTCTGGGATTCTTAATCTCCTGTTCTGTAAAATAGGGTATCACAGGAGTTTGCTGTGGACATTAATTAAAGATGTGACTGGCATATAGAAGGTGCTCAACACTGTTAGTCCCTTTCATCTCTCCCTTCCTTGGTTTTGTTTTGTTTTGTTTGTTGTTTTTTTTTTTAGATTTTTATTTATTTATTTATTTGACAGAGAGGAGAGATATCACAAGTAGGCAGAGAGGCAGGCAGAGAGAGAGGGGGAAGCAGGCTCCTGATGAGCAGAGAGCCCGATGCGGGGCTCGATCCCAGGACCCCGAGATCATGACCTGAGCCGAAGGCAGAGGCTTTAACCCACTGAGCCACCCAGGTGCCCCTGTTTTGTTTGTTTTTTAAAGATTAATTTATTTGAGAGAAAGAGAGAGAGGAAAGGCAGAAGGAGAGGGAGAGAATCCCAAGCAGACTCCACGCTGAACACAGAGCCCAAAGTGGGGCTCGATTCGAAGATCCTGAGATCATGACCTGAACTGAAATTGAGTTGGATACACGCCCCTTCCCCCTTCTCTGTTAATGGCTCTTTTGGGGTCCCAATATTCATCTGTTTATCCCATCCCTGAAATAATATGAGTGAGGATTGCCCTTGACCAAAGTAGGAAAGAGGAAAAGAGGTGAAAACTAAAAGCCAGTGCCATCCATTTTCCTCATTTTTAAAGGAATTGGAAAGGAAGGAATCCGCATCAATCTTTTTTTAAAATTTTTTTGTTAACATATAATGTATTATTTGCCCCAGGGTACATGTCTGTGAATCATCAGGCTTACACATTTCACATCCAGCATCACTCTGGAAAGATACACTTGGGTTTTCAGCACTTTCTGTCTGTCTGATTTCTTCAGTGCTCAGTCACTCACCAGTGAAAATGAAGAGTTCTCTCAACTACATGCATGGAGGATGTTATCAGCCTAGGGAAGATAGATTACCAGCAGTTTCTTTCTTCTACATTTACAACAAACAGAACCGAACTGCCCATCCAGTGATGATTATTAGATCACTGGGACCAAATAATGAAAAAACATTCATTAAAAGGTTTTGTAGCAATACATTAGCATAAAACAAGGCATTAAGGTTGCTAATAAGAAAGCAATGTTACTTATCTGCTTTAAATATGACATTTGAAATGTCAAAAACATGGAGAGCAGTTACATGGATTTATAGCTACTACTTGAACCATAAAACAAAACTTAGAGACAGAAATGCTGCTACATAATCCTTCATAGATCCCCTTATTAAAACTTACACTGATGTTTAGAAAAATTAGGCTCTATTCTAAGTTATCTTTCTTTTAATCGGGGGATAGAAACTTCCCTTTTTTTCTTAATTTACATTTAACTCATGTTCTTCATTGCCAGTCTCTCATGAAATACTATGCTTCGTGTTGTTGCATCTCTTTATTTATATATCAAAGGATGCGTCTTTACGTATATGTCAAAGGATACATAATCATTGACGTTTTCAGTGCAGAACAGAGGCATTGTGATTTTTTTTTTTAATACCAAACTGGCCATGATACACTGCAGTGCTTCTCAGAGAGAATCATTCCATTTATTTTTACAATGTAGCCAAGTCGCTAATGAACTACTAGGTTGGCATTGGAAATGGACGATCTTTAAGATTATTCACAGCTATAAAACAAGGAGATACTATTTCCTGCCTTTTCCTTCCCTTCGCTTGTCTTTTAGAACATAGCCCAACTTCCTAAGTTCCATGGTCTTCTTTCTCTCTCCATCCTCTTTGCATTTTCTTCCAGTGGAAAAGTGGGAACTGCCAGGTGTCTGGCTTGTACATGTGTTTGTTTAACGGCAGGGATGTCCCTAATGTTGGACTATCAGAACGAAAGCACGTGTGCAAAGTGGCTGACATTAGCATCTCCAAAAGATGGCAACCAGTGCTGGATCTGAGCGTGGAATGGCCTTACAGGCGTCTACTGTTGAAGTGTAGTGCTAACTCTGTCTACCATTAACACCTGTGCTTTTGGCATACTAGAGCCAGTAGACCTTAGATCCCTGCCACCTTCCACAAAAGATACCTTGGAATGGCAAAACTCTGATCAAATCCCAGATAGAATGGAAAGAGAATAATATAATCCAGTGAGATCTTTTTTTCCTTTTCTACTGTGATGCTATTGAAAACCTAACACTTGGCTACTCTTGCATGGTTATCAGAAGAGGCTCCCAAATCACATGAGCGAGAGTGTATTCTACTGCAGGCCCTGTTCATGTACGTAGTAGGATAGTTAGGGGAGATGAGCTGCCGGTCAGAATCGGGCCAGCAAAAATTCCCACGAGGAAATGTGTTAGGGCTGACCACCATTAGCCACACTAACCAGAATTGGGGTCCTAGTTTATGTCCCATTAAACTTTTAATTGAGAGTCTTTTCATCACGAGGACTGTAAATCGCAGGCCAGGCTATGCTTCAGTTTAAGTCAGCCAAATGTAAGAACAGCTTGGCCATATGCTTCTTTTTCAAAGAACTTCATTCATTTAGCCCCAGGCTCAGAATTCAATAATGTTTTCTATGGACTTTCTCTCTTCACATCAAATAATATTAAAGAGGAAAAATCGGGGGGGGGGGGAATTCTAATTATTCCCATATGGATACTCGGATAGGGCCAAATTGAATTATTCACAGTTTCCTTAAACACACATTCTGGTTCCACACGTGGGGGTCATAGACCCTCCTGCAAAGCCCTCCTCCACCTCGGCTTGTCAGAATTTCAACCGTTTTTTTTTTAAAGCCCGCCAGAATATCTTTTCCATGTGCCCTGCTATGATCATCAGAGTCAAAAATAACATTGACTCTGTTTTAGGGTCACATTTAGGCACATTTACATAAAGTTTGTGAAAGCCTTAAGCTTTTGTATAACTTCTCTACTGATCTTAGCAGCTGGGGGATAGTACCTTTCCATAAAGCTAAGTCTTTACAGTGATTCACGGCTGTGTTTAAGGGTAGGTACTTCATAAACCATTTGGTTTCTTGGTGATTAAAATTTGGAAAAGTAGAAAGATTACAGGGGAACAGGTACTTCACCATATGCTTGCTTATGCCCTTTGCCTCTTCCTGTCATCAGTAAGAGCTCTCAGCTTCCCCGCTGCAGGTCAGGAATCCCTAGTGTTTGTATTCCGGGTGTCAAAGCACTTGAAAGTTTATTTTTCACTGAAAGAGCTTTATTTGATTCATTTCTTTGTAATGCGGGGTGGTAACATACTCAGCTGTTTATGCTTATTTGAAGTAGTTTTTCATTTAAGACGTTTATCACACCCATTTTTTTTTTTTTAACCTGGCAGGCAGCTGCCTTGGAGAATGCAAATGTGCTTTCTCTAACTTTCAACAGCCTAAAAGGAAATCTATGCCCAGGGCTTATTTTTAATTCTATTGCCTTTTCTTTCACCCTTCTCTTTTTAACTCTTTCAGGGAGTGCTGCTTCTTGGCGCATAGTCCTCGGCCTGGCAAAGGCTGGCTTTTGCTTTCAGCACCGCGGGGGGATCTTCGGGGCTGGAACTGCCCGGCTTCGGGGCTTGGGGGCTGCCTGTGTCCCTCCGGTCCTCCTCTCTTCCTCGGATTGGCTGCCCGGGGTCACGTGAAGGCCGGGGGGTTGGAATTCTTGAGTTGTGGCTCTTGGCACTCCTTTTTCTTTTTAAAAATCGCCTGGTCGGTGCAGCACTGCTGGGCTCGGTGCCTCGCTCTTTGAGTGAGACTGGAGACAGACGGAAACAGCTACAGGGCAGGCTGAGGTGGCAAAAGGAAACTCTGCGGAGATGTTCAGTCAGGGCCCCAGGACCCCAGCTTCAAGCTGCTACTATCTCAATTCCATGACACCTGAGGGCCAGGAGATGTACTTGCGATTTGATCAGACTGCGAGACGCTCTCCTTACAGGATGAGCCGGATTCTAGCACGCCATCAGCTAGTGACTAAAATTCAACAAGGTGAGTGGCCGGTAGTGGCAGGCTGTTGCTAATTCTGATTTTTGTCTCTATTTCGTGCTAACCCAGTTTTTTTTTTTTTTTTTACATTGTTGTTTTCACTTTACAATACATTGGGTTTCTCTGCCACGCTGCATGTAACTTTTAGAAATAACTTCAGGCAGCAGTTTTAAGCAGTGACAGCACTTCACTGCCACATACTTCAACATAAAGTGCACAGAAAACTTCAGGGTAAGATGGGGTATCATCTATGTTCAAAATTTGCGTGTGCCGGCACAATAAAACAGACAGGTTTACTCAATGTGTATTTTGGGAGCCTTTCTGCAGGTTGCAAACACTCTCACGTTTAAAACTTGGACAGTTGTTTATTTAATTGGGGGACAGGAGGGGACTGACCTGAACCCTGCCCAGATTCTTTAGAATACTCTTAGTGACAAGGGAAAGTTAGAATTCTACTCCTAAGGCCATTGGGCTGATAACCAAGATCGCATCCTCTGCTGGTATGCTTATGTCAGTAGTTGCCTCCGATTTGTTGATGTTGTTTTTCTGGTAAAGGATAAAGGTGTCTGTTACTTTCTAAACAAAGCTTGTGACCTGTGCTTAGAAGTACCAGCTTCCTGAGGCAGAGAGAAGAGGATATTGATTACCAGCTGCTGGGTGTTCCTTTTTATTCTCTGCAAAAAAAAGTTAATAAGCAAAAGTGAAGTCAATCAACAGTCTGGACATCACTAAAATTCATCATTCTCCAAAAATAGTTAAAACATGTTCCTTATCTTAGAGTAGGTCTGTAGAAGCTAGAAAATGAACATTCTTAGGAAGCCCTCATTTAAAAGACTTGAGTCCTCATGTCCTCATTTAAAAGGACACCTACATTGGTCCTCATTTAAAAGACACCTACATAATACCCACATGACCACAGTAAGTTTACAAAGTTTATGACCACCCTCTTCCTGGACTAAAACAAACAAACAAAATAACTGAATTATTATACTGGTGGTACAGAATTTACCAGGAATTTTTAGAGTCTTTATACAAATACAATTTCCACTTAAATAAATTAATTTAAGATTATATTATATTGAATTTTAGAAGGGAAGTTGGGGTTTGTAATCGTGAAAATCTTATTGTAATGTTTCCAAAAGGAACAATATGTATTCTCGCGAGTAGCAGTTGATGAGATTGTTTCCTTGGAAATTAGGATTTGTTTGTAAAGGTTCAGGAACTGGTTATGTGTGAAGGATACTGGTCCTACATACCAGTCTGATTTCAGGAAGGATATTATGTCATTCCATAAACTCTGTGTGCAGGTCTTGATTGAATAGAAACAAAAGTAATTATTTCCCTGTGGCTTGATTTAAAAATACATTAGGCTTAGAATAAAAACCAGCTTCATTTTAGCTCTAGAAATTTCTGACAATGATACTTTACCAGATGCCATCATCTCTACGGACATAGGGGCTTGACAAATGTTTGATGAGGTTTTGTAATCTACACTCAGTAAATGTTCTTCAACATGATTATAAAGTGTATCATGTTGCAAATACTGCATATAGAAATAACTTGAAGTTGCTTTGCGGATCTCCTTAAATGTATTTACAATAACTGATTTCATTAAAATTCTGGATATTCTTTTGGGATGAAGTTTATATTCCCATTGAAGATTTGAAATTATGAACACATGCATGACCATTGAAAGTATATTCTGAGTCTATGTTTCATTTGCCTAAATGGAAAATGTGAGCATTCTCACCTCTCTGTGTTGAGCAATGGGATGTTTGAAGCCAATGAGTGGCTATAAATTAAGAGTGATAATGAAGATCATGGGGAGGCTTGAAGGAATTCCAACAGTCCAGTGATTGGGAACTCATCATTTGTTGATATCATACAGTAGTATAGTAAGCCATATGAAAACAGAAGCAAAACAATTTTACTGGGTTTACTGTATTATTAGATCGCTTAACTGTCATAGTAGAGAATATTGATTATTTATAATGTTTCAACCATTGCTCCGAGAGCCTTATATAGATATAAGATATAAGCCTTATATAAGCCTTATATAAATGTATAGATACATATTTTTCAATTTATTTTACTGTCAAGAAAAAAAGAAAGATCCTAGGAGTATGAACTATTATTATACCCATTTTAAAGGTGAGAAAACAGAGGCACATAGAAGTCAAATAACTTCTCTCAGGTTACATAGTAGGAGCTGGTATTTGAATATAACTCTGAAGCCCATGCTCTTTGATACACTAAACTGTGTTTGGTTTTTATAATGAGTGTTAAAGTGGTAGACCTGTGGTTGATTTTAGAGTCTGTCATATGCCAAAGACATTTCAGTGTTTTCTACTCAGGATGCCACGGTGAGCCATTTGACAGAATCAGAATTGGTCACTCATGATGAGATTTCCAGTCAGGTTTCATTTCGCTGATGGAAGCAAGGTGCTGTGTGTTTTACCTTCCTTGAACAGTTAGTGTCTAGTAGTGCATGATGTCAAGTTATTTTACTAACCATTCAATTAAAGCCTATCAAGTGTGTATTAAATTAATCACACCGTTATTTTTGTAGTTCACATATCAGTATCGAAGTATGTGTAGTTCGCATATCACATATCATATCAGTATCAAAATGACATCAACATCAAAATTCTTGTCAATATTTCAAGGAAATTTAGCATTGTATTAATATAATTTGGGGCATTACTTATGATCATAATCTCTCCTGGCTGTTGGGAAGAGTGCAAACAAGAGTAAGTTGCTCCCCACTGACCTCATTACAGTGAGCTAATCATTGAATGACATGGACGTGATTCAAAGGCGGATACACTCAGGAGAAGGAAAAACAAAGAGGAGAAATAAAGGAATCTTTGATGATGCATAGGATCAGAATTAGTTGCTCAAACCTAGGATGAATCTAAACTTGCTCATCTTATGGCATGCTCTAAAATAACATGCATCATTTCTCTAGCCTTCTTTATAGTTCTGGAGTATTGAGTCCATTCAAAAGAGAATTTTAAGACAGCGTGTTGTTTTGCAAAGTGAAAGTTTGTCATAAGTCATACTGCCCATAATCCCTACCTCACAATCTCACTGAATCAATGGGGAAATTGTTGTATGGAGAGAGAATGGAAATAATGATGTTCTTTATGTCCCTCACGAGCAGGCACTTGGGAATGGACAAGAGGGAGGATGCTGGGGACGTGAAAGAAGAGCATGTTAGGCCACAGGAAGGGAGAATTGAGATCTTATGTCGTTATTTGGTGGCTTTGATGTGTTGCCTACATGTGCATCATGCGGAAAGCCTATCTACTCAACACATATGCTGTTTGGACCAAATCTAAGCAAATATGTAAATGTGATTATTTGCTTTGTGAAGGAATTTGCCTTGCTATTAAACTATTTCTTAAAATTATTTTAAATGCTTGAAACAGCATGATATGGACCCCTTTGCAATCAAGTTCACCGAACCAGAAAGGCTCTTATTTAGACACTCTTGCATGCTTTTACTGTGAACCTCCCGGAAGGCCCAGGACCCCCCTGGGCCTTCGCTTCTTGATGAGAAAGTGGAATGGTCAGTCTGTGATTTCTCAGGTTTTTTTCTGGTTCTCAAGTCCTCTCTATGGTTGAGTCAGTAACTCCTTGAACAAAAGGGTGCAAAGCAGAGAAACTTAAACCTAAAGTAATAGAAGCTGAAAAAGGAAACGGAGCAGCTTTCTAATGTAGAATACATCAGTGGCTTATAATTTTTCTGCAATTGGTCCAGGAAATGGTAAAGCGAAAAGCAGATTTTAGTTCTATAGCTGTCACTAATTAATTGTGTGATCTGGGGCAAGTCACAACTTCTCTGGGCGTTCTTTCCTTCTTCCATAAAATAAAGGGTTTGGATTAAATAAACGTTAAGTTCCCATCATCTCTCAAATTCTAGGATTCACGATCACAGGTGTTCTTTTAAGGAAGAGAGACAATTCTTATTTACATTTTTCTTATTATGTAATTCATATCTACCTGGACATGTTTCTTTGATACTTGTTTAATGCTCTCATTATCAATTTCATAGGAACGTTAAGATGTCCAGTCTTATGGACTATTTAAATGTCATTATAACCCATAATTATAAAGCAACTTGTAAAAACCTTTATTCCTCCAGAATCCAGGCCTGTGAAATGGAGTTATTGCAATATCCAGCTTATTGCAAGGACTGTGAGGATCAGAGCATGTCCATCCACGTGTGTGTGTGTGTGTGTGTGTGTGTGTGTACACATGTTCGCACGCCCGCTCTCACAAAAAAAACCTACTTCTTTTGATAGAAAATACAGAATGTAGAAAATGTTTGCAAATAGAGGAATGAGTGAAAGTTGGATTTGCATTTTCATTGACTTTTTACTGAGACTCTTTTTAAAGATCGCAGCTGAGCTGAACTCAACTATAGTAGAATCAACTGCCTTCCTTATGTTCCCAGTGAATGGAATTGGGCCGTGAGTCATGTGCTGGCTCTCTCATTACTCCATCAGGTCAAAAGGCTTCTTGGGAATTTGCATGACCTGAGTGGTGGCCTTGCTCATCCTGGCGGGTGAGCCCCCCATCAACTGGAGAGCGTCCACGGAAATTAAACAATCATTTATTCTTTGGGAATTGCCCTTTCTCTGTGTCCAGTACTTTCTTGCCCAAATACTTCCAGAAACGGAGCATAGATACACTGGCAGAAAGACAGATGGAACATGAAAACAGGGTGAGAATGCATCAGTCACATATTGCTCAAGTTCTTAAAAAAGTGACAACTGTCGGAAATTCACAGTTTGTGAATCAGAGCCTCTTTCTGTTCCCTGCTGGTGACCGAAGGGGCCTGTCCACAAAGGATACTGTGTAACCGAAAGTTACAGGAGAATCTGTTCAGTGAATTAAGTCACTGAACTTTGAGTAACATTTTTAAAGTTATCGCATATGAAAATATTAAAAATGTGAGCAGTTCGTTAATAAGTACTGGAGAGAAATTAGCGAAGAGCGATATGCTTGTACACACGTAAGAGTTGAGAGTTTAACTTTAACCAAATTCAGACATCCAAAGCCGCACGTCACTGCTTTTATTGGCTCTAATTTTATAAACACACATCCCAGATGCAGGCAGTTGCCAAATTTGGATTTTGTGATATTAGTTTAAGTGAGTAGAGATTCATGTTTTTCTCCTCTTTCCCCCAAAGTCAATGCTTTAATTCTTTGTAAATTCTGGACCCTGGTCAACTCTTATAAAGCAAGGTTCCTCATTCCCTTAGCCACCTAATCATGGGCAGTGCTTCTGAGTCTTCTAAATCTAAGCAACACCAGTTGGTGATCCAAGCAAACTTAGAGAGAAAATGGTCAGTGGGCTCTGGTAAACCTTCATACAAAGGGCAGTGTATTTGTTGGGATTGGATGGAGGCAGGTCATTCATGAGGCTGTGCCTTGTCTCTGCGTTTCATGAGGTATGAGCACCCACTGGCAAGTCTGAGGAAGAAGATGCAGGAAGATAGGAGACTGTGAATTGCATAGATGGCATTTGAATGAAGAATCATGAGAAAATCATTTTCTGTCTCCTCAGGGGCAGTCCAAATATGATTTTGGTGTGGGTGAAGACAACATATTTTCACTTACATTCTAATGCATTACCTAAAGGATTCGAAGTAGTGGATAAAAGAATATTCAACTCAGTAAAGGTTATAGAAAGATAAATCTGATGAAAAGAAAAATGTAGATTAATATGATAAAGCTAGGGAGAGATATTACAGAAGAATATGAAACGTAAGGCACTGAATAGTTACTAAAAGTGGGCTATACGTTTAGCCTGAGCTTCCCTGATGTAAGCGAAGAGGAGAACATGATCAGAAAAAATTTGTCATGTCCATGGTAAAAGCCTACCAGCGCAGCTTTTCCTGGGACCTGATATTTGGGAGAATTTTCTCTAGGAACTTTATATATGAGGAGCATTTTCTCATACAAATCTTGGAAATCTACAAGATGTAGTAGATGAATTAAACATTCCTACAGTGAATTCAATTGCAAGTTTACTGTAGCATCCCCCAGTGAACCAGGGGCAAAACAACAAATTATAATTCAATAAAAATATTTGGGCATGGGGTGAGTGGCTCAGAACAAGGAGGTTCAGGTATGCACTCTGATTCTCCGGCTTAATATCTAAATAGTCTGGAGACAATCGAGAGAAGGTTTCTCAGCTGACTTCACAGAAGACTAGTCCTGTTAGATATTTAGGGGAAAAATGTTTCTGTGTTCAAGTAAGTTGGGAAATGCGATGATATCCTCTTTCCCTTTTTGGAAATTCACACTTAGGAAAGGCTCCGAGAATTCTGCAGAAAGTCATTTAACTTTGTTCAAACTGGTATATTTCATCATAAAACCATTTTTCACTGGATACCGGGAAGTGACATCTTATAAAACCACTTTCCCTGGGGAACACATTTAGGAAAAACTGATTTAGGAGGGTTCAGGGCCTGGGGTTCATTTAGATCATTCTCTTTGACTATATTTCTTGCATAGATTGGGCAATAGATAGCGTGAGGTTATATTTTGGAGAGTAGATTGCAAGTACTTTTTATTTTCAAATAAGGCCAGATCCATATACTCTAAAAATCAACTGGGTAAAGACAGGGTGGACACCTCTTATAAAAATTAACAACCAAAAGAAGATTCTAACCTGACGAGATGGCCGCTGTGCTTTTGCCAGGCAGAAAACCGAAGGACTAGGTATAAGGGCCGAGTCAATAATTCTAACAAGAATGCAGTTGATCTTCAAATAACTCCACAAGATAGGTTCTGGTGGGCCAGAAGGAAGAAATTATGGCTTTTTGGCTCTGGATTTATCTGACCCAGGATAAAGCTCAAGTCCTGGGCAAATTCCGAAGGGATCTGCTATTATCAAAGAGCTAATTCAGGATATTCCATTACTGCTGGGAAGTGGAGTCACTGTCCTAAAGGAAAGGACCAGAAAACTCTTCAGCAGCGTCAGATTCTCCTGGGCTGTTGGTGACGTGGGATCTGGACTCTCTGAGACTCAGGCATTGATGAACGTGGCTCCAAGTCCATTTCTGACTTTGTGGTCCAAACGTATCTTTGGTTACTGTGAAGTCTCTGTCAGTATGACAGAGTAATGTGAATTAATAGGTAATAGATCATGTAGTATTGATTTAGTTGAATAAGCCACTTACAAGTTTCTCAGGAAACCTGCGAATATATTCTTAAGGTATTCTTTGCCTTGTGCTGACGAAGAGATAGCACTTTAGCATTTGCATTATGAATGATACTTTTGGAGAGAATTCACAAAATGTAAAAAATTTGCAACAGAATGCCTGGGGAGTTGGCCTTGCTGTCTAGCCCGCACCCCCATGTTGGAAAGCCGCCCAGGACCACCCCAATCACTGTGGAACCGGGCCGTCGAGGGCAGGCAGGCACAGATTACCAGGACAATTTGTACACTATTGTTTGAAAAGACCTGACTTCTCTCTCTTTCTCTCTAAAGAGAGAGAATCTAGAGGAATTTAAATGGAACAGTTGCAAAATATATGAAAGTTACAGAACACACTAATGCTCTCAAAAAAAAGAAGAAAAAAAAGAAGAAGAAGAAGAGGAAGAAGGGCCCCTGGGTGGCGCAGTTGGTTGAGCGACTGCCTTCGGCTCAGGTCATGATCCCGGAGTCCTGGGATCGAGTCCCACATCGGGCTCCCAGCTCCATGGGGAGTCCGCTTCTCACTCTGACCTTCTCTCTCTCACTCTCTCTCTTTCCTAATAAATAAATAAATAAATAAAATCTTTAAAAAAAAAAAAAAAGAAGAGGAAGAAGAAGAGGAAGAAGAAGGAAATCAATAAAAATAAACCTAAAATGTCTCGCTCGACTCTCAAATGATTTCCCTCACGAGGTGTAGGAATCCTGACAATTTTAAATGTCTGACAGAGGCAGAGCTGACTAAAATACCAATGATTTGCATTGCCTTGCCTCTCTAACACTCTGATAAAATACAAGGGCCAACAGTGTAGAGGAAAAGAGTAGAGATTGTAATGAAACTAGGCAATCACAAGTAACTAATTTACCTGTCAGTATTTTGAGCTAAAGAAGGCTCTCTTTTCTGCATTCCAAGTCTCCTCTTAGTAGCTAATTTTAAAAATCGTGCATATGGATGGTAAGAACCTTGGATTAGTATTCAGTCTCTGTGAGTGAACAATAGCAATTCGTATACCCTGGTATTCTCCAAATGACACACTGGGAAAAAGAACAGTAGTCATTAAATAATATTTTTCTCTGAGAGTTTTCTACCCCAATATTATTTATAATGTTTAAAGTTACTAAAAGAAACAAGAGAGACACAATTCCAGTGACAATGGTATTCCAACCATTCTCCCCTAAATAAGACTAGAGTTCTTAATAGAGGAATTTAAATCTCTCCAAGATGCTTTGAAGGACACAAGACATGACCTCCTAAATGAATTTCCCAAAATAGAGAATGAAATCCATTGCAAAGCCGTACTGTAAAGGCATTTTTTTGCACAAAAAGCCTTTTGTAAAGGCATGTGTTGTGTATAGCAAGTTCTTGGTAAGCAAATCACCTTCACTTCAACCATTGATGCCTTTTGAGTAGGAAGTTCCTCGAACACCCCCTTCCGGGTACATCCTCACCCTCACCATTAGTACTCCCTTCCACCTGCTGTCACTGTCTCAGAGTTATTGCAAGAATTAAATGAAATAATGTAATTAAACACAGTACAGTGCCTGGCACATACTAAGTGTTCGTTATAAGAAAAAAAAAATATGTGTACTAAACAAACATCCATGTACATATGGCCCTTCAAGGAACTCCATAATCAAATGAAGAATAAATTATACACTTTATACCAAGTTTACTAAGGCAGGCATACATACTGCCACATTTTTGTGTCCTCAGAAAGCCTCACAAAATGTAAAACAAGGAGTTTTATTGTTGCTGTTTTGGTTTGGTTTTGGTTTTGGTTTTTCTGGTGTTTTGTTTTGTTTTGTTTTTTTTCCTTTTATCTTAAACTCCAATGAAATCTATTGCCTTTCCCAAAGGTGGTTTCCTTTACTTCATTATTTAGTAACATCAGTCTACTAAGTAATGGATGTACAGCAGTTACTTTCAGTTGCCCTGTGATGACCTGAAATGACGGATTTAGGCCAAGTTTCAACTCATCTAGTTAAACAGCAAAGCCCGTTGATCCCCACCTCCTGGGAAATTAAGAGATTGTTCTGGACAGGAAGTGTCCCTCACTCCTGGAATCACTGGGAAGGAAACTCTAAAGCTGAGAGCCGGCAGCAGAGCTGGAGGAAGGGGATCTATCTCATCAGAAATAGACCAGACTGAAAAAGGCCAGGGAGGTGACCAGTCGGGGCTGGGAGTAAGGCCCGAGACAAGCATCACCAACCAATAGTCAAGTTAGATCTCTGTACCTGATGGGTGAATCCGTGATACCCGAATCCCGCTCCTGAATTGTTGTGATTTTCTAAACCCTGTAGGTTAACTTCAAGATTGTTGTGAATTTTGTAGAAATTTTCCCGTATTAAATGGTCTTTGTGTGGAAGAGTTAAAAAGAGATGCTCTACCATGTAGATAAACTAATACCCAGTTAACAATGTAAAAACTCAGCACCTTTTCCCAAACTAATTCAAACAAACTATTTAAGAAACTTCCATTGCCCGGTTCGTCTAGGGTTTCATTCCTTTTGATTGGGGAATAATCATCTTTGTTGAATTCCTCAACTAGGAAAGGCTGCATTTGAATGTGATCATTAGCGTTTGCTGAAGTGTGTTCTTACAGAGTTGAATGGATTAAATAAACATGATTCTTTTTGCTTTATTTATGTATGGAATATATCTAGTCTTAGGAAACTCCATGGAGGAGGCCCCTCCACAAAGATAGAAATATAACTTAAATGTTAATCTCAAACTTTGTAAAAGACAGGTTTGGTAGGATAAAATATTTGATGTTTGCATCTGACATCCTGGAAAGCCTGAAAAACTATTCTAATAGTAACTCCTTGACTTGTATGGTGTAAGACGGTTTGTGGAGCAATTCTAGATGTTCTGTTTTTGAACCCTTGTGTCAAATGGTGTTATGATCTTAGATTAGCAATCTTTGCCACCTAGAATCTTTCTGAGACCTGATGAATGTATATGCAAGTTTCCCTACTTGGAAATGTTTCCAGTCTCGTTTTCCTGAGTCCTTCCTTTGGGCAGAGATATTTGCTTAGCATAAGTTGCATGGAACAGCATATTTACCTGAGTGGCTAGGGTAGCCGAGACTCACTTGATGGAATAAGGAAACTTGGCAGTGAGCAATGCGTTTGTTAAACATTAACTAGTGGGTAGACTAGAGATGGTTTCAGAGGCCAGGTTTTCCCTTTCCCTCCTCCATTGAGAGTACGGTTACTTCCTCACCTCCGGCTTACAATTCAGTTTCTCATGAAGGCTTTCCGTTCCTGGTTCCTGGTTCACTTGACGTTTCTCCTGTCAACTTTGTCTCCTCCTCCCTCCTCGGGTTATTCCAGCCGGGCTGACCCCAGGCGCTGGGCAGCTGGTGTTCTGCGAAGCTTACCGCCTTGTTCCAGAATGCAGGAATGACACAGCGGCCTTGAGACAGGCTCTTTTCAGCTCATTGACTGTCAGTCATGCCTCCTGCAGGCTGCCTGAGTCCTTCAGCTGTGCCTGGGGGTCTGGGAGCCCTGCCCCTGGGCCCAGGAGGAACATTTCCACTGACTCACCCAAGTGAAAAGAAAAGTGAGAGTCGGGGTTGGTCATGAAGAGGCAAGTTGTCAACAGAGTTTACTAGCATTTCTGTGCATTTACGTGAAGGATTTGGATCTGGGGATGGTGATTGAACTTTTTATAAATTTTACAACACAGGTTTTAGGTTTTGAAATGTTTACATTTTATTTTATTATTATTTTTTAAGGATTTTGTTTATATGTTAGAGAGAACACAAGCAGGAGGACAGGCTGAGGGAGAGGGAGAAGCAGGCTCCCTGACACGGAGCTTGATCCCAGGATCCTGAGATCGTGACCTGAGCTGAAGGCTGACATTTAACCAACTGAGCCATTCAGGCACCCCTGTTTACAACATTTTAAAAACAGCAACATTGTACCTATAGCTACTCCTCTTGAGGGCTTGCTGTTACTTACCAGGGACTATATTCAACACTACATATATTGGTGTTTGATTTCATTTTCATGAAGACCCAAGAGTTTAGTTTATCCTCTGAAAAATAAATATGGCAAGGCCTAAAGCTTAAGGTTTTACTGTGTTTATCTTCCAGATGAGTAAACAGAGGCTTACAGAGTTAAATAACCTTCCCGAGGTCTCCCAGCAAGTAGGTGGCAGAGATGGGCTTTGAACTCAAGCCTGTATGACCTAGGAGCCCACATTATTCACCACTGTGCAACCCCATCACCCTCATAATTATAGGTAGTCATGGTCTACTTGGAACCAAAGAAGGTTGCTCGTTTTGGTTTTTTCCATCATTTTGGTCCTCTCTTCCTCACCCGCCCTTCAGGCTGTTGGAGGATTTCACTGTGCCTCCGAGATCAGCTGCAACTGGGAGTGACAATTCCATATACTAACTACCCTCCCACTGCCATCTTGAGGGTGGGCCGCTCCTTATCAGGAATGCTCTGTCCAAAGTAAATGTCAAGGCAGCAGCATTCCAGCCTTTGGGAAGGAATCTAGCTTGGTTAGGTAGGAACACATGTAACAGAGAAAAAGGACAGATGCCTCTACCCTCAGGGAAAAGTCATTTTCCCTACTCCCAAACCTGCAAAATGCCGCCTTTCTTCCTCGAAAGTGCTGGCGACGGAATGCTCATCCTCCCACAAGTTTTCTCAGGGCTCTTGGGGCCCACCTAGCTCTGTGACCCCTGTAACCTTCGCGGACAAGAAGCAAGCTGGCAGTTAGGTCAAACTTGTCTTGTTCTCTGGACCCTAAATCTCAAATCCAGCAGTTCAGTAGTGGAAGGAAAGTGAATATTAAACCAGGGTTTCTATTTCTGGGGAGAGGTCCTGTATGGTGATTTCTCTCCCCCAGATTTTGTAGTGTGACCTCAGTTCCAGCCGAGGCCGGTCGAGCAGAATAGTTGCAGTTGTGCTCTGCACTCGTACCCAGAGAACGGTAGCCAGTCAGAAGAAAATATCGATGTTCTGCCAACTTCTGCTGTTTGTGAAATTTTGCCAGAAGCAAAACAGGATCAAAAATAATAAACAGACCTCCTCCCTTGCTGCATGACTGCTATTTACATAAAGAGATTGATGGACTGACAGTGCTGTGTGAATGCTCAGGGAAGGGAATTTTTTAAGGAGAAAATATTAATTTTTTGGTGCTTGGTTGCATATGGTTTGAGGTTTTCTCAAATCACTGGGTTTCCAAAGAGACAATCCATGGCACAGATAGTGCTGTTTCTCCAGTGTAAGTGGACTAACCCGTGGAGATAAAACACAAATTGCATGCAGATATAAAGCCTCTGCAGGGAAAATGAATCTGGAAGACTCAGGAACAGTGTGAGTCTCAAGTGGAACAGTGATGTTTCCAATAGAAAGACAAACTTGACCTATACAGGAACCTCAGGGAACCAGAAGACAGGAGGCCTGAGAGCTGGGGCACCTCTATCCTAATCTGGTCACTGTGGATGATTTTATTTAACTTCCTGGTGCCTCAGTTTCTCCATCTGTCAAACGGGAATCATATTAACTCCTACTCTGAGTAATATTATCAAGGAAAAAAAGAATCGATGTAAAATCAATTCGAATGGAAGGATGCCCAATTCTGGGGTAGCTAAGCCAATTTCGGGGTGCACCTGATAGGGATCACCGGACAGCTCTGAACACAGGAGCTGCACAAAGCAAGATCTAGCTCTTTATCCTCAGTTGGACACAAAGCATCACCATACTTGCTTCGTCTTTCTTGAATAATAATTCATATCACTCCTCAAGGATATGTGAACAATGAACCACGCTGGTTTTTGTCTTACTTTTAATTGGTTCTCAAATGGACAAAGTCGACTAGCTCTTAGTTTCATTTTATGTTTCCTTTCTATGTAGTTGAAGTGCTAGGAGTCAATCTATATAATTAATTAAGGTCATTTCAAACTCTAGTTTTCCCTCGTATTTTTCTTTCCTTCTGAGGTATCAAGAATTTTGCTTTGCATTTTTATTTAGGTAATAAATACTGTTTCACCCTTAGTGAGTAATTTCCCGTAATCATGATCGGAATAAAACCTTTTAAAGTGAAAAGACATTGTGCTATAGACTCAGGGACTTTGACAAGTTAGAGTGTCATAAATCCTATGCTTTCAGAGTTATGAATTCTCAATATAAATTGGGCTTCCCGCCTAACACCGATATTTCACATGGATGGTTAGCCCTTTAGGCAGGATACCCTGCTGTAGCCGGCGAGCTAGAGGCCTACAAGAACTTGCTGTGACACAGCAGATTGTCTGAGTTTGAGAGGGAGGAAAGGAGCCTGAGGTTGTGGTGCCCACATGATCTGATGAAGAAAAGATGAGCCCAACGCTCTCTCGCTGCTTTGCCTGGCGCAGTCTAGTCTGGAAAGGCTTGAAAAGTGAAAGGAACACACATTTCATAAACATATCCCTTTAAAATGTTTGGGTTTTGTTTGATGACTTTGATATCAGTTTTATGTTTTGTTTTAAATGTTTGAGCTTGCTGATGATGGTGGATTCCCGGGAGAAGGGCAGTTGCTGAGCTAAGACTGGTGTGAAAATCTTTGAAAATTGTTAAGTACTCTGTATAGTTGGTTATTATTTGGAAAGGCTGTGTGCCTTAAGTGAAGTAGAATTCGTAGGGGGGTGGGGAATGTAAATGAAGAGAAGCAAGGAGCTCGTTTGATGGAGAAGTATCCAAGTATGCAGCTGGCTTGCCAGAATCTCTTACTTCAACAAAAACAGAACCCTAAGGCTCTGTTGACTTCTTTCTTGCACGTGGGGGTGAGATGGCTTCGCTCTGCCCCCACACAGCTACGTGATGCTCTGAGTTTCCCTGAAGCCTTCGGCTTAGCAGAGCACAGTTCTTGTTTATAGCTGACTGTGCTCAATGATCAGTCATTTAAATAAATTACCATGTTCTGTGATTGATGCTAATAATTTGACATGGGAGTCATGAAGCCTTCAGATCCTTGATTTATCGGGGGAAGAATCTTTCAGACATATTTTTCTTTAGCTCTGGGAGGCTGTGCTTTTTCTGAAAGTCGTCGATGCAACGTGCACTGTAGATGCAGTGTGCATTGCACAAAAGCAAGAGCTTCATTGTTTGGACCTGGGTTCGGTTCCTAGTTCAAGCACGGATTCGCGGTGTGCTCTTGAGAGCAGATTCCATGGCCTCTGTAAGCCTGTTTCCTCATCTAAAGTGGGAAAAGTAATAGTGACGTCTACTTCCTGCAGTTGTCGTGGAGTGAAGTGCTGTTGCACACGCAGAGTGCTTAGCACGGAGCTGGGCACTTACCCAGGGCTCGCTGCGCCTTAGTCTGAAAAGGAAACAAAAGGACGCTGCAGATCGGCAACATGGCCCAATGCTATGGATTGACCGCTTGTGGGGAAGGTTAAAAATACCCAGGTTTGGAGACTTACATAAAGTGGAAGCTAAGGGAGGGCCATAATCATAGTGGATCTGAAATTAGAATGTCTGCACATCCATCAGAGGAGAGAAAGTCCAACAAGGGCCAGTTGGAAATGATGCAATTTTAAACAAGGATTTTCCTAACCAAGTGGACTTTACCTCTGAAAGCAGATAGCTGTGAAATCCTGGTTAGAAAAGATAATATTTTTAGTTTTTAAATTAATGAGGCCAACTGCCATAAACCCGGAGTATGAACTTGCCCTCTGGCATGAGTTGATGGAAGCATATCTAACTATCAGTCATTCAAGTCTAACCTCCCCAAATGAAGCGCTTGCCTTAGCGCTGGAGTTAGTTGGCAACTTAAGAATACATCATTCAAACTACTCTCCTAGGATTTGGTAAGATAAGCTCAACGGAAGTGTACTATCCCACCTTCACCCCACCCTTAAGTTTGCACCCTGCTGTAAAGCCTAGAGGAACAAGGACAGCACAGGTAGTAGCAACAAGGTATCTTCAAAGCCTAGAATCTCCATGGCTTCTTTTCGAAGACTGCCTTTAAAATCTTCTGTTTTTATTAAGTTCTGTTAAACTCAAAACATTGAGTCGCCGCTTCATTGCACCCCACTCATTGGCTTCCAGAAAATGAAGGACATTCATTGTTTTCATTTTGCGAGGAGGAACATAGTCATTCCCTCACTCACGAAATCAGTTCTGGAGTGCCTTCTCTGTGCCGGGTGCTCTTAGGTCCCAGGGATCTAACAGTACGTTAAAGCGTGATCCATGCCACTATTTAATGGGTGTGCTTTAAGCAGGTGTCATAGAGGTTTGTAGGTCTGGAGATGGGCACCCGCACAGGGGGGTGCAAGCACGATGGAAGGAGTCTGGTTCTAGCTCCTGCTATTGGTTTGTTGTTCTTGTTCTGGAGTTTTGTTGTTCCCTTGCTTCAGCTTCGATTCCTGTAGCAGAAAGCATCCATGCCTGCTGTTACTGAATGTGACTCTTACCTAACTGTCTGGGGAATCCTGACTTTCAGACTTCATCAGTTTCTGCCCCATCAGTTTGCCATGGGTCTTCCTTAGAATCTGATTAACTGTGCCCTAGCCGTCCAGGAACATGAAACTCTCTCCCTCTGGTGGAAAGTACGTTGCTGCTCTCCTGTGTCTTTGAAAGTAAGGGCCCGTTATCTACAGAGAGCTTACGTCTGCTCTAACACTGCTGAACAGGCTATATTTTGGAAATAAATACATGATTTTTTTTTTTTTTTTGGCATCAACTATGCCTGTGGAGAACCTAAGCTACTGGATATTTCAATAGATATTTATTCAAAGTCGATTATGTGCAAGATCCTTGCTGATATTTTATATTTAAAAAATTATATAAAACATGATCCTTGCCCTCAGGGAGATTACAATTACGTGAGATAAGACACAGAAATAGTCATTCATGGCCACGATTCTAGGGAGTCCATGGTTCGCTGACAGGCTGTCAAAACACAGGTGCTCAGAAGAGGACATTGTCGGGACACTTGGGTGGCTCCGTTGGTTAAGCATCTGCCTTCGGCTCGGGTCATGATCCCAGGGTGCTTAGATCGAGTCCTGCATTGGGATCCTTGCTCAGCGGGGAGCCTACTTCTACTTCTGCCTGCAGCTCCCCCTGCTTGTGCTCTGTCTTTCTCTCTCAAATAAATAAATAAAATCTTAAAAAAAAAAAAAGAAGAGGACATTGTCAACAAGGCAATCAGGTAAGGAGATAAGATCATAGGGCCCAAGCCATGGAACATGGCTGTGTTTCCTCTGAGCAAACATCAGGGTGAGTTATTGTAAGTAGGGCAGCAGAATGAGTTAAAAGTATGATTTAAGTAATTACAAATGTAATTCAAATCTGGGGAACAAGAGGGTTGTCGGAAGTGTAGACAATAAGTCTGAAGAAGAAGCTTGAGGCCAGACAGCAGTGAGTTTGAAATTTATATTATAGGTAATGGCAAGCTACTGAGGATCTTTGAGTAAAAAAGAAATAGGATGATAACAGTAGTTTAGAAAGATGAAGGAGTGAACATGGGTTTGAAGTAGTCAGACTATAGAGAGAGAAATAGTCATGTGTTCTGTTGGGACCCTAAGTATGAAAAATAGTTATCTCATTGAAATCTCATAGTAATAGGTAGCATTGACATTCCCATTGTAAAGGTTAAGAAATTGGGACCCAGAGAGTTAATATCTCGTTCAAGTTAAACCCAAATAACTATCAGAGCCAAGAATCGAACCCAGGGCTGTCTGACTCTATGTTCTTCTATAGCTCATGGCTTCCCCTTATATCTGTTGTTGCTGTTGTTACAGTGAGCACTCCCCCCCAAATATTCCGAGGGGTGAGGATTTTAACTGTGGTGATAAAGAAATGATAAATATAAGATTTAGTTCCAAAACTTTTCAGAATGGCCAAATATTTATATGTTTTATAAAATTTTAATATTTCCAATTACTAATTTATCTCTACATGCTTTTTTCCCCACTTCCTATGATAAGAATCCATTAATCTGAATTTAGTACTCTACCCTCTATTAGAGGTTGTCATTCTGCTTGGAGACATCTACCCAGATGTCTCGGAAAGTCTCATTTGGTGAAGTTTGGGTCACTTTATGAGAGAAGTTTCACTGGATTGTGATCAAATTACCTGATAGAACTATACATATTTCCTTCTGCTTAAGGCATGACCCTTTAGAAATTTATTGGTAAAGAATAAGTAAAACCAAATACTAATATTAAATTAATATAATATGTGTGGTAAGAAGATTTCAATTTCAAACCCATAGACATTCCCTATTAACTTGAATGATCTCATGTTTTTTTTTAAAAAAGACTTTTCTAAGAGGACTATGTACCCAAATACAAATATAATTTATTGCCTGATTTTTAGAAATGTGAATAAACCAAAACACTAGTCAGTTTGAGCCAATTGGCTGAAATAGTTTGAAACTACAAGATTAATTGGTAGAGAAACCCAATAAACAAATATCCCTGTAGAACACCTGTTCTTGTTGTTTATACCGAATTCTTAAGCAGCCAGTCATTATTTTATCAAGAAAGGGAATTTCAAATGTGAATTCCTCCAGAAGTAATTTAAAGGATGTTTAAATATTTATGAAGTATGAAATTGCACATATTTGCCTGAGGCAGGTGCCCCACTGGTATTGAATAGAAAATACTCATATAGTATTTTTAAAAAGCTATTAATATAAAGTTTTACTTCTCTGTCTGAGTTATAGTTCATATTCTGAATCCAGCCACAGGTTATATCCCAATTAAATGAGGTGACTGAAGAGCCTCCAGGAGACAGAGTTCATGTGCTGCAGGGGAAGAAGCCATGTGGGAGAACTGGCTTATTCGGATATTGCACAGACGATACTGAATTATCCACTATGCTCTTTAGCACCCCTGCACACATTCTACTGTTTTCCCACACACTCCAGTCTCATGACTTCTGCTTAGAAAATAGCTTTTCACCATTTCCTTCAAGTCCAGTTCACTTTTTATGCTTTCTTCATGATGAAGATCGCTCTCTCTATAGATCAAGATGGGGAAAAGGTCATGGTGAGTCAACCAAAGTCTCATTTCTTGGCAGCTCATGGTCACACTCACTCCCATGACCTCTCCAGTAAGCAAAAACTAGAGGTCACTGCCCAACCTTGGGTCAATGCCAGGTTATTATTCTCTAGGTTGAGCTGCTCTGGAACCCAATAATGAGCGCCTGAAGTTCATGGCTTTCCAAGGAAATGCTCTTCCTTCAAAGCTCATACTTAATGTTCTTGTCTTATATTTATATGTAAATCCAAGTCTCCCTTTCCTGTGTTTCTAGCTGCTCTTTACATGAGTGGCATGAAGGAAATCACAACCTCTAGATAGCACTGGGGAAATGTGTGACCGTAAGCTCTTCATGATGCCCAGTGACAGATCCATTCCTTGACTGTTTCTGATGTGACCTCTAACTGAGCTAATCCTCCAAGACCCAAGCTCCCTCGCAAATACATTCTATGAGCAGGGGTGGCCAAAATTTACGGAGGTGTGTTCAGTTACTGTTGCTACGTAACAATGCATCCAAACTCAGTGGCATTAGACTATACCATCATTACGCTCACGGATCCTGTGGGTCAGGAATTTTAAAAGATGCAGTGGAGGTGGCTTGTCTGTGCTCCATGAAAACTCTGACTTTAGCTGGAAAAACTTGAGGGCTGGGGATGACTCAGTGACTGGGCTCTAGAATCATCCAAAGCCCCATTCACTCCCAGGACTGGCGGTTGATGCTGCTTGTCAGGTGGGAACGGAGCAGAGGCTGCCGGCTGGAGCATCGACGTGTGTCCTCTCCAAGGCTGTCCAGCCTTCCTCGCAGCACGGACACTGCCTTCCAAGAGCGAACGAGGCAAAGTTCATGCCTTTTTATGACTAGCCTTGGGACTTGCCTAGCGTAGGGTCACTTCTGTTTATTCTATTGGTCAGCATAGTCATAAAGGTCTTCCCAGGTTCCAGGAAGGAGGACATTGATCCCCCACTTTGGAGAAGAGTCAAAGAATTCACAGATATATTTTATAACAGCAACAAAATATGCTTAACATGCTCGAATTCTGGGTTTCTGCCATTCTTGCTGGCATGTGGCTGGCCCTTGACTGATTTTATTTGTCGGAATGCTATAGCTAGAATCATCCTGCAGTGTGGTTTTGCCCCCAGGTGTGAAGAGTGCCTCAGTCACATTCCTAATTGCACTAATTCTTTGACTGTGATTTTATGAATAGTTATAGCCATCATTTTGCACAGTTGTTGTCTTGCTAAAGCCCCATAACCCTCTGCAAAGGAGAATATACTCCTGTCCCTACTGTTTGCCCAAGATTAGAATAAAATCTGGAATCTCCAATTTTAAGGCTGGAGAAAAGTCCCCAAGTTAAGCTAAATGGTAATCAATGTATACCAAACCCTATTTTCCAGAGACAAGAGTCAAGAGTTGTTTGTGTCATTTTACTCACAGCTGTTTTCTTTACTGCTACTCTGGATCCATAGGGGTAGAATTAAAATTTATGGGTGCTGTTTTATTAAGAAAACAAAGAAGATGGGGTTCACTTAGAGCAGTGGCTCTTAAGCAGGGGCAATTTTATTCTCCAGGGACAATTGGCAATATCTGGAGATATTTTTGATTGTCACAACCGGGTGGTGGTGCCACTAGATTTTCAGTGGCTAGAGGCCATGGAGGCCTCTACACATTCTGCCACACACAGGATAACCCACCCCACCAAAGAATTATCTCACCTAAAATGTCAGTACTGCCTCCATTGGCAAATCCTCCTTGATGGGGAGTTTTAACAATTCCCCGTAGGAAACTGGAGAAAGCTGGGGCTCAGAGGAGCTAAATGACTTGCTCAAGATCCCAGAACTCGTATGCAGTGGGGCCAGAGTTTAGGTGACCATCTTGAAATCCTCAGTGTCGTGGTCTTGTTTCCTCTTGGTACTTCAGCCAGTCCTGTCCCCTGCCCAGAGAGGGAGAGAACTTGGAGGTGGAAGTGTTCTTCCTCACAGTTCTCCCATTTTGGGCAGCCTGAGGTCCAGCACACCAATGATCAGGAGCAGAAGGCATCATGAGGGACACAGCGCTCCTTCATTTTCTTTGCCCTTCAGGAGATGGGGGCAGTGCTCACACAGGCATAGTTTAGACTCTGCGTTCAGGCGTGGGTGGGATTTGGGCTCTAACATCTCAGGAGGAGACTTACAAACCACACCTGAAGAACTGGCACTGGGCTGCTCGTGTGTGTGTGTGTGTGTGTGTGTGTGTGTGTGTGTGTGTGTGTCTGTGTGCGTGTGTGGTCTGGTAGTGTTGTGGGAGGGCAGTAAGATCTTATCCTACAGTGACAAGCAAACAGCTAATTACTTGTAATTTTGGAGGTAATTGTTTTCTCATCTGCAAGCATGCCAAGCAGGAAAGGAATCTAAACCCCAGAAAGTTCGGATCATCTGCAGATTGTGAGGAAAGAAACACTCATTATCCCCTTAGAGCCTCCATCACATCTCACAGGCAAGCTTACAACTGCAGCTGTGGCCTAGTGGCCCCCGCCTCCCCCCCGCCCCCGCCAACCGCCACCACCAGGCTGGGCCCCGTGCTCACTGCTCACTGGAGAGAAGACAGTGTGGGGCATCTGGCAAAGGCAGGCCCCCAGCAGACAGGGCTCCCTGCTCCCTCTCGACACCTGATTAATGCTGCCTGATGCAGAATGTCTGGCTTTGAGTCATCCCTTCTGATAGACCCATTCATCACTTTGCATACCTTGTCAAGTGCAAGAACGGGCTTCTTTCTGCCTGGTACAAATGAGCCTTCAGGTAATAGATGGTAGTTTAAATGTCAGGCCTCTGTTATCTCTAGTGAAAGACTTGGCCGCCTCAGCTCTTTGCTTCTGGTTTGAGGAAGTCTCTCTTCTTTTCTAAAAGGGAGGATAAATACAATCTAGATTATTCACTGAGATGAAGCATCTTCTGCTTCATCTTCTCACTTGCTCCTGGGCCCAAGTGCACCAGGGAAAGCCTTCTAGGGCCAAGCCACAGAACAAAAGGAAAAGCCTGCCCTGCCTTCTGAACTCGGGCAGCCCACACATACAGTGTTTTAACTGTTCTGGAAAGAATGAAGCATTCATAAGCCATTCCATTTTCAAGAAAAAAATTTCCTGTGACATTTTAATCCCCTTTTGTGCTTGAGCATTTTTAGAGATTTCGCCTGCCCGTCATCTCTAATGTTTTGTATCTTTCGCTTTTAGCTGAATTGCATATTATGAGCCATGACCCACAATAAAAAATAATGCCACTGTTTCTGAATGAAAGTCTCGTTCTTTGGGTTATTCTGGGCTATGGGTCATCATGCAGATGCAGACTTCTGAAAGTCCAAAGGCATTATCTGGTTGAGGCTCATGTTGGGAGAACAGAAATGAGCCATGAGATGAAAATGACCACCTGGAATGTCCAACTTGGTTTATGTTTCTCTGAAATACTTTCTATAAATGGTATGACTGGGTGCCTTAGCATTTTTTCCTAATCTGAGATCTGGCTTATTTCTGAGATTTCTTGACTGCTTATGACATTTTTGTAGATATTCTGGATCTAAATCAGGCTTTCTTAACCTCAGCACTACTGATGTTTTGGGGCCAGATAATTCTTGTGTGTGTGTGTTTGTGTGTGTGTGTGTGTGTGTGAGAGAGAGAGAGAGAGAGAGAGAAAGAGAGAGAGAGAGAGAGAGAGGGCTGTGCTTTGTAGGATGTTAGGGCCATCTGTGTGTGTGTGAGAGAGAGAGAGAGAGAGAAAGAGAGAGAGAGAGAGAGAGAGAGAGAGGGCTGTGCTTTGTAGGATGTTAGGGCCATCTGTGGTTTCTACCATTTAGATACCTGAAGTGCCCTCCCTCTAAATTCGGTCAAAACTCAGGTATGTGATGTGTCTTTGGACATTACCAAGGGTTTGTAAACTGGCAAAATCACACTTGGTTGAGAACCAATGTTTAGATAAAAGAATAGATATATTAGTTAATTCATTCATATGGTCACTCCTTTTACAAATACCTTGAGTGCCTCCTGTGTGACAAAATCTTCTCTGGAGACTGTAAGCTGAGAGATTGAGAGACTGTAATTATTATCCTATTGGGATTTGTAAGGCAGACAGCCTTGAATGTAAATAATTCAGCAGGGACATATTCTAATAAAAATAGGAAGGATTTGGCTTGGGAGTTCAGAGGAGGAAGTTTTAACTCTGATTCAAGTAGTAGACTTCCCAGAAATTCTTGATTCTCTCTTTATTCAGGAAGCACCTGTGTTTTCAGGGGGAAAAATTCCTGTTTACCAAGCTATTATACTATATACTATAGAGAGTTTCAAAACTAAACCTGTGAATTCTTTTATAAATGTGTTGGTAAGGTAAATTTAGATTATCAAATGTAGATTAAAAAATGCTCTGGTATCTAGGCTTAACTGATGTACAGTATACATGAGAGCATCTGGATGATTCCATTGGGTCTCAGTGGTCCCAGGAGCTAAATGAGCTCTGGACCTTGGACCGTGTTGAGGCTTGGTTGCCGGAAGGTATCTGTCATACTTTGAAGTCAGTTTTCAACCTTTGTTCAGTAGTAACAGACAAAACTGGATGTTTACACTGTTCTGGCCTCAGAGGTGATAATCGCCCCCATAAAATATGGAGGACAATAAAATAAAACCAGAGGAAACCATCCCAACTGTTGAAACAGCACTGCAGTGGTTGTGTACCATGAGCTACGTGCAGCAAGGAGGGTAGCTGCCAGCACTCCAGCTGGAAGTCCTCCCTTTCTCCTTCCCTGCAAACAAGTGTGAGAGGTGCTATGATAATGGATGGTTTTGAATGGGTGCAAATTTATATTCAAAGTCAGGTGTATGAACCATGTTGGAGGCAGTGTGATTTAATCATCAGGAACACAGGCTGGAGAGTTAGAAAGACCTGGGATGAAATCCTTGCTCCATCCGAGTGTGGACAAGTTATCTAATCCCCCTGAGCCTCAAGTTCTTTGTGGAAAATGCTGCAATAACACCCACCTCAAAAGATTGCTGTAAGAATTACAGGTGTTCGAAAATTGCCTAATGTAAGTGTTTGGTGAATGGGGGGAGGCGATAATATCGTTAGTAACACATTACTTGCCATACACCTCACGCTGGCGTGCTATGACCCTATGGTTGAAAACTGTTTGTTTTATATTATTTTATTTTTTTGTTGATGTGTGATTAACACACAATGTTATATTAGTTTTAGGTGTGCAATATAATGATTCAGCAATTCTATACATTATTCAGTGCTCATCCCAATAAGCGTACTCTTAATCCCTTTTATCTGTTTCGCACATTCCCCCACTGGCCTCCCCTCTGACAACCACCAGTTTACACTCTGTATTTAAGAGTCCTGTTTTTCTTGGTCTCTATTTTTGTTCTCTGTTTTGTTTCTCACATTCCACATATGAGTGAAATCATATGGTATTTATCTCTCTTTGTCTGACTTATTTCACTTAGCATTATACCCTCTAGATCCGTCCATGTTGCAAATGGCAAGATCTTCATGAAAAGATGCTCAGCATCACAAATCATCAGCGAAATGCAAATCAAAACCACAATGAGGTACCACCTCACACCAGTCAGAATGAATAAAAAAACCAAGAAATAACAAATGGAGGTGAAGATGTGGAGAAAAAGGAAACTTCATGCACTATTGGTGGCAATGTAATTTGGTTCAACCGTGGAGAAAACAGTATGGCATTTCCTCAAAAAATTAAAAATATTGTTACCATATGATCTAGTAATCCCACTACTGGGTATTTGCCCAAAGAAAATGAAAACACTAATTCAAAAAGATAATTGTTTATTGAAGCATTATTTACAATAGCCAAGATATGGAAACAACCCAAGTGTCCATCCACAGATGAATGGATAAATAAGTCGTGGCATATTTATATAGAATGGAAAACTCTTGTGCTGCAGACAGAAGGGAACAGGTCCATTCCGGTTCAACATGACGATACAAGAGGATCCCAAACTCACCTCCTCCCACACACCAAAGGAGTGGACACACCAAAATCTACAGCTATGTATGAAATGATTTCTTCTGGAAATAAACCCTGAAAACTGGCAGTGTGACTCCTTCACAGTGGGCAAATGAGAGTGGAAACCACATCGAAATGGGTGAGAAAGGCTGAGACACAATCTCATGATAAACCCCACCCGTCGCACAGTGGCCCACAACTGGGAGGGAACTCAAAACCCAGAGCTTCTCCCCACGGAGTGGAGGGTTTGTACCCCACATCAGGTACCCCAACCTTTAAGACCAGCCCCTGAAAGATAACCCCCCGCAAACATCTGGCTTTGAAGACCAACTGGGCTTGTACCCACCAGACCTATTGGACTGTGATAAACTGAGGAACATCTCCTAACGAGTCCATGTGCAGACTCGGCCTCCCTGAGGCCCAGCACAGAAGCTGCCCTTTTAAAAATGCCCCGACTTTACATGAAAGAGACTCATGTTCTAATTTCAAAGTGTGGGTGTAGGGGGAAGGGACCTGGTGGGATACCCTCCAGGGATGGAAGCTGGTGAGCACCATCTTCTTGCTTTCCTTTTGCCTTGCTAAAGCCTGCAATCATCATCTTCTCTTCTCTTCTCTTTTCTTTTCTTTTTTCCCCTTTCCTACAGTGTCACCTTCATGCGTTAGCTGGCAGGAGTCATCATCTACACTATCCCCTCTGCCTTACTGAAGCCAGGGGCACCATATATATGTGTGTGTGTGTGTGTGTGTATATATATGCATACATATGCATATATATTTATATACATATATAAATATATGTATATATAAATTTATATATAATATATTATATTAATATTTATATAATATATAAATATAATATGTATATTATATATATGCATATATATATTTTGACTTTTTTCCTTTTTCTTTTTTTTTATTCCCTTCTTTCTTTTTTCATTTCCTTCTTTTCTTTTCCTTTTAACCCCCCCCTTTTTCAGCAGGCGCCATCTTGGCACTCCCCCTCTGCCTCAGTCCAGCCAGTGGGCACCATCTTCATGCTGTCCCTTTGTCACACTCCAGAGCACCAGAATCTCCCTGAGGAAAGCTTCTACCTACATCTGGTGCCCCAAATTTTATGTCTGGTGCTCTAGTTTTTGCAGTTGCCACTCAGGAAACACCCCTTGATCACCTGGCTCCAGAGGCCAGGGGGCTTGTATTCCTGGGTCCCACGGGACTGTAACAGTTGGAGGGACAGTTGTTGACAGGCTACCACTCTCAGGGCTCTGCACATACGGAGTACAAAACACACCTCCAGTCTTTCTGAGAAGGGGGATTTTTTAGCTTATCCAGGAGCTCTGGCCTGAGGGGCAGGCGACCCTCTGGCACTGTGGAGGGGCTTTTAGGAAATGGTGAACACAGTCTTTGTGCTCTCTCTGCCTCACCCAGGCTTGCCTCTGTCTTACAGAAATGAACCTGTACCCTTCTCTGGTGCCCTGGTTTTTGTAGCTGCTGCCAAGGGACGCCTCTACCTCACTTGGCTCTGGTGGCGAGCGGGGCTCATGCTCACAAGTCCCACAGGACTGTAACCAATGAGAAAGATTTCTTAATCAACTACTATGCCCGGGGCATGGCAAGAGGCAACAGAGCCAGGAGCTCAGTCTTTCTGGGAAGAGGCCTATTCACTTATCATCATAGCTGCAGCCTGAGGGGCAGGCTTCTAACTAAACACACATGCAGGGGTTGCCTGTCAACCTTTCTTGAGGATTCCAAGGCTGAGCAGTATTTCTGCGCGCTCCCTCTACCGTGCTCCAGAACACCAGCATCTCTGGAAGGTGAGCTCTCCTCCATGTCAGGTATCCCAGTTTTTATGTCGAGTGCCCTGGTTTTTATGGCTGCTGCCCAGGGGGATACCCCTTGATCATCTGGCTCTGGTGGCCAGAGGGGCTTGCATTCCTGGATCCCATTGGACGGTAACAACTGGAAAGGAAGTTCTTGGCTGGCTACCACCCCCAGGGTACCGTACAGGACAACAGACTGAAACATACCCCCAGCCTTTCTGTGAAAAAGGCCTGCTTGCTAGTCCTGGAGCTTTTGCCTTATGGGCAGGCCTCAGGTTTAGCTATGGGGGTGTTTTCAGTGAATGTATGCCCAGGAATTCCATTTTTGTGCTCTCTCTCTCTCTCTCTCTCTGGCTTGCTATATAGCTCATAATTATCTCCCAGAAAGGATTTTATACACTCATCTGGAGCCCCAATTTTTGTGACTGCTGCCTAGAGGATACCTCCAATCTCACTGTGCTGCATATATTTGCATTATTTATAAACTCTTGCCTGGTGTTTGGCTTTCAATCAGCCTGAATCTAGGTGCTTACTGAAATCTTACCCTTTGGAACACTGATTGATCTTGGCACATTCTTAAGTGCTGGGTATAGTTAGAATAGGCTGTTTGGACAATCACAAAGGTTTGAGAGACAACTAAAAGCTGACAGTGTTGAATGATAAGCTCATCTCCTACACAAGCCTAGCCATTTAAGACGGGGAGAAGTAACTGTTTCATCTAATGCGTAAAACCAACACAGAGAGTCAAGCAAAATGAAGGAGTTGAAGAATGTGTTAAAGGATTTCTTTAAGCTGAAAAGAAAAGGCAGTAATTAATAACAAAAAACCATATAAATCTCACTGGTAAAGCTAAATATGCAGTTCACCCTCAAATAATGCAGGGGCTAGAGGCACCAATCTGCACATTAAAAAATCCACATATAACTTTTGACTCTGCAAAAACTTCACTAATAATAGCCTACTGTTGACCAAAAGCCTTACCAATAATGTAGTTAGTTAACACATATTTTGTTTTTTGTTTTTTTTTAAAGATTTTATTTATTTATTTGAGAGACAGAGAAAGTGAGAGAGAACATGAGAGGAGAGAAGGTCAGAGGAAGAAGCAGACTCCCTGTGGAGCTGGGAGCCTGATGTGGGACTCGATCCCGGAACTCAAGGATCGTGACCTGAGCCGAAGGCAGTTGCTCAACCAACTGAGCCACTCAGGCGCCCAGTTAACACATATTTTGTATGCTATATATATTATAGACTGTATTCTTACAATAAAGAGAGCCAGAGATAAGAAAATGTCATTAAGAAAATCATAAAAAGAGAAAATACATTTACATTACTGTGTTGTATTTATTGAAAAAAAAATCCATGTTTTAGTGGACCCACGAAGTTCAAACTGATGGTGTTCAAGGGTCAACCGTATAGTAAAGGCAGTGGATTAATCATTTATAGAGCTAATATGAAGGTTAAAAGACAAAAGTAGTAGAAAGAACTGCAACTTCAATAATTAGTTAACAGATGCACAAGATAAAAAGATGTAAAATGTGACATATAAAACTTAGGGGGAGAGTAAAAATGTAGAGCTTTAAAATACATTCAAACTTAAGTTGTTTCCAACTTAGACTGTTTTTTTTTGTTTGTTTTTTGTTTTTAAAGATTTTATTTATTTGTTTATTAGGAAAGAGAGAGAGTGAGAGAGACCATGAGAAGGGAGAAGGTCAGAGTGAGATGCGGACTCCCCATGGAGCTGGGAGCCCGATGCGGGACTCGATCTCGGGACTCTGGGATCATGACCTAAGCCGAAAGCAGTTGCCCAACAACTGAGCCACCCAGGCGCCCCCAACTTAGACTGTTTTAAGCATAAGTTGTTGTAAGCCTTACCATGCAAAAACCTATAATAGATACACAAAAGACAATGAGAAAGCAATCTAAGCATGCCACTAAAGAAAGTCGTCAAACCACAAAAGAGGAGAGCAAGAGAGGAGTAAAGAAACAGAGAAAGTACAAAACAGCTAGAACAAAATGGCAATGAGTACATACTGATCAATAATCAAATGTAAATAGATTAAATCAAAAGACATTCAACAGCTGAATGGTTAAAAACAAACAAGATATATCTATATGCTGCCTACAGGAGACTCACTTCAGATGTAAGGACATACACATGAAAAAGATATTCATGGATGTAGAAACCAAAAGAAAGCTAGGGTAGCTATATTCATATCAGACAAAAATTGACTTTAAACAAAGACTGTAATAAGAGACAAAGAAGGGCATTACATATTGATTAAGGGGTCAACCCAATAAGAAGATATACTAGTTATAAATATTTATGCATCCAACATAGGAGCACCTAAATATATAAAGCAAATATTAACAATCCTAAAGGGAGAAATAGCAATAAAATAATAATAGGGGACTTTAAAACCCCACTTACATCAATGAATAGATCATCCAGGCAGAAAATCAGTAAGGAAACATTGGCTTTAAAGTATGTGTTAGACCAGATGGACTTAACAGATGTATGCAGAATATTCTATCCAAAAGCAATAGACTACACATCCTTTTCAAGTGCACATGGAGCATACTCCAGGATATCCAGACCACAAAACAAGTATTAACAAATTTAAGAAGACTGAAATTATAGGGGCCCCTGGGTGGCGCAGTTGGTTGAGCGACTGCCTTCGGCTCAGGTCATGATCCCAGAGTCCCGAGATCGAGTCCCACATCGGGCTCCCAGCTCCATGGGGAGTCCGCTTCTCACTCTGACCTGCTCTCTCTCACTCTCTCTCTTTCCAAATAAATAAATAAATAAATAAATAAATAAAATCTTTGAAAAAAAAAAGAAGACTGAAATTATATCATGCATTTTCTCAGATCACAATGATATGAAACTAGAAATCAATTTTAAAAATTTCTTTACTGGGAAAGCTGCAAATATGTGGAGAGTAAACAAAATGCTATTGAACAACTAATGGGTCAGTGAAGAACCAGATTTTCTGAGACAAATAAAAATGGAAATGCAACATACCAAAACTTATGGGATCCTGCAAAAGCAGTTCTAAGAGGGAAGTTCACAGTGATGAATGCCTCTCATGAAACAAAAATCTCAAATAGTAACCTAACTGTATAACTTAAAGAACTAGGTAAAGAAGAAGAAATGAAGCCCCAGGTGGATAGAGGGAAAGAACAAAGAGCAAAGCAGAAATAAATGACATAGAGACTAAAAAGACAATGGAAAAGGTCAATGAAAGCAATCGCTGGTTCTTTGAAAAGATAAACAAAATTTCTGACAAACTTTTAGGTAAACTCACCAAGAAAAAAAAGAGAGAGACACGCATGGGTGGCTCAGTGAGTTAAGGGTCTGCCTTCGCCTCATGTCATGATCCCAGGGTCCTGGGATGGAGCCCCATATCAGGCTCCTTGCTCAGCAGGGAGCCTGCTTCTCCCTCTTTCACTCTGCTTGTATGTGCATACTCTCTCTCGCTCTTTCTCTCTCTCTCCCTGACAAATGAGATCTTAAAAAAAAAGAATTAAGACTCAAATAATGTCAAAAATGAAAGAGACTTTTACAGCTGACCACAGAAATGCAAACAATCATAAGAGAGTACTGTGAACAATTATACCTTAACAAATTTGACAACCTAAAAGAAGTGGGTAAATTGCTAGGAACATACAACCTTCCAGTACTAAATTGGATATGAATGAATGACTCATTTGGAAATAGAAAAGCTGAACACGCTGATTATTAGTAATATCTAATTAGTAATATTAAACAACTGCATCAGTTATTTTAAAACTCTAAAAACAAAAGTCTAGGACTAGATGGCTTCACTAGTGAATTATACTTAACATTCAAAGAAGAACTAACACCAGTCTTTCTCAAATTCTTTAAAAAAACGTAAGAGGAGAGAATACTTCGAAACGCATTTTACAAGGCCAGCATTACTCTGATACCAAAACCAAACAAGGATTCCATAAGAAAGTTATCATATAGGCTAGTAACCCTGATATAGAAGCAGAAATACTCAACAAAATATTAGCAAACCAGGGCGCCTGGGTGGCTCAGTTGGTTGAGCAACTGCCTTCGGCTCAGGTCATGATCCCGGAGTCCCGGGATCGAGTCCCATATCGGACTCCCGGCTCTGCGGGAAGTCTGCTTCTCCCTCTGACCTTCTCCCCTCTCATTCTCAGTCTCTCGCTCTGTAATAAATAAATAAAAATCTTTAAAAAAAAAACATTAGCAAACCAAATTCAACAATACGTTAAAAGAATCATACACCATGAACAAGTAGAATTTTTCCCAGGAATGCAAGGATGGCTCAACAGTCACAAAACATTCAGTGAGATACACCACATTAACAAAATGAAGGATAAAAATTATGTAATTATCTCAGTAGACATAGAAAAAGCATTTGACAAAATTCAACATCCACTTATAATAAAAATTCTCAAAGTGTGTAGAGAGGGAACATACCTCAACATGATAAAGGTCATATATGACAAACACAAGCTAATGTACTCATGGCAAAAAAGCTGAAAACTTTTCCTCTAAGATCAAGAACAAGACAATATTATCTTTTATTCAAGATCCTAGCCAGAACAATTAGTCAAGAAAAAAATAAGTAAAGACAACTAAGTTGGAAAGGAAGAAGTAAAACTGTTACTATTTGCTGATGGCATACTATTATTTATAGAAAACAAACAAACCAACCCTTAAAGATCCATCAAAAACTGTTAGAACTAAAAAATGAATTCAGTAAAGTTGAGATGCAAAATCAATATGCAGAAATCTGTTGCATTTCTAAACACTAATAATAAACTATCAGAAAGAGAAATTAAGGGATGCCTGGGTGGCTCAGTTAGTTAAGCATTTGCCTTCTGCTCAGGTCATGATCCCAGGGTCCTGGAATGGAGTCCCACATCAGGCTCTTTGCTCAGCAGGAAGCCTGCTTCTCCTTCTACCTGCCCCCCCCCCCCCCCCCCGCTATGTTCACTGTCTCTCTGACAAATAAATAAAAATCTTTTAAAAAAGAAATTAAGAAAACAACCCAACTTACAAATACATCAAAAAGAATAAAATGAGACTACATTTAATACAAAAAGGTGAAAGACCCATATAGTGAAAATTATAAGACATTGATGAAAGAAATTGAAGAAGACATAAAAATGGAAAGATAGATCATGCTTATAGATTAGAAAAATTAATATTTTTAAATGTCTGTACTACCCAAAGCAGTCTATAGATTAAGTGCAATTTTTGTCAAAATTTCAATGGCATTTTTCACCAAAATACATAAACAATTTTAAAATTTGTATAGAAACACAGAAGACCCCAAATAGCCAAGGACAATCTTGAGAAAGAAGGACTTAGCTGCAGGGAACATACTCCCTGACTTCAAACTATCTGACAAAGCTATAGTACTCAAAACGGTATGGTACTGGCATAGAAAGAGGCACATAGATTAATGGAACAGAATAAAAAAGCCCAGAAAAAAACTCATGTATGTATGGTCAGTTAATTTAGGACAAAGGAACCAAGAATATACAATGTGGAAAGATACTCTCTTTAATAGATGATGCTGGGAAAACTGAACAGTTACAAACAAAAGAATGAAACTGGACCACTATCTTACACCATACACAAAAATGAACTCAAAATAGATTAAAAACTTGAATGTAAGAACTGAAAACTTCTTGAGGAAAACATTAGTGGTAAGCTTCTCGACATCAGTTTTGGTAACAGTTTTTTGGATTTGATACCAAAAGCAAAGGCAACAAAAGCAAAAATAGACAAAGTAGGACTACATCAAACTAAAAAGCTTCTGCATGCAAAGGAAATCATCAACAAAATGAAAAGGCAACCTACTGAATGAGAGAAAATATATGTAAATCATATATCTAATAAAGGGCTAATATTCAAAATATAGAAAGAACTCAAATAACTTAATAGCAAAAACAAACCAAATGATCCAATTAAAAAATGGGCAAAAGAACTAAATAGACATTTTTTTCCAAAGAAGACATACAGGTGGCCAAGAGGTACCTAAAAAGATTTTTAATATCGTTAATCACCAGGGAAATGAAAATCCAAATCACGACATTAACACCTCACATATGTTAGAATGGCTATTATCAAAAAGACAAGAAATTACAAGCGTTGGCGAGGATGTGAAGTAAAAGGAATCATTGTGCACTGTTGGTGGGAAGGTAAATTGGTGCAGCCACAATGGAAAACAGTATAAAGATTCCTCAAAAAATTAAAAATAGGTTTCCCATATGATCCAGCAATCCCACATCGGGATATCTATCTGAAGAAAATGAAAACACTAACTTGAAAAGATATGCCTCCCCCATGTTCACTGCAGCAGTATTTGCAATGGGCAAGATAGGCAAGCAACCTAAGTATCTATCAACAGGTGAATGGATAAAGGAGAGGAGGTATAGATACACAATGAAATATTATTAAGCCATAAAAAATGAAATCTTGCTATTTGTGACAACATGGATGGACCTTGAGGGCATTATGCTAAGTGAAATAAGACAGAGAAAGGTAAATACTGTATGATTTCACTTATATGTAGAACTTGAAAAAATTAAAAATTAAAAAATAGAATCATAGCTACAGAGAATAGATTGGTGATTGCTAGGGGTGAGTCAGGCTTGCAGGGGGGAGGTGGCCAAAATGGTGAAGGGAGTCAAAAGGCACAGACTTTCAGTTCTAGAATAAATAAGTCCTGAGGATATAATATACAGCATGGCAACTATAGTTAATAAATCTGTGCATATTTGAAAATTGGCAAATGAGTAAATCTTTTAAGGTTCTCATCACAAGAAAAAATATTCAGTAACAATGATGGATGGTATACAGTGATGGATATACAGTGATGGGTGGTAACTAGATTGGTTATGATGATAATCTCACAGTATATACTACTACTAAGTTGTTCTGTTGTACAACTGAAACTAATATAATGTTATATGTCAATGATACATCAATTTTTTTTTAAAAAAAAAGATACAAAGGGATGAAATCAGGAAGCTTTTATAAGTCTACTGAGCAGCTTTGTTACGTAAAACCGAACATCAGAGATAGTTGACTTTGTTTCTAATGCCAAGGAGCTGTGGGAGATTCTTCAGCAGAGTAAAGCCAGTATTGATGAGATCAGAGTCGTATTTATCATTAGTACAAGAGCTGTTGATGATTACAGACGGGGAGATCAGAAAGGCTATCATAGCTTAAGAAAGGCTTACACAGGTAGAAATAAACCAGGCCTTTAAGTTTACTTTCTGTTGGAATATCCATAATGATCTTTAACCTGAGCCAAATTTTGATATCACTTGTTTGATATTACTTGTTTGATGTCTTGGGCCTGACCTAGCGATAAACAGAGAAGACTTTGCCCTTGACCACTCAGACTTAATATAAATGTACCCAGACTACTTTCTGTGCCTTCTTTGGCTGGTAACTATGTACATGTGACTGAGGATAATAATAGGACAAAAGACATGCCTTCTATCAACGTCGAAATGATATCAGTTCATAGGGACTGACACCAAAGTGAGTACGAGGTTTAATAGGTAGAGACATTAATGAGATCTGTTTTGAAGAGGTCCTTTCCTTTTCGGTGAGTATTCTTGGCCTGGATGTCCTCCTTATCAATATGTTGATGTCTATTAACTTTTGATTTCTATCAGAATCTCAGGTAGAGGATATTGTCAGCTCTGATGAAAATGAGGACAATATAAATTTTTACCAACTTCTTCCTCAAAAGATAAATTTCTTGTATCTATTCTCTCACTTATTTATTCAGTATTTACTAAGCAACTGTTGAAAGCTAGGCAACACAAAACAAGGGCCTTCCAGAAGCTTCTACTTCTGGAAGTGGTTGGAGGCGGCGGGGAGGCAGGGGTGAGTCTAGAAGTAATTACAGCACAAGGCAAAAGTAGAATGTTGGTGTAAGTGCAGGATAGAATGGAAGGCACAAAGTCTGCTAAATGCTTAAGGAAGTCTTCCAAGATGAGACGTTATGCTCCCACTGACTTCTGAATGAGACATCCAAGCAAAGATAGAAAAGAAAGATGTTTATAGGAGAAAAACCCCTGTGCCATAGCCTAGCAGAGTGAGAAAGTATCATCTGTTCTTGGTGTTCTTGGAACAACAAATTAAGGAGAAACCATGTTTTCTTTATGGAAGCAGAGGCCTGGATAGTTCCCTGAGACTCTCTAATGACTGTGCACTGATAATTCCCAATCCCCAGAGCCCCTCTCTAAAGCAGTCTGACTACAAACGTGTGCTTATTAGTATTTCTACTTGTAGAAAAAAACTATACATAAAATTGAATTGAAAATCTTTAATTGAAAGCTGCAAGGATGATTCTCAGAAATATTCTGTATTTTGCATTTAGAAACAGCTCGAAATGTTTTAAAATCCATTTCTGTTCCTTCCAGCTACAGGGCTAAACAGTACATACTAAATAGGTTGTCCTTGACTACTTTCTCCCATGCTTTTTTTGTTTGTGTTTTTCTTTTCCTAATCTCTAGAATGGAAATTTACATGGCCTCTTGTGGTAATGTGTTCCTGTACGGTTGGGCTTCACAATCATTAAGTTTAACTGAAATCCAATCGAAACTTGCTCTCTTTGATTTTTGCTCCATTGAAAGCACAGAACTGCTCTCCAGCACATCTCTTTTTCAGGAAGACGGTCATGAAAGGGTTTACTCCAGTGATTTAATATGGATAGGCTCTTGCTTGCTTTAACTATGCCAGATAAAGGATAAGGCCACTTCTCTGTGGTGACCAGAACCCTTGATGCGGGAGCCAAAGGAAGGCACTGTGAGTAGATTCTATAGCTGGTGGAGATTTGCAGTTGAGGGGCTATCACTCACCAGCTTAACCCAAGAAGCTGATAAAGGTGAACTGTCCATTTCAAGTGAATCAGAGCCTTATCACATGCATATAAAACAAAATGACTAAATGAGGCAGCTGGAATATTATAGTGAGTTTTAATTATCTTTTAATAGCCAAAAGGCTCTTGCCAACACACGCTGATAATCTGTCAGCTGTTATGTGCCATACAATCTCCATTTATGAGTCTCAGCTGTTACAAATTGGAAAATATATTTACAGTGATGATCTTTTCTTGTTAAACGCAGATTCTCAGAGATGTTCAAACTGAAATTTGGCCTCTCTACTTTGTTTCTGTTGCCCTCTTGTGTGGAACGGAAAGGGCTGGCAGAAACGGGTAACTAACCCAACCCCCTTCTTGTTAATAATTTATGACTCTCATTATGATATAATAATCCCAATCCATAAAAAGTCATGGTCAAATCATCTCTGGGGCTTCGGGATTATATTTCTATAAATGACCAAAAATTATTTTTTAATAGTAGTCCAAATTTAAGATCAGCCTGTCCCCTTCTCCTACTGTCCTTGGGTTTATCCATCTCCGGTGTTCTTTGAGCTCCCAGGCTCCCGCTATGGTGTCTGTCACATTTGTTCCCTAGCCTCCTCTATCCTCAGTGCTTAGCATGGCCCTTGGCATCCAGCCCAGGGTAGAGTGAGTGTGAAAAAGGTTTCTAGATTTTCTGAACTCTGTCTACTTCTTGCCTGAACTCCTCATTAGCACGTTATTTTTCCCCACTTCTCTTGACTGTTTTTGCTGATGTCTTTGCTAGCCACTCTGATTCCATCACAGAGCTCTACGTTCTTCGAGATCTAGTTTCCATTCATGGCTTTAATTACCAATTTCAAATTTATATCTGAAGGTCAAACCTGACACCTTTCAGCCAGCTCCATATTTCAGATTGCCTTAATGATCATCTTTAATTGCATGACCATTGTCAGTTCTGATCGACAAGTTTAACTGAATATGTTAATTTTCCACCTGGAACCTTGTCCTATTTTGGCTAGAGCTTTATCTTTCTCTCCCATCTTCTTGATAAGAAAGTTAAAGTCACTGTTCACATTCTTCTCACCCTCAGCTCTGTAGTCCGTAACTAAGTACTACCATTTTTTCTTCAAAACATCTTTGGGATCAGCATAAGGATCAAATTATTCTTTATTTGCACCACAAACATTGTGGTCCAAGTACAAAAACTTCTATATTTACTTTCAACTTAAAAATTTTAGTATATAAACAAATTATGCTTTATTGAAATCCCCATCGGTCCTACTTCCCCCAATAGCTGGGTTTAACAAGTATAGAGCCTCATTTTTATCTCTGCCAACATGTTTGTGAATGGGCTGATCACATTTAAGTGTGACTAGGAAGGGTAGTCATTTTGAAGTGATTCTGGTCAGATACATGCAAAAATAGTAGCAGTTCAAAGTTCCAAGGCAACTATAAAGTTCTATTAAGAAAAGACTTGCAATTACCATGGAAACAAAAAATAGAAGTGTTTTTTTTTTTTTAATTGAAGGGGAGGAAATTGTTGCATGTGGACTTGGAATGAATAGTTTGATCACTTCTAAACTTTGTTAGTGCTGATGGGCTCAGAAGGAATGTGAATGAAGCATGTAATGGGTGCAGAGCCCGTGTGGCCGGCGATAACCTACCAGTGGAAGGAAGCCCATGGACAAAATGGAAGCACTGTTGAATGGGTGGCTGGAGGAGCTTCTGAGCTTGCCAGGCCGGCCCGAGCCTTCCAAGGAGGCTGAGCAAGCAGAGGCAGTTGATGAAATGCATATTATCCACCCATTACTATTCCTTAGGTCCCAAGCCTATTAAAATCTTTGAATCTGGTGATTCAAATCACCAGAGTGGTTATACATTCAGCTCAGGGTTTAGGCACATTCAGAACTTGGCACTCCACAAAATCAAGTCTGAAAATCAGTTTTGAAAATTTTTTTGATGTCAGGTATATGCTCAGCTCTGTTAATATTTCAGTGGGCCTAGTTAGAAGGTGATCAGATGCAGGTAATCAACTTGTATTTCTACATTTCTATTTTTATTTATATTTAATATAAAAATGGACCTGATTCTTAGACTCTTGTACTCTTTCTTTGGTCATTATGAATGTCAGTTTGGCAAAGGTAAGCAGAAGGACTTCTGATTAGTGCTTTCTCCACGACTCAGGATGGGTAAAACCAAGAACCTGGTCTGTTCCTCCATGGTTATAAGCGAGCCTTCGTTATATACCGTTAACCAACCCCTCCTTGCTCTGGAAGGAGTGTGGCTGAGAAGGATAAGGACGGAGATATTTTTGTATGTAATTCTTGCTTGTTGGTGACGAAGAGGTATCTTTGGGCTTACTCTGACTCGGTCTGATTTTTCCTGTCTCTAGTGGCCTCTTCAGACTTTGCCTTTATGACAAGAAAAAAGTAGTATTTGGTGAAATAAATTGCCAGCAAGACTCACTTGAACATGAATGCCTTACCTTCCACTTGCCTCCTTAAAAGACTTAGGGAGAGCGTCAGGGGTGTGATTGGTGACCGTGGGGCTCGCAAGCCCTGGAGAAGGAACTTGGCCCCAGTTGTGAGTGGTTCTCCTTAGAGATTGGGGCACTTGACAAATCTTCATCCTTAGCTCACGCAATAATAGTGAAAGTCCCGCTCCCCATCCTAAACATGAGGATTTACCTATCCCTTATTGAAAGCCAAGGAGAGAGTTACAACACTTGGCTCTTTCTGGATATGAATCGTGCATATGTCTGCATGAGATTTTCAGTTTTGTTCCATTCACAGTGCACTTTCAAACACTCAAATATAGGTGACACCAAAGAAGGGATTGGGACATGTAAGATGAGCCTAAACAGATCATCATAAGGATAATACAGCACAGTGATGTATCCATAAAGGGACCCAGGGTCACATCCACTTCTCTCTTGAGCACGGTCAGAACCTACTGTCCTGACATCGCCTTCTCTTTTCAGCTCCACTCATGTCAGGTGTCTGACATGTCAGGTCTACGAATTATCCTTTGCTGCCGGCTTGATCTTACGTTGTGCTTCTGACTTCAGTCTGCTTAGTGACCCACTGTCTTATTATCAGCCTTGTGTTCCACCTGGTAGGGATTAACCAATCCAATTTGCCTGGGACCCAGGGCTTTTCTGGGACATTGGACTTTCAGTGCTAAAACTGGGACAGTCCGACCTGGTCACCCTACATATGACTTTAGGCATCTTGCTAGTACCTATATTCAGTTGTAGCACTACTATATTTTCCAAATTGATTGCCAGTTGTCAACCTCCCCCAAGAAGGTGTGTGTTTCTACTGGCGACTGCAGCAGACCTGTGGACAGTGCCCTTTATGTTTTGCTCATTGCTTCAGCAAACTTGTTTCCACTGGAAAGAGACCTTTATTTTTATCCTTTTCAGTATAAAATCCAAACACGTTTAGATTCTTAACATTTTGAAAGTTTAATTCTAGGTTTTGGTAATATGCTTATAAGTCAGAAATACATGTGACATAAATCAATAGAGTTTACCCCCTCTGTTGGATGGGATCCTCTTTGGGGACACAGGAAAGCACACAAGGGTGAGCGTCAGCAGAACTGACTGAGAAGACCACCCTGACCTTGTCACTGGATGGACAGCCTCAACCGTCACAAGAGCATCTCTCTTCCCCACCAACCCTGTGGTTACATCTGGGCTTCATGCTCCAGGTCACAAATGAGTCCTATAGCTCACATTGTGGGTGTCACACTCATTTAGTGTTTAATCTGAGTTCTGTATGTTCATTGGGATAATTCTGTTTCTCCTTAGCTGACACAGTTGAAAAGTGATCAGGCGGGCGCCTGGGTGGCTCAGTTGGTCGGGCGACTGCCTTCGGCTCAGGTCATCGTCCCGGAGACCCAGGATCGAGTCCCACATCGGGCTCCCAGCTCCAGAGGGCATCCGCTTCTCACTCTGACCTTCTCCCTTCTCATGCTCTCTCTCACTCTCTCTCTTTCTCAAATAAATAAATAAAAATCTTTAAAAATAAAAAAAAATTAAAAAAAGTGATCAGGCATGTTTATGCTGTCCATTGGCTTAAAATATTTTAAGAAATGGTTTGTGTGTTGAGATTTCTCTTTAACCGCAGGAAGCTGAAGAGTAGGGTAAGAGTAGTGAGTGTAAAATCATAAAACTGTGATTGAAAGAGGAGGATAGCCCCTGTATTTCTACCAGGGTCTGAGTCTCTTAGGAAGCCCAGGTGGTCCACAGCCATCTCCTTAAGACCGCAGAAGCCCCCCTTCTGTGGTGATGTGAGCAGAGAACATGCACAGTGCTCTGCAGGTACGAAGGTAGGATTCTTTCTCGGTTCTTGGAAATACCTTATGACATTGTGATGTAGGCGTGGTAGAAAAATTGTTTGGTGGTGATCTTTTTATACACTCCTAAAGTAACTGAAAATGTGAAAGGGATGGGCAGGGATCATCTGTTCCAGTGGAGTGGGTACTGACATTTTTCTCTAACCCGCCAACTCTCTGGTGCTCTCATGCAAAAGGAGACACATTTCTGCCCTTTAGAACCCGAATCATACAAATTTCTCTGACTTGCACGGAATCCAATTTAACTGGGAAAGTACTTTCAGATCAAAATCTTGCTAAGTTATTTGATGTGGGCAAAGTTATATCAAAACAAATGTTCTTCCGTATGAGAACTTCAGTGGTCTCATGATGGGCAATTCACCTGCAATTCACATGAGACACATACCTGCTGGGTTCCTCCTACTTATAGTCCTGAAATTGGTTCTCCTGAGCCGTTCAACACTGTGTTGGAAACCTAGTGTGTAGGGATCCTGAACATTGGGATTTACAAAGGGAGAAAGTATTCAGAGCTGCAACTGACTATTTGGTACATTTAAAAATATGCGGAAGGGAAAGAACTAAATACAGCCCATGGAGTGAAAACCTTCTTAGTCACTCAGTGCGGTTAAAAACAAATGACAGAGGTCTGCTGTGCAGCTATTTCGGTGTTCTAAATGGAATGTCTAGCACTGTTATCGCTGCTTCCGCCCAGCTCTCGCCGCCCTCAGGCCACCCCAGCCAGCCTCAGCCCTGTTCTCCTCGCCCCTCGGCAGAAATTTGCTGGACCTGCGGGTGTGGCAGCCGAGAAGGGATTAAAGCAGAGAATTCCAAATAAAGGACAGCTTCTGAGAGGTAAAAGCTCCTCGAAGTCTTGGATGAATCCTCTATTTAACCAGAATAAATTGAATTAGAAGGTGATAATGATGTATTCTTTTTTTTTTTTTTTTTTTTTTTGAGTAAAGCAAGAAGTTTATTAAGTGAAGATACAGAAAAAGCTCTCAAGAGTGAGAGGGGTTCCGACAGGGTTGCCAGTGAGGGCCCTCAGGGTTGGTCTTTTATAGAAAGCTAACCAGGGAACTTAAATCCTTTTAACATTTCTATTGATATCACCATTGAGCAAGGCCTAGTCATATCACCTTCCTTGATGTATCCTTTTTTTTTAAAAAAGCTTTACTCATTTGAGAGGGAGAGAGAGAGAGAATCTCAAGCAGACTCCCTGCTGAGCGTGGAGCCCAATATGGGGCTTGATCTCAGGACCCACGAGATCATGACCTGAGCCGAAACCAAGACTGAGTCACCCAGGCAGCCCAGATGTATCTTCTTTTTGGTACTAGAGGGCCATTTATGGTATGGGAAATATAGGAGTGACATGAATACCTTATTTAATGTGTGATTATTTTTATATCTTTAGCCTTTCAGGGTGAATAACACTTATTGTTTTGATTTTAAGGCTTGATCAGAAATCTGCAGAGGTCAAGTTTCGCTGGTTTGTCTATTTTGAAAAGGAAGGGGATTTACTTTGGAAATGGTGTTCAGGATTAAATGTTACTTTGTTCAATGTAAGTAGCAGCATTACTTAACAAGCTGAACAGGGCGCCAAATTGTAACCTTGCAGAAAATAGGCTTTTAAAATTCCCATCTCACATTAAAAATGCATTTCATTATAGCTTACCATCACAGGAAGAAATAACCCAACCTAAGGTATGCCTATACTTTTTTACAAACAGCCAATTAACCTTTTGACAAAAAGAGAAACTTTACACCTGTGCTTCCACTTACTAAGGGTCTGTCTACCAGCCGATGATGCACCGCTGACATAATGATGTCTTGTGTATTTCCTCCTCGAAAATAGAAAAATAAATGATACTTGGGCCAAAAGCTCTGGAAATGAGTGGGTATTCACGCTTTCTAACTGTACTGCGTGCACAGGGCTTTCTCATGTTGGCCACGGAAGGGGTGGATGGTTCGTCCCAACCCGGCACACCGTCCATTATAATGAAGTGATTCATTTGGAAGGAGAGTCAATGCCATGAGGACAAGGCCCAGTTCCTCCAGCGGTTTGAGGGGGCTCCACACCATGTAATCTTGCTATTGGATCACACTACCAGCCTTGGAAGCCTAGGAAACTTGCTGGCCTGCCCTGGAACCCACCCCGTATACACTAGATGTTTGCACATACACCATCTCCTTTAATTTTCTGCTCAGTCCCATATGGTCAATATTATCATATTTCATAAATAAAATGTGAGGCTCAGAGATGTTAAATAATTTGTAATTCAAGCATTTTAGATTCCAAATTGCATCCAAACTCTGTTTCCGTAACTCATCCTGTTCTTTTTCTTTCCTCCATAATGTTTTCCTTTCCTCTCCTCTTCCCTTCCCTTTCTTTCCCAGTCCTGTGTCCGTTTTCCCCATCCTTTTATTTATTCATTAGTTCAAAACATATGGGCTTCTACACCATGCCAGGCCCTATTCCAGAGGCCAGGATTCATCAGTGAACAAGACAGACAAGGGCCTTGTCCTTGTGTAGCTGAAAGTCTAGCAAGCAAGAACATGAGTGTGTTCAAATGGAGACTTAGGGGTGTTGGGAGGCACCCAATGGGGAGGTAGCATTATGGAAGGGCTGCATGCTTCCTGGGGAGGAGAGCTGGTGGATTAGTTGCCAGAGTAAGAAGAGGAAAAGATTTCAACAAGATGGAACAGTGGACCCAAAGCACTGGTTGAAATTAAACAGGAATAAATGTAAAGCCTTTCATTTAAGTTTATCAAGATATAATTACAGAATTGGGAAGACATGACTTAATAGGGTTTCAGGTGGGTTTGAAATCCCAGCAATATGAAGCAATGGTTTAAAAATTGTGTAGTCTTAGGCTCTATCTGAACCAGCACGGATTCCAAAACAAAGATGCTGGTAAACCCGTGTCAAAACCATAACTCTTAACAGGGCAACGCTGTTTTCTGGATTGAGGGCAACACTGATTACTGCATAGTAAGGAGAAACTTCTGGCTTGGTAAATAAGAACTAGCGGGAGAAAATTAGAATCCCAAAGTAGCTGATTTTCCTTAACAATACCCAGCAATGTCTACTGCTCGGATGTTGAGAGTACACTTTTCTAGAATTTTTCTTTTTTACTATTTCAGTCTGATTTAGCCTTTTAGCCCAATAACAAATAACATAATTAGTTTATGAAGGCATTGGGAAAGAACAGAGAAGAGGGACTATGAGGAAGTGGAAAGAACACTGGCAGCAGAATTAAATGTGTGGGTTTGAATACCAACTATGCTTATGTTTATTGTGATATAGGCAGTTCACTTACATTTCTAAGCCTTAATTTCCTTGTGGTAAATTGGTGCTATGAATATCCACATCACAAAATTGTTGCAGTGATTAGAAATAATGTTGGTAAATCGCCTCCACTCCCAAATTGCCTGGCACATTGTAGGTGGCTAAGGAAACCCTGAGAAAAGAAGGCATTAAAGAAAATAGGTGAAGTGAAGGAAGAATTCGTGGAAGAATTGTTTTTTGAGATTCATCCTTAAGAAATCATGGGCATGGGTTTAGTTTTAAGAAACCCATTACAAGCAGAAAAAAAAAATTGACAAACTACGAATATAAGGTCAAGAATTTGTATAGATGGCATTGGGTTTTCTCTTTGGTCAACCAGGCTGTCATTTGATAATGTGTTTTCTTGAGATTGAAATTTATTGACAGCTGTATGCGGCTGGTGATAATCTCCGGGTGTGTGTTATTTCCCTGCTCCTAAATCCTCCCAACACTTGGGAAATGGTGTCATTTTGTTATGAACTTGTTTTTCTCATTTTAATTTATAAAACTGGCAATCGTTTTAATCCCATGAAGAATGTCAAGTATTTTTCATGAGAAATTGCATGAAATACGCTTCATGAGTATTTAGGAAGCAATAGCTTCTGTAATGCTTATTGTAGCATTAATTTCTTCTCCTTTATCAGTAATATCCGACAAGAGGACAAAGAGTTTTATTTTGTATTCTTTTGTCAGAAATTACTGCCCCTGGGCACCTGAGTGGCTCAGTTAGTTAAGCATCTGCCTTCAGTTTATGTCATGATCCTGGGGTCTTGGGATTGAGCTCCACATCAGGCTCCCTCCTCAGGGGAGTCTGCTTCTCCCTCTCCCTTTGCCTCTCCCCCCTGCTTGTGCTCTCTCTCTCTCTCAAATAAATAAATAAATAAAGTCTTAAAAAAAATTACTGCCCCATTTATTAGTGAAGAACAACTTAGTTTACATTTATTTTAAAGAGAACTAGATATGTTCACTTTGGCACCCTAAAATCTAAGACTGGAGAATATCAGACCCATTTGATAAACACGACTAATAATTTAAAATATTGTGTAATTCAGGTTTTTGGGTTCATTAAGAGGAGGGAATGGATGAGAACGAAAAGTGATTGGAAAGGTGGAGAAGAAGGGAAAGAAGAAGAAGGAATAAAATGTGGAGCAAAGAGGGGACAACAGGGGAGGGATGCAAGAAAAGAAGAAAAAAAAAAAAACAAGAAAAGAGAGACAAAAGAAATAAGGAAGAGGAGTGAGTGGGGCCAGTGCAGAGTCAAGGTCACTAGACTTCCTGCCAGAGGCCCTCCCCTTCCCCTCCCCTTCCCCTCCCAAGCCAAGTGTTGACCCCAGTTGTAGGTAACTCAAGATCCAAAGGCCAGCGTCAGGGGGTTGTTGTCTAACACCACAGTGGACAAATCTCTAACGTATCACCGCATACCCAGAATTACTTGGTTTTATGTATCACCTAAAAATTCCTTTGTCATTAACCATCTAGGTTATGTTCCCTTCCTGTGTTACATTCTTCTTCCTTTTTTATCTTCCTCTTCTTCCTAATGATAGCCCTGACTCATTCAAAACCCAAGACCACAGTGGAAATCTAAATTTAAAATGTCGTATGTCCTTTTATTAAAAATTACTTTTTCTACTCTGTTGGGTCTTGAAGTGCAGTAATATAAGGACCCCTCAGAAGATCCTTTAAATTGCCTGAATGAAAAGTTTTTTTTGCATCAGTGGCCCCAACATTGTCAGCGCATTCTAATCACCTAGGGCTATTAAAACCCAAGGTGGGGGTGCCTGGGTGGCTTTGTCTTTACTCGGGTCATGATGCTGGGGCTCTGGGATCAGGCCCTGGGTTGGACTGCTTCCTCAGTGGGGAACCTATTTATCCCTCTGCCTGCTGCTCCCTGGCTTGTGCTCTCTGTCTGTCTCTCTCTAACAAATAAATAAATCTTTAAAAAAAGAACAAAACAAAAACCCAAGGTGTCTGGGCCCATCAGTTGGGGATGGTCTGAGGTGTGGAATCCTGACATTGTTTTATAAGCACCTCAGGTGATGGGCTATGTAGCCAGTATTGAGAATCATACCTTTGAGGAGATGGCAACAGTGTGTATCATGGTTCCAGCACTTACTAGGATGGGATTATACAGTTATGTATGGATAACTGAGGTGGTGTGGTTTTGCTTATTCCTTTTATCTATCTATCTATCTATCTATCTATCTATCTATCTATCTAATCTAATCTATATAAATATGTTATATATAGTGGAACCTTTGGGTCCCTTGAAAAATATTGCAAAAATACTAGCTCCCAGTGAATGAAAGGGTGCTGGTCATGGTGGTAAAACTGTCATAGAAATAGTATTGGAGAAGCTTCCTGTTAGATTTGTAGCTGCTTATCCGGCCGTCAGAGCACTCTGCTCTTCACGTCGCCCAATTACCTACTAACTTAAACCCTGACTCATTCCTTGGAGCTTCTCTCCATTTTAATTCTCTGCCTCCTGGCACCCTGACTCCAGCCAGACTCAGCCATGGTGCACTTTCTCTTCTGGGTTTTTTTTCAGCTATTCCTTTAAACTGGAACAATCCATAACTCTCCCTAACTGTGCCCCCATTATTTCATCATTGGCTATTGAAATTATAGCTGTCCTTTGAGGTTCTTCTGCCGTAAAGCAATCTTAATTCTCTTGCCAGCAGATGAATTCCTTCCTGTCTTTGAAACCCCACTGCATGTTGTTTTGCCCTCTTTCTCTCTCTTTCATTGTCTCTGTCTATCTGTGTTTGTTTTATGGTCATGAATATTTTTATCTTATCTGTCCAATAAGCCAAGTGAAGTTTGAGAATATCTTATGTATCCTTGCATCCTCTGTTGTGCCTTCTTAGCCCTGTGTTTATCACTGAAAGTGCTCACCAAATATTTATTCAGTAGAATTCAATAAAATCAAAAAAGTTATTGGTTGAGATGTAGAACTAAAATTTAGATGGGTATGTTCATTAAAAGAAATCAGCAATTTTAGAGTTGCTTTTCTGCTCCTAGACATCCAGACTTAGACAAAGACAGCCATAGAAAACTCATGATCTAATACATTCCAGCCAACAATGACCAGAGTTTCTGGGTGCATTAGGTACATACAAAGTGAATGAATAGGTCATGTTTTATCCAACCCTAACTTAAGGACTGTCACACATCTCTCCCTTGTGAAACAAGACAGTTACTTATTCATCTTAAGTCATTTCCTCTTGGTTCACTCTCACACTCGTGTCTTAAATTGTAACCCTGGGATTTATTATCTTTTGTTTCAGAAGAAAGACAAAGCATTTATACCTATGAATGCAATACAATTGCCCTTCTACTCACACATACAAAAGGGAATTATAATTTTTAAGAAATTGCCAAGCTCGAGCTCATTCTTTGTGATGTTGCTTTGGATAACAGGCAGGCCTGCCCTTCCCCCTTTATGCACCTTCCACATATCCCCACTTGTACAGTGAATAAAATATAATTGTTGTCCTTCGGCCATATCTCTCCTCTGCTGCATATGATAACCAGAAGTGTGCCTTTAAAAGCAGAATCTGGCCTCTAGTTTACCAGTTAATTCAATCAACTCTTTAAATTACTTAAAAAAAAAAGAAGGAATGAAAGAACAGAAATCTACTTTAGGAAAAAAAATGTATCTGTGCAGCTTTCTTTTCATGGGGAAGACAAAGGATCTTTCCAATAGGAGGACAGAATGACAGTTCCACTTATCTTGGCTGCTCAGAAATTAGATCAGTGACATATTTTCTGTTGAAGAAGAAACCTTATCTTAGTGGCTAAATTTCAGAATCAATCATCTGAATTTCAGGACTGCCCCCTCTCACAAGCAGGGAGCATTATGCAATTTGTACATTTCAATTAGGTTGTGATAAAAAATGAGTAGCTCAAGGGCATTAGTTTATTACTGGTATCCAGCCATGTTTTCCTTTGCTAAATGACATTCTGAAAGCTTCCATTCTGAGCTTAATCACCTTAGGGTGCCCGCAGAACGTGGCCCCGAATGATTCAATTATGGCTGAAAGTCATTCTCTTCCCAGAACACAAGACTCTAGAAGCATGTCTGCAATCTTTTGCGATTCCAGGATATTTTTCCTTTCATAAACGTTCCTGCAAGGATATAAATGCAGAAGGGGATTGTGCTCTGTCTGATTTCTCACTGTTCTCTCTTTTATTTCTGATCTGCTCTCATGAGGTGGAAGTATTGTGTCTTAGGATAAATCATCCTTAGTTTACCAACAAGTGAGTTGATAAATGAGTTGATTCAAATGAGGAACATTTCCCCCTAGAACTAACAGTCAAGCATGCTGAATTTCCTACTGACCCACAATAACCTGTTTAACTCACAGTGAAACTCAACTATATGGTATTAATAGTTCTTTATCATTTTTAGGAAAAAGGAGCTGATGTTTCAAATAAATTGAAATGTCTGGAACTGTCTCTGACATGTGACACTTTCTTCCTCTCTCCTAGTGATAAGGGGATTCCTTCTCTCATCCAAGACAGCTCCATGGGTAAATCTGAGTATAGAGATGTATCAGTTATCTTTTGCTAAGTAACAAACCACTCCAAAGTTAATGACTGAAAATAATAATCATTTATTGGTTCACAATTCTTTATGTCGGCAATTTGGGCAGGGCTCAGCTACTAGGTTCTTCTGCTGTCGTCTCTTGGGTTCAGCCATGTGCCAAAAATCACCTGGAAGCTTGGTGGAGTCTAGTGACCAACACTGCCTCCCTCATGTGCCTGGTGGTTTGTTTTGGTTGTCAGCTAGGCTTATCTCTCATATTCTCTCATCCTCAGGGAAGCTAGCCTGGGCTTCTTGGCTCACAGTTCCAAAAAGGTCAGTATGGAAGCGAAAAGGTCTCTTCAACCCTAGACTCATATGTTGCATAATATCACTTCTGCTTTGTTTGCTGGTCTCAGCAATTCACACCACCCAGCCCAGAATCAAGAGCTCTTTTGATGAAAGGAGTGGTCAGTCAAATTGAAAAGGAACATGCTGCATGGGGAGAAATTAATGCAGCCCTCTTTGAAAGTCTTTGTAAGGAGTGGACTATAAGGTGCTGGAGTGGAGAGGCGAGATGGTGAGGAGTGGCAGAAGGGGGGGGGGCGGTGAGAAGGTGACTAATAACTTTGAAGTTCAGAGGACCTGAATTCAAATCCCACTTTACTGCTTCCTAGTAACGTGATCTTGGAGAAATTATTAACTATTCAAGCTTAAATTCCTCATCTCTTGAGAGTAATGCCCCCTTATCATGATTGTTATGAGAGTTAGTCAGTGCGTATAGACCTACTTGCCAGTTACAAAATAGTCATGAGTCAGCAATTGTACTAATGCCTCTTGTATTCTCCCCTCACCCCCAGAAAGGCAAGCAAAAAGAATGGACTTCAGGTATCTTTACCTGGCTGCTGCTCAGGCATCTCAAAATTAGCTCATCTGCAGAGAACTTGCTAACTCTCCTCCCTCACATCCTTCATCCCTATTTGCATCTTTCACTTTATGCCATTTCCAGATAAAGGTATTACCATCCAAATAATTGCCCAAGTAAGGAACCTTAGAGCCATGAACTCCATCTCTCTTTACCCCACATCTGCCTTGTGGTTCCTGCCTTCCTTCCCTAAACAGATGTCTCTTAGACCCCTGAGATATTCTAGACTTCATGTCAGGTTTGGGTTTGACAAGTAAATGAGGTCAATATGGCTCCTGCCCCCAAAGAACTTATAACCCATTGATAACATGAAAATCTACAGGTTCTGCAAAAGAAGATGTTGTGAGAAAAGTGAAAGGCACTGGGGACCTGGTTTTGCCCACCCTTCCACATCACCCCATCCAGTCTGGGCTGCCACTGTCCCTGTGGCATAGCTACTAGTGGCCCAGCAATAGGGATTCTCCCTCCTTTATGGTTCAGCTTCCACACTGTTGCTAGAGATGTTGTAGAAGAAAACAATTCATCTCTGATTCTCCGGTCCATGGGACTGAAATACAAACTCCTCAAGGTGGTGTAAAAGGCCCTTCATTCTTGGCCTCGATCTAGCCATTCTCCCACACAGGACCCTTCACCCTCGTAAGCTACGTTCCTTAGAGCTCTTTGAATTGGTCATACGCTTATGAATCTGTGACTTCACTTCAGAGAAAGTCTCTACTCTGAAATATCTATCTTTGATGCTTACCTCTCCGTTAAAGACACACACAAAATTTCTATTTGATTTTCCACTTCAAAGCTTTAGAACATAGGAAGTACTCAATACATGTTTGTTGAATGAATGTTTGTGGGTCTAGTTAAAGGTAGGAGATAGTGTGATTCAAAAGAAGGATAACTGAGTATGGTCATGTCCATCAATGGGTACCATGAGGAAGAAGAGGAAGTGCTTAGCTCTGTAGGGGTGGGAGCTAGTATGGGATGGCAGGTGGCATCATCCCATCCTCTCTCTGTTGGCAAAACAGCAGTAGAGAGGAAACAGGAATTCCTATAAGCAGTAGGTCAGAAAGAAGCATTCAGTGGAGAAGTATTTTCTAGGGCTCAATCCATGCTTCCAGAAGCCAGCAGTTTGGAAGAAATTGGTGTTATTTTTGCTGTTCAGTGACTAGTAATATATATCTTCTAATTTAGAGGGGTTAATAGGTCTTGCAAGATCCAAACACAGAAAAATAGACAGACATACCAATTAAACCTCTGAATACATCAGACCTAATACATAAAAAAGAAAAGGTGTTTTTAAAATAGTTTTAGCCATAAGACTTTTAATAATTTTGTACAATTTCATCTCATTTCTTTTCCATTTTTATATATATTCAGATTGAAATCACCTAGAAAATGTGTCTGAGGCAGTACCCAAAGTTATTTTATTGCAAGTCAAAGCTCTTGTTTTAGTTTAACATCAATACAAAGTTTAGTTTGCAGTTGTTTTCTGTTACTCCACAATAACTCTGAAGGTCCAAGTTATTTCTTACCTAGATTTTAAACATTCAGTAGATTCCTTTTACTCATTCTCTTGTTTTGTCTTTATCACCCTCCGTGAGTCCTAAGAAATAACTTAGAGTCTATTTACGATGAATGGCATTATGTTCATTGACTGTAGAAATCAGTGATCCTGGGTGCCTGGGTGGCTCAGTAGGTTAAAGCCTCTGCCTTTGGCTCAGGTCATGATATCAGGGTCCTGGGATTGAGCCCCACATCGGGCTCTCTGCTCAGCAGGGAGCCTGCTTCCCCCCACCCTCTCTCTGCCTACTTGTGATCTCTCTCTCTCTCTGTCAAATAAATAAATAAAACCTTAAAAAAAAAAGAAATCAGTGATCCTAAAATAGTTATAAAACAATTTTATATGCATAAACCATGGAATCCTCACAATAATGTCATAAATCTGAAAGAACACAATTTCAACATTTGTAATATGATATTAATAATAGCACTCTACCAATGCATCCAAATTAGAAAGGAAGAAGTAAAAGTATCTCTATTCATGGATGACATGTTCTTATATGTAGAAAACCCTAGACTCCATGCACACACAAAAAATTACAAGTAATAAGTAAATTCAGCAAAGTAACTGTATACAAAGACAACACACAAAAATCAGTTGCATTTCTATACACTGTAGTATAGTAATGAGCAATCCAAAAGGAACTTAAGAAACCAGTTCTCCTTATAATAACATCAGGAAAGAATAAATGCTTAGAAATAAACTTAGCCAAAGACGCAAGACATTTTGCATGCTGAAAACTACTAGACTTTGCTGAAAGAAATTAAGGAAGACATAACATAAACAAATGGAAAGACATCCCATGTTCATGGATTGCAAGACTTAATATTTCTAAAATGTCCACACTACCCAAAGCAATCTGCAGAATCAGTGCAAATCTGTCTGTCAAAATCCCACTGGAGTTTTTTCCAATACAGAAAAAAATCAGCCTGAAATTCACATGGAATCTCAAAGAACCCTGAATAGCTAAAATAATCCTGAGAAAGAAGAACAAAACTTGAGACCTCACATTTCCTGATTTCAAAACATAATACAAAGCTACAGCAATCAAAACATTATGGCACTAGCATAGAGACATATAAACCAGAAAAGAGAGCCTAGAAATAAACCCTCATGTGATGGTCACGTATGATCTTTAATGAGAGAACCAAGACTACACAATGAGGAAACAAATAGTGCTGAAAAAAATAGTGCTGAAAAAAACTGGATATCTACATGCAAGAGAATGAAGTTGGACCCTTACCTTGCAAAGTATACAAAAAATAATTCAGAATGAATTAAAGACCTAAAAGTAAGACATGAAACTGTAAAAGTAGAAGAAAATATAGGGGGAAATCTTCATAACATTGGATTTGGCAATGATTTTTTTGGATATGACACCAAAAGTGCAGGCAGCAAAAGCAAAAATAGACAAATGGGATTATATCAAACTGTTAAAACTTATGCACAGCAGAGGAAACAGTCAACAGAATGAAAAGCTAACCTATGGAATGGGAGAAAATATTTGTAAACTGTGTATCTGATAAGGGGTTAACATCCAAAATATATAAAGGACGTCTACAACTCAACAACAACAAAAAAACCACCTGATTAAAAAATGGCAAAGGACTTGAATAGACATTTCTCCAAAGAAGATCTATAAATGACTAACAAGCATATGATGAATGCTCAACATCACAAATTATCAGGAAATGCAAATTAATACTACAATGAGATATTACCTCATACCCATTAGAATCACCGTTATCCAAAAAAAAAAAAAAGGCAAAACAAAAAACCAAAAAAACCCCAGAAAATAACACGTGTTGGTGAGAATGTAGAGAAATTAAAATCCTTGCACAATGTTGTGGGAATGCAGAGTAGTGTACCTACTATGGAAAACAGTATGGAATTCCTCAAAAAATTTAAAAAAAAAATAGAATTACCATGTGATCCAGCATCCCACTTCCTGGTATATATCCACAAGAATTGAAAAAGGATATCCAGGGTGCCTGAGTGGCTCAGTCGTTAAGCGTCTGCCTTCGGCTCAGGTCATGATCCCAGGGTCCTGGGATCGAGTCCCACATCAGGCTCCCTGCTCTTCGGGAAGCCTGCTTCTCCCTCTCCCTCTGCTGCTCTCCCTACTTGTCTTCCCTCTATCGCTGTGTCTCTCTCTGTAAAATAAACAAATAAAATCTTCAAAAAAAAATTAAAAGAAAAAAAAGAAAAAGGATATCCAAGAGATACTGCACACTCATGTTTATTGCAGCATTATTCACAATAGCCGATAGGTGGAAGCAACCTACATGTCCAACAACAGTTGAAAGGGTAAAGACAACGTGGTATATACATACAATGGAATATTATTCAGCCTCAAAAAAAGAAGGAAATCCTGTCACATGGAGAACCTTGAGGACATGATAATAAGTGAAATAAGCTGATCACAGAAAAGAAATACTGCATAATTCCATTTGTGTGAGGTACCCAGAGTAGTCAAACTCATAGAAACAGAAAGTAGAATAGTGATTGCCAGGGCCTGGGGAGGGAGAGAAGAGGGAGTTGGTAAAGTGTTTCTAGTTTTACAAGATGAAAAGCTCTAGAGATCTGTTGCACAATAGTGTTCATATAAGTAACATTCATATGCTGTACTCTTAAAATGTTTAAGATGATAAATTTTATGTTATTTTTTTACCACAAGAAAAAATTTATCATACCTCATGGGGATATCATGGGTATTAAAGTGCTTAGAACTGCACTTGGCTTGTAATCTGCACTTATATGTTAGCTATTATTATTGTCACAGGTTGATCAACTGAAGTCTAAAGATAATGAAGACCATTCTCAAGGTCCCATAACTACTAAATGGCAGAACTGGACCTTCAATTCAGATTTTCTCACCCCAAAGTTAATGGACTTTCTACTTTTTTTTTTTTCTTCCTAAAACTGAATCTTCCCTCTTCATGGCAAAATTTAGGTTGTGGGATTCTAAACCAAAAGTTCAAAACCGTTAGTCTATTCCTTATTAAACATAAATATAAATATAAACGTAATAATAGCCATAGATGAGCAATTTTAAGGATATGTTCTTTTCCAGTGTAAAAGTTTTTATCATCCACTTTATATTCTGGGAGCAGTGTATTCATTTTCCCCGAATCTTTTGCCTCATCTGACCCCAGCTGTATTCAGATCTCTTGAGGAGCCTATCATAGTCCAATATAGTACCTCAAGACAATTCAGTCTTTAATCTTCAGTGAAATCTTTAGTCTTATCATCTGGCTTTCCTTTGACACTAGCCAGGAGTTGAACCAACAAAGAGAAACTCCAGAGGAGCTGGGGTTGTGTTTGTTGTAGTCACTGTTGAGCCCTTGGGACTTTGTGTGGTGCCGTATTTGTCAATGAGTGAATGAGAAAGGTAAATGCTATTTCAAACAGAATTTTAGAATATCTGAGCTGGAAGTAATTCAAGGTTGCCCACAACTAGTCAGTGGTCTCAAATCATATTTCTACTTTCTACTGCTATGTTCGTAAATAATATTAATCAGTTACTCTGTATGGCTTACAGAAGATGTATTTCTGAACGACAAATTATTTGGTCTATTTCTTCTTGTGAAAATGCGGTCAGGGCTACTGAACAGTTCTCTAAGCCCGGCTTCCTCTGCTCTTTATCTCCAGATAGGATGCTTCATTTAATTCTGACTCTTTTTCAACCAATTTTTTCAACCAGCCAAAGACTCTTTTTCAACCCAATTAGTTGTTAAAGGCAAAAATTTTTTCAGAAAACTTACAGTGTCTCCCGGAGTATCAGTGGAGGTTGTGGCAAGCTTTTTCTTAAAAGATCTTGACAAGAATGGTCAAATGGGTCTTGCAGGACTGGAGAGAGGAAAGGGAGATTGGGAATTTTTTGTCAGAGGATCACACTGCTGTGTGGTGTAACCTAGGAGTGTTTACTTAGCACCAAGATGTAGGATTACCTGGAGAAGCAAGAAGGTGGAGATGGAAAGATCAGAAAAAAAGTCCACTATAATAGTTCAGGTAGGAAGTAAGTCCACTCCAAAATGTGTCAATGGTGGAAACAGAAATGAGAAATAAGATGTTACAAAATGAGCCTCATTTAGCCTCCAGAAGAGAAGGACCAAGTCTTACATGAACAACACTGACCTTGTACCTTCACCTGGCAGGAACTCAATATATAGATGTGTTATGAATTTATTAACTGAGTGAAAGTGAGGGCCAAAACAATAAGGATTACAAGATGGCCTACTTATATATTTTGCTTGTCTTACCTAGTTAGCTGAAAATAGCAGTTCCAATAAGAATATTGAGCATATTAAGGAGACAAATCTAGCTCCTGGGAAAGACACTGAGCTCAGTTGGGATGTGGGCCAATTTAATAGTCAGATGGTAGTTGGCAATCTGAGACTAGGACTTGGAAAATGGGGAAAGGTAGAGTTTCAGGAGAGGTTCAGAGTGCAGAGAGGGATTAGGATATCCCCAGGAAATGGAGAAAGTTGAATTCCTTGTGGTGGAATGACTCTCTAGAAGGCTGGTGTGGGAAGAGAAGAAGTCAAGGTGCAGATGTTTGGGGAAAGCATATACATGAGAAGATGGACAAGGAAGAAAACAAAGCAGAGAAAATGAAAAGTGTTTTAATAAGAGCATATACATGCAAAGAAAGACTTTCAGTTAGGATACAGTCCAAAAGTATTAAACTGTGAAGAGGAGACTGAAATGTTGAGGAGAAGCAAATTAAGTTGTGCTGACCTCAGAAGATGACCATAAATTAATTTCTAAAAATTATCTCATTGAGGAAGAACGCTGAAGAAATCTCTTTGGTAACTGCTGTGAGCCAGAGAGTTAGTAATGCACTGGCCTCACTGGCCTTGAGAAATTGAGGCTCAGTTGGTCCTTGGCGGCCCTGGGTTCCTATCCCCTCAAAGTCAAGCACTAAAAAATCACCAGTATTAGGGGATTCAAGTTAATAAAGGTTCTCTTCTCCTGTAGTCCGAGAGCTGCGATTTCCTGACTAGCTTCCTTGTTATTCTCAGCATTCAACCAGCATATTGCTAAGGAGATAGGGGGCCTCCCAGAGAAGATTGTTGCTGAAAGCTTCTGATTTAGTCCTCAAAAGTTTGGAAATCTCTGCATATGTACAAAGTCTTAATGGGATTAAATGAAATGAAATACTGAGATCTTTTACTCAGCAGAAGAGATTTTACTCAAAATCTCTAACATTCAGAAACCATGAGCTTTCACCACATCCAGTGGTCTTCACATCCCTCATCCTTTCTGACTCTTCTTCAGGGAAATACTGTCAGCTTATGCAAGGTATGCGCTGCTCAGTGTGAATGCAGAGGAGAATGTAGATCAGAATGCTGCCAGGGATTTTGGATTGTGTTCTACTGGCCAGTCTTAAATTTTGTCTTCTGAAAGAAATGACGTGACTCATTCTCAACAATCTAAAACACTGAGTAATAGAATGATTCAGTGTTCAGAAATTAGAAGGCATTGTGGGCTCTTCAGAATGCCACAGGGCAAAGAGAAAGCACGAATTATTTACAATTCAGTTGTGTTTTCGTCATTCTAAAATTATAGAATGACTGGAAGACATATACACATGTATATGTATGTAAACCGACTGGTTTGGGTTGGGTTTTTTATTGCCCAAGTTGGGCTATTTCTGTACTTTTTTTTATGCAAACTGAGATTGTCCTGATGTTAATTTGAGAACTGAATATCCACATACCCTAACGCAACTGGTTTTGTTTTGGGGTCATGCACTACCTCAGTGGTTCTTAAACTTGAATATGCATTAGAATCATCTGGAGGCCTGGCCAAAACACAGGTCATCATGCCCCCCCCCAACCCCGCCCTGCGTTTCCGAGTCAGTAAGTCTGGGGTGGGGCCTAAGATTCGCAGGTATAGCAATTCTCATATCAGAGGTTACCAGACTGGGACGCCTGGGTGGCTCAGTAGGTTAAGCGTCATGACCTGGGCTCAGGTCATGATCCAAGGGTTCTGGGATTGAGTCCCACATTGGGCTCCTTTGGCTTAACAGGGAAGTCTGCTTCTCCCTCTGCCTGCCACTTCTCTTGCTTGTTTGCATGGTCTCTCTTTCCCTCTCTCTCTCTGACAAATAAAATCCTTAAAAAAAAAAAAAAAGATGCCCAATCCTTCTTGATTCATTGGACTCTCAATGTCTTAGTACTGTTTTCACTGTGCCCTTAGATACAGTGGTCTAAAGAAATACCTAACAGCTCTGTTTATTAAATAGTTAGATCCAAACAACTTAATAAGCGTTTATGTCCTAACAACTCAATAGGTATTCAAACAATAAAAACCCTTAAATTGAAAGAAAAAAATTTTTTAGTTCATTAACAACCGCAATTACTTAATAACGGGATGTGTGCACTGGTTGGTCAGTGCACAGCTTCTCAAACCTTGGACTCAGATTAGATATCACCACCCTTATTTTCTGTTCCACGTTGGTTTTCAACATGGCCTTTGCTTTTTTATCACAGCAAATGTTAAAGACCCGCAAGGATACGGCATTGTAGAAAGGACTGTAGAGCTCATGCTGAAACCATCAGTCACCTTGAACTAGTAATTGGCTCAGTGTCTGACAGGTGTCTAGTGTTGCCAGGAGTCCCTCGAAATTTTGAGGAGTTCCGCAGTGCCCCTGTGAGTTTACCACAGTGCCCCAGTGCACCTCAGGACACATTTTGGAAACTGGGTCTCAAGTGTTGTTGATGGCGCTGGTTTGAGGATTCTGCTTTTGAGAACCATGGCACTGATGTCTTAGGGAGATCACAAGGAGGCGTTTGCTTGGCCTTTTCTCATTTTCTTTGATCATACTTAACGTCCTTAAAATGTTGGAAAGCAAGAAATGCAGAAAAATACATACAAATTTACCATTAATGATTCATTTTTGTAGTGGAAGAATCGGGTAGGGCAGGAATCAGAGAATGAATAAAGGTACCACGAAGAGAATCACGGGTTTTGAAGTTAGAAGCACTTAATAATTGTGTATAGTTGTTGTTATGGAGTGTTTATAAGGTGTTTTTTGGGTTTTTTTCCAATGGTGTTTTTCAGTAAGAATTAATTAAACTGGGCAATCCCAGTGAGCTAGGTAATGATTATTGCCCTTGCTTTACACACAAAAACTGATAGATCTATCAGATAAGGTGACTTGCCTTAGGCCAAAGAGAGTTTAACTTGTTGGAGGCAGAATGCTACTATCCCAGTATTTTAGCTTTCCTTAGAAAGCAAGTTATAAGAAACCAGTCTATCATTTCACTAATGATTCCCTCAAGCTTCACAGTTAATTTTCTCAAAAGTCTTGTAAGATGGGTGAATATTGGGGAAGTCCCGTTTGACCGACAAGAAATCCATGGCCAGTTGGGAAAGTGTGCGTGGGAGGTGAGTTACAGAAGCATTTTCCAGAACAAGTGAATTAAAGAGGAAGAACTTGTGATAAGTTTGAAGACATCGAGCTGTAGAGAGGGGAAGGCTAGGGGTTACCTTTGGAAACAACTGGGCCAGGTCCCTGTATCCCGAGGAACATTTTCTCAGAAAAACAAAATTCAAAGCCCCTTGAGGACAAAGGTACAGAAAAACCAGTTTATGACAAGAAAAGCAGGTAATAGTCAAGAGGACTTCATCTTGAGGGGCGGATATTCAGCTTCTGCTTGATGCAATCACTACTTCAGTGGGGGCCCAGAACCAAGAGGTTAAAGAGAGTCTATTCAGAAACAATCGGCCTAGCCAATTTTTTTGTGTGTACATATAATTTTAAGCCACATGTCCGTATAAATGTAATCAGTCCTATCTTTCTTTGGCTCATTCTCGGTGCCTCAAAATGCACCTCGTGCATTCAGTGGTGCTCGATATACATTGTGAAGTTTCTGGAGTATGATTGCAAGATTCTGGAGGAAAGGAGAAGAGACAAGTGGTTATAGATTGAGTGATTGCTTTTTTATCTGTCTTGGAGTCAATGAGATTTAATATACTAACCAGTGAACTAGATGATTCAACAGAATGCACTTGCTAAGATGACACTGAATCATTAGGTTATTAAACTCTTTAAAGTTTCAGTTTGAGCTCAGTCATCTTAAAAAGTTAAAGAAATGCCATTGGCTCTGGAGTCAGAAAGCACAACTGGCAATTCGAATCCCATTTGCAATTTCTGACCATGTGAGCCAAGGCCATTCTTTCCTCTTTCAGTTTCCTACCTCATGAGTCTGTATAGGGCTCAAAGGTGAGGTAATAAATGTGAGGGCACGCTATAAGTTTTTTATTAGGCTCCCTTCAATTCAAGATGCTCAGGGTCCAAAATACAACTTCCTAACTCCCTAAATCTGTTCCTCATTTAAGTCCCAGAACCGTAAAGCGGTAGGATATATGTCGGGTCTAATGAAAGCTGCTCTGACCACCACCTAAATACCAGGCCCTGAGCCTTGTCTCTGTGGTGCCTTAAACGATGTGCTGGGCAAAAAATAAACGCACAGTGAAGGTCTGGGTCTTGCTATCCTGTCTGTTTATCTCGGCCCCCTTCCCTAGGATCTTATGCATGGATGGCTACTGAGTCAGCAACCCTAGGGCCTGGCCAGCCCTCTCATTACCACTCACAGCCTACTGCTGTTGAGACTATCCCTCACCGTGTCTTACCCTTGAGATAAATGTTGAGTTCTGATTGTCCTTTATAGTTTGGTATCCAACTAAAGGATTTCAGAGGATGTAAGACTTTTGGTTTAAAACTGGATTGATAGATTACTCTACATATGACCAATGTCAATTCTGTCTCCATCAAAACTAATGTCCCAGTCTTCCTACTAGGAGTTAAGAATTATTTTTTCTCTTCCTTATATGCCCACAGCATTCCGATTACACCTCTATCTAAAGTGTTATTAGAATTAAGTATTAGGTTTTTTTCCCCAAGTGTTTCTGTTTTTTTCACCAGATTGTTAGCATCTTACAGTTGTGGTCCTTAATTCCTCCATAGTGCCTACTTGTTGCTTTGTACGTCAGAGATACTTAAAAGCACTTTGCTTGAACTGCAGAAATTAATCATTCGGATACGAAATGAGTAGAGGCTGACCTTGGGCATCATAATGGACTAAATAAACAATGTTTTAGAAAAGATAATGCGATTCTTGGATGAATCAACATGAAATGAACAGGAAATAGGCTGAGATTTCAGCAAAATAGAATTCTGCATTTCAAAAAACAGGCAGTCCTTGACTGGAAGGATGATGGGGAAAAAACAGTGGATGTGGCTTATAAGAGGAAATTATAAAATTCTCCACTCTCAAAATCATTCAACACTGACCCACCATCCATGTGTCTCAGGTTAAGATGAAGATTTTCTGAAATAAGGGTTGCATGAAGTAGGACAGTATTCAGACAGGCGTCTCCATGAAACCCAGCGAGCCAGGATGAGTATTTGCCGTATTTCTACCAGAAGCACTACATCAATTTTTCCTTTTAACCACAGTAAGATGGGCAGGAACTGGCTGATTGCTGTGAAAGTTGCGATTGTTTAGGTTTAGAAGTCAGTAGTGTGACTATAATGCTACCTGGCAACAGATGATAATATCACATTATAGTTTCATACTTTTTCCGCAAAGGATTTATTGGGGCACACTAAGACTCAGTGAATTACCATTTGCCATGGTCTTCACCGAAGAAGGATAGCTCTGAAATTTTTCTTCCACCATGTGCACTGACCATCTGTTCACAAGAATTGCAAATTCACTTCCAGAACTCATAAAGTGTCCCTATGTTCTCCCGCATCTTTGAAATGCCTCAGGCAACTGCTCTTCTCTCCAGCAGAGCAGCCGGAGCAGCCACAACAGCTGTGGGATTCACCAGGGCTTGTCTCCGCTCAATTTCTGGCAGCCGGCAACAACCGCCGAGCCACTCTCCAAAAAAGCCTGCAAATTGTAAACCCATTAAGGCTTAACTCCTAGGGGACAACAAAGAGAACTGCCTTTGAATGTGAGCTCTGTGTGGGATCCCAGGGGCCTCTGGCACCTGGGCTTGTCCTCGGGGCCAGGGTGATCTGTAGGGAAAGTTACAAGCTGCTGAGGGAATATTTTCACAGGTTCTCCAAACAAAGAGTTCTTTCTTCAAACCTCATACAACCCGATTGCTAATTAACCAAACCTAGTGAAAAACAGGCCATTTCTGGAAACAGAATAGAAGCTGTGTGCGTGCGCACGCGTGCGTGTACACAGGGCAGTTGAAGTGCATTCTCGTGTGTTTCTCTTTATGTTTTGGGGGCTGCAATGACACGAGGCACTGTTCAGTTTGACGAGATGGTAAGAGGACTGTCCAAGGCGTCTCATCTCTTCTAGCAATCTTTCCTGTGTGTACAGAGTTTTCCAGCTGTGTTCATAGATCCAGCATATTTCGTTGTTTTGCTTTAACTCACTCTCTCTCCCCTGCAGCTGAGAGTTCTCACCTCAGGGTCTGTTTCACTCTTCTGTCTTCACACCATACCTCATCTGTCTCCCCTGTTTACTTCCATGGAATCACTATTTAGGAAGTTCTTTCTTGGTCCATCTGTCTTAAATTACTGCTTTGTTTACTTTCCCAGACGCTTTCCCACCCAGGAACCTTCCCTCTGTGAGTAGCCTGCCTTTTGTAGTTAGTATGCACTTGAAGATCTGAAAGCCCCCCTTTCCTCAGAAGCCCCTGCTACAGGCCCCTGGCGGTTTTTATAAGGGCTGCTTCACCCTTGCTGTACACTTCCACCTAGTCAGAGCCTGCCGGAGCCTGGTGGCCTTTTGGAATGGTTGCTGAAGCCTTCAAAACCCTACCTCTTTTAACTCTGTTCTTCCCGTTATGTATGAGGGTTTTTACAAGTTTCGTGATTTCAGTATGTTGGCATTTTGAAAGACTTATTTTATCCACAATTAGGGTGCTTGTGGAGAGGTTATCTATCAATTCAATCTTTGCCTTACTGACATTTGATCACCATTTCTTAAATTTGTGTTAATTCTGGCCTTTTTGGTTATGAGCCTGTGGTTGGGGGAGGAAAGCTCTTCACAGGCCTCTAGTGGACACGCTGTGGAACTGCAGGGATCTTGTATTCAAATGTGTGAAACTGTGGTGTGACCTCGGAGAATCAGGCAATCCCCAAAATATGTTCTTCATTTGGTTTTTCATTTAATAGTATAATAGTGTGTTTGAAGGCAAGGAAATGAGGAACAGTGGTGAAATTTTCCTTTCCGTTGTTCACTTTTACTGCGTCGTGCACGTTCAGTCGCACATCCAAGTTGTTATTACAAGTTGGGTCCTAGAGGGCCTGTTTCTGCCGCTGGCCTTGAGCTCCCAGGAAGCCCTGCGAGGTGCTGTGTTTTGCAGTATTACTATCCTTCGACCCTCGCTCCCTACCACAGCTCCTGGCACTTGGTCAAGACTTGTTGAATTGACAGCTGTTCTTTGTGGGGCTCGTCCTAGTTAAACTGGGACTTGGGGAAATATGCCACATTTTGTCGTTAGTATCTCGGCGTCTATCCAGCATCCTACCTCCCTTCCTGCTTCCTCCTGCAAGGTCATTTCCAACTGAAAGTGGTTTTAAAACCCCAGATTACCTTTTCTGGAGTATTTGAGATGTAAACCTTATCTTGATTCGAAGGGAAATGTTGTGCCCCGGTTAAATCGGAACAGAAATGTCAGGCAACTGTGCTGATGAGAGAATTGTCTGGGGGTGGGGGGGTGGAGGGGGTTGCCGTAGACAGAACTCTGTATTTGGAATTATCCTCCCTTCTCCCTAGGAGTTAGGCCAGCTTCACTCTTTCACAGGGAGGCTTCTCAGCCATCTTTTAGATTAAACCTGCAGAGTATTTCTGGGGCATTGATGTAGAAAGTAATTCTGGAACAAATTAGCCCTGCGTTTAAATCTAGAGAGAGTTGTAGCAGCTGGGACCATATTTTGAGCTGAGATGAGGAGAGTAAGATGAGTGTGAGTCCCTCACTACAAGACAGACCTTGCACTAGGTTAGAGAGGACTGGGGCTGAAACTTTAAAGAGCATGGCTTGCCAGATTCCTGTCTGATGTTACCACTGTGGGACAGCTGAGACTTCACACTGGAGGGTTGAGCGGAGCTCCCAGGTCGTTGTTGAGACGGACTAAAAGCCACTGGTCGCCGAGGCATTTTGCTGTGGCCTTTTAAGGGTACTGAAGTGGATGGAGTTTGCTTTGCTGGAAGAGGCTCCTTAGTTTTTGTTTCGTTGGGGGTATGTGGGGCGCTGGGGTTCTCGATTTGGTGACTTCTTATCTCTTTAAAACTTCAGAAATTGTAAGAAAAAGTATTTACACACATGCCAGGCGTTTAATGGGAAGAGCTGTGGCAAGATTCTTGAAAACGTAAAGAAGGTTAAGAATGACTACTTTAAGAAGTGGTTGAGAGTGTTTTATAGTGTGTTTTATAGTATGGGTTAGATCAATAGACTTTTTGTCTAAACATTGCCTGGAATAGGCTGGATATCACCTTTACATGTATTGTTCAGTTGTCTGTTTACTGAATTATCTTACTTGAATAATAGAATCAAATCTCAAAACTAAATTTCCTGACACTTTTAACAATAACCTGACAGTAGCCTTTTACTAAAGACTTTCTATACTTTTATGAAGCAGAAGTGAAAAACTTGGAACAATTAGTCGGGCCGAAAGAATAACTTATTTTTAAAAGAATGAAAGAGCACAAATAAAATTCATCTCTAAGGATGAGTTGTTTGGAGATCGAACAAGCCATGTGAGGCAAGTGCTCCTGCAGTTGTGGTTTTTGAAATTTGTAATCAAATATTACCATTAGTCATAGAAAGATAAAATGAAAGATACAATTAAACTATAGATCTACACATTTGAAAATATACATTTTCTTGGCGAAATGAGGCTAGAAGGAGGACACATACTAATATGACGGGATTTTTTTCACTAAGGAAAGGATTTAGAGAAGAACACAAGGTAGTATCTTATAAAACAATAAAAAGGTCATCATGCTTAAGGAAATGAAAATGCTCCGTGTTTAATACCTTTCAGCTCATAACACCGTGATATGTCACTTATCCAAAATCCACTGATGTGTCTGCATCAGCTACGTGGAAAAAGCCAATAAGCAAAGCAGCATAAATGTCATGCACCGAAGCTCTTGGGTTTTATTCATAGAACAACACCCAAGATCCTTCCAATTTCACTTATTTACTCTCATTTCACAAATAACTCCTTTTTAAAAAAGATTTATTTATTTTTACTTTTAGAGAGACAGAGAAAGTGAGCATAAGGAGGGGCAGAAGGAAAGAGAGAAAGAGAGAATCTCAAGCAGATTCCCCACAGAGCTGGAGCCTGATGTGGGACTCCATTTCATGATCCTGAGATCATGACCTGAGCCCAAATCAAGAGTCAGACGCTTAACTGACTGAGCCACCCAGGTGCCCCTCATGTCCCAAATAAATCTCATGCATTTAATTTCCAGGACTTTGGAGGGTTAAAAGCTAGAAATTAGAAGGAGAAGGGGACTACAGACGTACAGACAGTAGATGGAAATGATGGCCAACTTGTTAATAGCAATAGGGAAGAAGAAAGTGATTATCAAAAGCTACTCTGTTTCAAAAACCCTACACAGCACTCTGGGATAAGGGCTATTCTTACTCCTCATGTGTTTCCAGTACTGACATGTATATTTAACACGTATCTACATGTGTATTTGTTGAATGGATTAATATTTTATGTGATATCAAAGATATCACCATATTGTATTTGATACTTACTGATGATCTTTAAGATTAAGAAATATTAAATTATAGGTGCATATTCTGTTTTAAAAGAAGGGAAAATATGTAATCATTCAAAAAATGCTGTCATCCCCAAATGTTGGGGTTTTTAAAATTTTTTTTTAATTTAGAAGCTATACTGTTAACTCCTTTGGTTTGCATGTGCAAAAACCTCAGTTATCTTAAAATACCTAATTTCTGAAGTTTTCAGCTATTAATTCTCATTTGTTTTTCATGAAAAGAGTAGGATGACTTAGATGACTATCTGGGGAATCAGAGTTCCGGTAAATTATATATCTACACAGAATGGGGAAGATCTGCTTATATTCAGGAGAGCATAGTTTCGAGAGAAATGTGCAGGAACAGGGATATTTTATGTGGATGTGTATTTCTAGCAATGTTGGTATTTTCTGAAGAAAGAGACTCATTAAAAAATTGCCACAACCATAAAAGGAAGCATGCAGTACTAATTAGGGCCTATTTACAAGATATTCTAATGTAGGCCTCCTTTTAGGCACATGGTGGGATTGTACATCCTCTTTGAGGTTAGGCATCGGTCATATTGCTGATGAAATGTGGGGTAGAAATGACATGGATCACATCCAGGTAGAAGCTTTAAAAGCCTGTGTATGTCTCTTCTGTGTTCCCTTCCTGCTGCTGTGATGATTGTTGAGATAAAGTCTCTAGTAGCGTATGTTCCAGAGGGACTAAGATGAACCAAACCATAACCAGTACTTAGCGGACACATAGAGTAAGAAGTACACTTTTGTTGTCTTGAGCTGCTGAGATTGGGGCTGTTTGTTACTGAAGCATAACTTAGTCTATCCTGACTGATACAAAATTGACTATAAAGATACAGAGCTGTTCTCCAAATCTAAGATCAGGAAATGAGATACAGCTGGGGTTCATGAGAACTGAAATGAAGATCTAGAAAAATCAAGAGTTCTCTCCATGCCGTGGCTGCATGGTGTTTTCTGTCATTGCTTTTCTTGACAAGTTGTGGGTTATTTTCAGTTAACTGGTCAAACAATCTCTTTTGCTTCCTCATCCTAGACATTTTCAAATATAACTGCTATCTTTTCTCCTTACCATGGACTCTGACTATGCTTTGGGACACCCAGTATAGTTTCCTTATAGTAGGAACATGATTGATTCAATGAAAACTGTGTTATGACCTCTTGAGTCAGGTTTCCTCTCCTACTCCTACTCAACATGGCCATTACTAAGCAAGCCTTTGGTTTATATGATTATATGATTTAAGAAGTTCCTAAATCTAGAAAAAATAATGGTTAGCATTTAGTGACCATTTTGTATGTACCAGGAACAATGCTAAGTGCTTACATGTGTGAACTCATTTACTCCTTTAACAACCATATGACAGCTGTATTATTATCATTCTCGTCTTACGGATGTGTAAACTGAAGCACAGAGAACTGAGTAGCTTGCTCATGGAGTGTTAGAGTTAGGATTTGAATACAGGCACTGTGGATCCAGAGCCTACATTTTTAACTACTCTATATGCATTAAGGTTTTTATTTTCCTAGTGTATTTGTCCTGTATGGCCAGAAATGTGTTACATATAAGCTTTTAAAAAGTATCCAGGTTGTTTTTAGTTTTGATTTATGACAGCAGTATAAAATTACTATCCCTGAAGAACCAAGGTTAAAACAAGGTATTGACCTTGTAGCGTATTGTGTGCACCATTGTCCTCAGGTAACTCTTTTAACATCTTTCTTCAGATTCACAGAACTGCCAATAAGTGCTGGGTAATCCAGGACAAGTTGGATGACTTCCACCCAAGTTATTTTGTTGACTATCAGCTTTTAACTAAATTAACCTGTGGCCTGTTTTCAGAAAGGAAATTCTGTAGTAATCCCAAAGTAGAAAATAGATTCCTACCCCTCTTTCCCTTTGAAAGTCATTGTATTTACCAATCATTTAATTATCAGTGTTTCACAGACCAGTGATCAACACAAAATTAATTCAGTCTTAAGAAGAGTCAACCTGGGAACAAATAAGAATTATGGCAGTTAGTCTCAGGGCCCGTTTCTTGAGATTACTGAGGCATTCTCTCTGTGATGTTATTCATTACCTAAGAGGAATTTCGAACATTTTGCTGGTTGCTAAACATTTCAAATGACTGAGAATTTTTAGGACTTTGCCATTTATATGTGATATGGATAACACATATAGGTATCTTATTCCTTCTTCATCCCTAACATAAAGAACTATGAGAAAAAAAGAAAAAAATAGAAACCCAACAGAAATGGGCATTGAATGTGCTGTGGGTAAAGGGAGAAGAAGCACTTCTGGAAATGTTCTATATCTGCTAATATATATTGGCCTCATTTATAGGTGCTGGTAAGGTTGTTTTGTTTTGTTTTATTTTTTTTAGTCAAACACAATTTGTGATTAATGTATAGCAAGAATTAATTCAAAAGAAAGCATTGAGTACTTTCTACTGTCAAGTAGATGATGCAAGAAAATGAAAAATGAATAAAACTCTGTCCTCAAGGAATTCCTCATTCTCATTTTAGTGGGAGGACACCCCTACACGTAGATCAATAGCGATGAGTACTCTAGAACTGTGGTCAGATAAAATACTATGAGAACACAGAGGCAGGGCCCCTCGCTTCAAAGGGCCTGGCCCTAGGTTTAATATTCAGCTGTGGCCATCTTGAGATTATTAATAACTTTTTAAATGTGATAAAATCACATAACATAAAATTTGCCATCTTAACCACTTTTAAGTGTGCAATTCAGTCGTGTTATGTATATTCACATTCTTATGCAACCTTCACTGTCATCCATCTCTAGGATACTTTTCATCTTGCAAAACTGAAACTCTATCCCCAGTAAACAACTCCTCATTCCTCACTCCCCCCAGCGCCTGGCAACCACCATTCTTCTTTGAATTTGACCACCCTAGGTAGTTCATATGAGTGGAGTCATGTAATATTTGTCCTTTGGGACTGACTTATTTCACTCAGCGTAATGTCCTCAGGCAAATGCTTGAGCATGTGATAGAATATCGCTCTCTTTTAAGGCTGAGTCATATTCCCTTGTATGTATTTGTTAAACACATTGTGTTTAATCATTCATCTGTCCATGTGATATGAGATGCTTCCATCTTTTGGCTACTCTTGAATAATGCTACTATGAATGTGGATGCAGATATCTCTTTGAGGCGAAGATTATTAAGAATTTTTGAGCAAGGAGCCTGTGTTTTCATTTTGCACTAAGATCTACAATTCACATAGCCAGTCGTGTATGGGGAATGAGAGTGAGCTGGAGCTCCAAGGAAGAGTTGGGTTGGCCAAGCAGAGGAGCAGGATGAGGGCTCTATTCAGAGGGAATAGGGTGGACCTGATCCAAAGGGAGGGGGAGCCAGGTGTGCTGAAGGACAGTGGGGACACCCCCCCAAGACAAATTAATGCATGTTTGCTCCAAGACCAGTTTTAAGTCCTAATTAGTCACAAAAGCTGATGCTGATATTATTCAGCCTTAAAAAGGAAACCATCACATGCTACAGTATGGATGAACCTTGAAGACAATATGCTGAGTGAAATAGGCCAATCATAAAAGCGTAAATACTGTATGATTCCATTTATCCAAGGTACTTGGAGTAGTCAACCTTGTAGAGACAGAAAGTTAGAATGGTGGCTGTTAGGGGCTGGGGGAGGAAGGAATGGGGAGCTGTTTAATGAGGCAGAGTTTGTTTTGCGAGATGAAAAGTGTCTGGAGATGGGTGGTGGTGATGTGTATTTCAATGCCACTGAATTATATACTTAAAAATGGTTAAAGTGGTAAATTTTTGTGTATTCTACTAGAATTACTAAAGAAAAAAAAGTCGATGATGCATGTGTTCATTTCCATAGTCCATATGCTGTTGCACATTCTTCCAGGGCCTAAATGGATGGGGTAGGGGGAGTTTACTATGTCAATGGATATGAAGACTACTGTGAAGCCATCTAACTGCGTCTCTGATATTCATTCAGACTTTTATCTGTTCTTGCAGCCTCTATAAGAACTTTTTATTCATAGAGGGCAATCACTTTCTTTTAATATAAAAATGTTGTTCCTTTATCTGTGTTGTTCCCTGTAGAAGATAAATGTAGAGATAAATGATGGAGTAATCTGTTCGAATCAGAACATAGATAGCTTTCAGTCATCTGTTTTCTGAAGATACTATATTTTAAATACATTAATTTTTATAGGGGGTCATTTTCATTCTTATAATTGATGCTCATTGTCCACAACCAGCTGCTACGCACTATCTAGAACTGGCTAATATTCATTGTCTAGTATGTAAAATAACAACTAATTACAGGGGTTTTTTTTTTCCCCCTGAGGTTTCAGATGGATATATTTCATGACCTCAAGGAAGCTCTTTCCTTTATTATTTGTAAGCTTTTGCTGGCCAGTAAGTTTGCTCCCTCATCTGGTTTCCACATGCGTGAATCAGTTTTACGATTCATTTATCGTTTGGCTTACATTTGAGTGACTACCGTGTGCTTAGCATTGTTCTAGCCACTAAAGATATATCAGGGCACAAAAAAGAAAAAGAATCCTTGCCTCGTGGAGGTTTTATTCAGAGGAGGGCCCTCTATGAATAAAAACCAAGTAAGTCAGCCAAGAGTATGGCAGACGGTGAAATGTGCTCTGAAGGAAAAAATTAAAACTGGGGCTGGGGTCTGATGATAACTTCTTGATATGGTGCTACAGGCATATGATTTAAAGTCCTTTTGCCTATCGGTGTTTCAGTGTAGAATCTTGCAGCTGTTTCTTTTTTTACTAGACCCTTCCTCCACTGCCTACCATGCAGTCACATCCCTGAACTGGGATATACCACATTGTCATCATCTCCTCACTCCATGGAAAGTTGTTTTGAGGTTTCTTTTCCTTATTCTCATATCCAACCCCCTAGCTTCTTACAAAGTACTCTATATAAAATAGGCATGATAAACACATGTCTGATATATTTTAAAAATTAGGGAAGGAACATGTTCTGTGTATTTCCGATGTGCTTATTTTTAGAGCCATCTCACTTGTAGATTTGCCTTTCTTTTTAAAGACATCATCTTACACACATTCTCAGGTTTTTCAGCTGCCATATTGTTCAGCACAACCAAACATAGCCTGATGGGATCTAGTCTGTATTTATCACAGAGTGCCCTTCTCTGTCTTTTTAATATCAGAATCTCAAAGCCAGGTTTCAAGAATACAGAAACTGCCCTCTGTTCTTCACAGACAACTGAATGGATGATAAGTAGATATGTTACAATAATGCCATCTTGAATTTATATAGGATTTCTGGAGTGTTAAGCTATTTGCAGCATTTCTTGTATTTTATTTAGCAGAGAGAATAAACAGGTTGCTCTAAGTCAGACAAGTGGAGTGAAACAGGCAGCCTGCTGTAGGGACAGAACGAGGTTTGGAATTACATGCTTTGGAGCAAGACCTAGTTTTGAACAGAGTCGGATATTTCTGTGTAGCTTTCTACACCACTCACATCTGAGCTTCAGTTTTAAGCTTCAGGTGCCTTGACTGTAAACTGGGGATGAAATGAGGGGCGTGTGTGTGTGTGTGTGTGTGTGTGTATAATATAGCCTATTTCAAGGTTTGTCATTAAGTAGACAACTTCATAAATGTTAATATCCTTTGGCATTCTCTTTAGGAATAAGCACTTCCTTGATTTACCTGCCTTGCTAAGCAGAACGCTTCCTTGCCTTATTTATCTTTGGCTCTGGCATAGTTCCTGGCCTGGAAATTTTTCGGTAAAGCTGCATTTTTTAAAAAAGTAATGTTAAGCTTAGCTTTGAAAATATTTTTAATGAAAATGTTCCTTATTCTCTTTTTTAGAGAGAGAACGTGCCTGAGTCAGGGGGAGGGTGAGAGGGGCAGAGAGAATTGAGCCCAACATGGGGCTTGCTGTGGGGCTGGATCTCCTGACCCTGAGATCAGGACCCGAGTCGGACACTTAACTGACTGAGCTAGTTCCCGAGGTGTCCCCTCGAGTCTCCTTGTTTTGGAAGAGCCATTGGATGAGGGCCCTGTGACTGAGCACAGCAATGAGTGGAAAGGCTTCTCCTTGATGTGGATGGCTCCATGGCCTACTGCTCCTTGTGAATGCCATTGTGCTCTCCCAGCGGCCACCCTGGCTTTCTGCCCAGAAAATATATGGTTCTTTTCTCCCCGTGGCTCAACCTGACAAGGGGCACATTCAGCAGCAGCAGGCTGGAGAGGGTTTTGAAGAGGCCAGGCAATGATGGCAGGAAGTACGAGGCTCTAACGTCATGAAAGTGGGGACCTCTCCAGTTTGCCGTCCCCCACCAAGTGCTGTGTCTGTACTCAACTTGTACATGTTACTAAAAACAATGAGCTGAGGAAGATGGGAGCTGTCTTTTCAAATCTCATGTTGCATGAGCTATGATGGATGGCATATGATCAAATATTACTACCAATCATACTGTTTATCCCAAGAAGCTTTCTGGTCCATCTCTGTTTTTAGAATGGTCTGCACTCCAACACTTTAGGGAAATGGTACCTTATCTTCCTTTAAAGACACCTAGAAAGTGAGATTCCTCAATTTCCCATAGTCTTCCAGTCCCATAGGTCTTCAGTGTCTAAGCCATGAAGCAACTACATCACCAAGTGATGAAACTAACCTCAGCTATGATGAGCATTATTATGTCCAAGCATTATGGCTCCAAACTCTGACTGCGATATGATCAAAACAACAACAACAACAAAAGTGTCATCAGGTTTGGTATTAAAAAAATCATGATAGAGTACAAAGTGAATGTTTGGAAGTTACCTGGAAGACGCCACGTGCAGAGTTGGCTGAGGACTGAAATAGAAGATGAGCCTTTACTGGTTTGGTTTGTTTTTCTAGAGGTAAAGCTAATACCAGCCTTGTGGCATTAAGATGAGCTAGGAAGATACAGAGGCCACACTTCCAATATGGGAACTTTAGCATGACTCCAACAAAACAGAAGTCGATGAAGCATGTGGTCTTTTTAAGGAAGAGTCCCTTAAGTGAAAGTGACATTCCACCAATCAGAGACTAGCAGGGCTCAGCTTTAGGTACTCCCTTGTTTTCCCCGGAATACTCATTCTGTTCCTGAGTTCTCTGATGCACTCAGATGCACTTCTGAGATGGCAAGGCATTTTCTTGCTCTCTAAGTATATTCTTTCCCAAGAAGCAATGGTTTTTGTGTCTTAAGGGAAAAATTACAGTTCGACTCTAATGCTTCCAAAGGATTTAAACAAGGTTTAGTTTCCCTGGAAACCAGGCTCTTTCTGATTGTTGTACACATTTTTCTTATGAGATCAGTAGCACCTGAGTCTCTTGACAGTAAAGGCCACCTTGAAAATCAAAATATGGGGGGGGGGGTTAAAGAGCATTCTAGTTGTTTAAACAACTTACACAGTGTACAGCATTATGAATTTTTCATCTTAGCTGCCGTCACAAGAGAAAGAGGGTGTGTGTGTGTGTGTGTGTGTGTGTGTAAGGTGATAGAAAAGAAAATCTGGAATTTATTAAAAGCTAAGGTTTTTAATAAGATCTGAAGTCATTGAGGGTCGGAGCTGGCTGAGGCAGTTATCACTGCATGCTGACGTTCCTGTTTTCGGATTACTGGGAGCATTACAGTCGAGTAGCTAATCTTTTGTGGCCAGTGCTGCTTGCCTGTGTTGATAAGTATGATTAACAACTTTAAAAGTCAAATACATTAGCAAATGCTTTATAGCCGCCAGGAATGCTCACGGCCACCCACACTTCACAGCAAAATGAAAAACAAGTTCAGGAGCCTAGGATTCCTGAACCTTTTAGATAAGTATGCCTCCAAGTTTGGTTTTGAAGTTGGTTTCCATCAAATCATGTAGAGCTCTCATTAGAAAGCAATCAGATATGAACCAAAAAAAAAAAAAAAATGACGCATGTACTTTTTAGTTTGGGAGGTTGTAAAATGATGATGTTCATTAGTTTCAGGATCTACTTTAGGCCTGCTTTCCCCCTAAAATTTCAAAGTGAACTTTAAGAGAGATACTGGATTTTTTTTTCTGTTTCTTTTTTCTTTTTTTTTTTTTTTTAGAAAATGCATTACATAATCCAATTTTTGATGGTAATCCGAATAAAAGTCAAAAGTCTAGGCTACATACACATTGGATGAGGCAATGGTAGGTGACATAATCTTCATAACAGTGGAAGAAATTCAGTTTAGTAAGTGCTCAGCCTGGCTTACTGTGTGACCAGGGGCTTTGTTCCTCCCAACTGAGGCTTCATTGTGGATGTCCATTAGCATCATAATAAAGTGAGCCTCTGTGCTAAGTGTCCTACAAAGGAATTCTGAATTTCTCTGTCCAGAATTAAAGATAACGCCCTTGAAATTGTAAACCAGTATAAGATTTGATGTTCACAGTTGCAAGGGTTTGTAGATAGTTGCAGGTGAAAGGAGAGCTGGAGCATGGAATGGGGGTAGACAATCCAGAAGAATAGCACTGCCTGATTCCAAGAGGCAAATCCATTCTTGTCAAGCTGTCCCGAACAGTGCATGAAATTGGCATTTCCCCAGCAGGTAGTTGATACTTTGTGCCTCCCTGTTGACTTTCTCTGGTCTGTAGCTGCTGAATGCCAGAACTTCACATACCTTTCCTACCACGAGAGAGCCAGAGTCGGTTTTGTTCCTTGGTAACAGAAACCACAGGCCAACTAGCTTTCCAGAGCATCAGATCTGTAGGGAGGATGTTGATGTGATGGAGCATCCTTTCTGGTTTGTTTTTGTTTGTTTTTCGGGGGGGGGGGGTTTTGTTCTTTTTTGCCTTTCATCATTTATATCTTTCTGAGCCTATTGTGGATACGGTTATTCTTGCTCCCTATGATTTTATTTTCTCTGTCTTTAATACAGCTTCCCAATGCACAGTTGACTTTTTGCTGGTGAAGAATGTCCCCCTATTTCTCTTTCTCCCTCTTGGTTTTATTCTATAGTAATGTAAGCAAGAAGTTTGTAACTTTTGGAATTTTACAAATACCGAAATCCTGTATGTACGGTGGAACATCCACATAGATAACGCGTTGCTGACATTTTGAAGCCGTACGTGATGGGGAATTAAGTTCTTATCATTTGAATTCCATGTACAACTGTCATTACTCCTCCAGTTCATTTTGAGAGTCCTCATGCTGCAGATACGCTGTCAGATTTTTCTTATGAAATCTTTTTAGATAAAGAAAGCTCAAAAAATCAGGGTCAGTCTTCTAAGCAGCCAGGCCCACTACCTTGATTTGCTTCAAAAGAAGAATATATCAGAGGTAGGGGTAGGTTGCTTCAGTCGAAAAACCCAATGACTTCACAGAACTTTCCATTTTAAACGACATTTACTGAAAGCAAAGTGAAATTTTATAATTTTATAATGAAAGGTAATATTCGTCTCCAGAAAAAGAAAGGCAATTAAGTATAATAAACGTTATGTGATAGATTGTTCTACCTATTGAGGAATGTTAAATGCTGGAAAAGGGATTTGTGGAGAGTTTGCTTTTAGAGCACAATATAAACATGGGTTTGTTTGGTTTTCAATATTACCTGGAATGTTTCTGCTGAAGTTGTATTGGAGGCATACCCAGCATCCTGAGAACCTGAAAACCACAAGCTGCAACTTGAAAATGGGCTCCGTGACACTAGAGACTGTGGGAAGTCCCAAAGCCCTGACTGCACAGCGCAGCTGCCTGTACGTATCTGTGGGACCCCTGCAGATGAGTGCATGTCTCTGCTCGCGTGTGCTCTCAGCGCATGCGCAGTGTGAGCAACCCGCTAGGCAAATCTGGAAATTTGACGTTTCCGTTGCCATAAGGAAGACTAACTCAAGAGTAGAAGGTGGTATTTACTTTCAGCTTAAAATGGGGAGAAAAGAGACAGACATACTCCAGATACCTGTGTGCATGCTAGAGAGACAGTCACCTGAAACAAGTCAAGGAATTGAATTCTACTAAATTAATTGTTTCATTTATGAGTCTGTGTAGTTAATCATTTATCCATCAATTCGACTGTGCTGCTCAGGATGTAGAACTATTAGAGAAGAACAGGAGAGATAGATCCCTCAGCCTCAGGTGGACATGTGCCGCACTGAGAAAGGCGCTGGATGTCTATGACTCCATTTTGGAGCCTTGCTCCTTTCTTGGTCCGGCCTCCCTGGTACCTGACTTTTGAGTAAATAGTTACTTGGGTTCCATTGGATTTAGCTGGTAGCTTTATTTGTTCATTTGAAGATTCCCCAAGAAGTAGGGTTAAGTAACAAAATAAGGCTTCAAATAATACATCTAATATGATTCTGTTTATATTAAAAGAATTACCTAGTGGGTGTGAAACATGGGTGTGTATGTACATACATGTGTAGACATATGTAGGTATGTTTTACTATATAAAATATGTGCATGTATGTGTGTATGTATAGGTTATATATACATAAAGATATCTATATCTGTAAAGTTTGGAAGATAGACACTAAACTGTTAATAGTGATAACCTCTAGGGAGGGAAGCAGAATTGGGAATTGTAAATAAAAGTGGACTTTTGTTTGAATTTTTACATGAGCAATAGTTGGTGTAATTAAAATTACTTTAAAGTATTTTAAAAGTTTTTTTAGTTATCAAAATGTGTTAGATATTCATTGATTTCTTTGTAAAGATAATAAGTTAATTCATTAAAAAATGAATGAACCCATCTTACAGGATGAGAACTATATTTTCATATTTAGAATTCTGTTCATAGAATAATACAAATAATATGTAGTACCTCTCTGGGTTTTTTTCTAATTCCTTTTTTGCCAAGAAATTGGTGAATTTTTTAGAATCCAATATCTAAAGCAGATGTGACCAAAATAAACATCTTTGTCCTGGGCTTTTGGTCTAGCAAACTTGGGCTTTTGTTCTTTTGTTCTTCTTAAATGCCTTACAGGTTACATGTCTCATGCTGCCTTTATTGGTGAATAAACTGATCACATTAGTCATACACAACTGTTAGGTTCTTTTTGCTAGAGAATAGTATCCAAAGAAGAAATTTTGAAGCAAAGGAGAGTCAACCATTCTCCCCAAAACCTCATAATCAAGTCCTATTGATAACCAGACCTACAGACCAGATTTTGCCAGACGTATAGACATTTCTTAAACAAACAAACACCGCCGCATGTACATCAATTCACCTAACTTGTGTACAGGTTGAAGTCCCAGCGTTTCGCTTTCCTTTTAGGTGCTTCAACCACAGCCTTACATAAAGAGTCAAGAGAGGCTTGAGGCAAACACCTAGATTCCAAAAATCTAGGATTTTTGGGGTTTTTTGGATTTTTTGGAAGGTGACGAAGGATTCTGTCACCTTCGTAGCCAGCATCAGAGGAGCAGGACTCCCCAGAAATCTTGGCTAAGTGAACCGCAATGATTACGTTGGTCATGGATACCTGTTAGGTCTTTTTTGGTAGGTAATGGTAGCCCAGTAAGTACTTTTGGGGCAAAAGAAGGTCATCTGCTCTCCCCAGAATCCTACTACCAACCCATATCGATAACACATGCAGGACTCTTTGGGATTTAGGGGGCATTCTCACCAGAGATCCAGGTCAAGGCCTTACCAGATTTCACACTGCAACACTTTGAACCAGTCCATATTTCTTGCATACCTTAATTCCACCCAGCACACTAGTCAACCGTAACAGTTTTCACCAGTTGAAACCTCTTTTTGACGCTCCAAGTGCTAACTAGAGATTGTTGATGGAGAGGTGGTGCCGGGAGGGCTGATCTCAGCAGATCCTCAAGTGCGGGCTCCCTCTTTAGAATACCAGCTAGACTGTCTCAGACTCGGAATGCCTGATTAGATGCTAACAGCACCTGGCTTCTAGCTGAACCTAAGCAGCACATACATAACTTTGCAGCATATATGCTCAAGTATTTTAGACTAAATGACAGACAAGTACTGCAATTACCTATCCTCGCAGAGAGTTCTGTTTCTTGAATTGAGATTAATCACATTCAGCCCTATACGTGTAGTTGCAATCACCTGTATTTTAAAAATTCTAACTATGGAGTAGTAAGTAACGTGTGTTGAATGTTTATGCCAAGCTCCATTCCCAGCATTTTACACGTATTAAGCCACTTAATCTTCCTAACAACCCCAAGAGGAGTATTATTATTTTCCATTTAACAAAGAGGGATCTCAAGCAACTTGCCCAAACTCACGAAGCTTGTATCTGGCAGAGTCCAGATGAGAAACTCAAGTATTTAGAACATAAAAGGCAGTTTTTTCACTGCATTAAAGAAAGAATGCGCTCTTATCCGTAAAGCCATACCACTCTCACTAGCTGCGAAAGACTGCTCTTAATTTGCCTGGGCACAGATCCTGTGTGTCAGCCATATTGTCCACACTTTGTTAGTCTGAACAGCGCTGGCCTTGATGTGCAGTGGGGTCCCAGGTTCTTCTGTGGGGTCCCGAGTCCCTCGGTATGTTTTCCTCTCTATTGAGCTGACAAGAAACATCCAGTAGTCAAGCCTGGCTCTCTGCAAGAAAGAAAAAAATCCCCAAGGAGCCTCTTGGATCCTTCCCGGGGCAACCTGTCAAACCACAGGTGGCTGCTGTAGAGCCCAGGGCTTGCTGGGCAATATTTGTACCCCTTCTCTGAGGCTGGACTCTATGTTTTTCTTTCTTTCTTCTTTTCTTCCTTCCTTCCTTCCTTCCTTCCTTCCTTCCTTCCTTCCTTCCTTCCTTCCTTTTCTCTTTCTTTCTTTCTTTCTTTCTTTCTTTCTTTCTTTCTTTCTTTTCTTTTCTTTTCTTTTCTTTTCTTTTCTTTCTCTTTCAAGATGTTTTATCTCTGCTGAGAATGAGCTTCCATATATAAACCTCCAGGGCTATAAGCTTGGTTTCTGCTGTCCCAGGGCTGATTAGAAGAAAGGGGATTGAGGAAGCCTGAACCACACAATCTGTGCAATAGCACTTAATGTGGCTCTTCGCCTTTGCCCTACTCTGTAACTGAGTTTAGAGCCTATACTGTGACATTCGCATAAACAATATATCTTGCGCTTTTTCCTGTGTTGAGGAGAGAATAGGACCAAGGGCTCTCAGATCTAGCTGCAGCTAAAATAAACGGAGCCAATTCACTGTATGTAGACCTCCCTTTCCTTGCGTCTTTTATAAAACCTTTCTCCTCTTCGTTAGCCCTAAGTTAGCTTGTAAGCGCTTGGCTTTGCTCTCCTCTTTGCCAAGCATTATCATTTCTTCATCTAGTTCTGCTTTCTTGGTTTTGTTTTGTTTTGTTTTTAGTCATTTTAGGTTTTTGTTTTTTCTTTTTATCACAACAACTGTACTCTTTAATCCACATTCCCTATTTCCCCCATCCCCCACATCCCCTTCTGTAACCATCATTTTGTTCTCTGCAGTTCTCACTGCTCTGTTTCTCGGTTTGTCTTTTTTCCCTTTGCTCATTTGCTTTGTTTCTTAAATTACACATATGAGTGAGATCGTATGGTATTTGTCTTTCTCTGACTGACATCTTTTGCTTAGCATTAGACTCTCTAGCTCCATCCATGTTGTTGCAAATAGCAAGATTGCATTCTTTAAATGGCTGGATAATAGTCCATTGTATATATACAACATATTTCCTTTATCTGTTCATCAGCTGATGGACACTTGGGCTGTTTCCATAGTTTGGTTTTTGTAGATAATGCTGCAATAAATGTAAGGGCGCATGTATCCCTTTGAATCAGTGTTTTTGTATCTTCAGGGTAAAATACCCAGTAGCGTGATTCCTGGATTGTAGGGTAGTTCTATTTTTAATTTTTTGAGGAACCTCCATACTGTTTTCCACAATGTCTGCACCAATTTGCATTCCAACCAACAGTGCACGAGGGTTCCTTTTTCTCCATATCGTCACCGATGCTTGTTGCCTCTTGTGTTTTTGACTTTAGCCATTCTGATAGGTGTGATATTGTGGTTTTGATTTGCATTTCAGTATATCAGTCCCAGTTATTACTTGGTTTATGAATTTGCACTGCACTTACACCTGGATGTAGATGTGGCTTGTGATGCAGAACTGACTTCTTATGCTTACGGTTTCATAAAAATGGGAAGCTTCAGATGCCAGAACATTTGCTTTGCCATCTGGTATAATTCTAAGGAGTATTTTTGTCCCAAACATGGATGGTGTTCCTTTTTCAAGTACTGATTTTCCTAGGCACATGGGTATTGGGCTTCTGACTATGAAAATGGTCAGGGCTGAGTTAAGCAAGCTTCTGGCACCTTTTGAGTTGGTGGTCATGGGCAAAGCTGCCACATCCATTTGGGTAGGTTGTATACTGCACAACTCTAGTTTGTCCTGGTTCTGGGGAAGCCAGGTACCAATGTGGGAATAGAATCTGAATGCTGAGGTCCCCTCCCAATGCTTATTCCATTCCCCAATATTTTCCTTCTACCATGGTTAAGCCCTGGCAATCCGGCGCCTATCACCAGTAGTCTACAATGGCTTTCTTATAGCTGCATATCTATTTTAAATGGCTGTAGAGTAATTCATTATATGATTGTACCATCATTTATTTGTAAGTTCCCTATTGGTGGGCATTATGGAGTTTTCAATCCTTTGCAATGATGAATAATGCTAAAATGAAACCTTGTATATGTTTGTACATGTCTGCAAATATCTCCAGGAAAAATTCCTCCAGGTAGGATTTTCTTTGACTCATCTCCCTTGACAATCATATCTAAGCAGTTGCTGCTGGTACCCTTCCTTTTTTTTTTTTTTTCATCTTCATTCTCCAAGTTTGAGCCTTCATGACCTCTTGCTTAAATTACTGCAGTAGCCTCCTACGTGGGTCAGTCTACCTACTGTCTCCTTATAATCCATTCTAAACATGGTTACTAGATCTCACTGCTCAGATTATGTTACACCTGTATTCCAAAGCCTCCCAGGGTTCATGATTGCTGATTGAACTCAGTATTAACACCCCTGCCCCAATCCCCATCCCCAGCATTCAAGGCCACATCACAGTATAGGGTTCCATCCTGTCTTTGGAGTCTCACCCTCGTGTTTCCCCCATGTTCCCTGTGCTCGGCAGAACCAGATACCTTGCTGTTTCCTGAGCTTGCCTTGCCTTTTGTCTCTTTCTGTGCCCTAGAGCTCATTTTTCTACTCTAGGCATGTCCTTCTCTTTTAAGTGTCTCCCCCCCGCGTCCCCCCCCATGTCTGCCTATGCAAATCCTTCCCAAACTTTAATGCTACCACCCTAGTCATGTTTTCTGGATTTTCCCACTCCCCAACCTAGATGGGATCCTTCCCCTTCAAAGCCCAGCTGTGCTCTTTCTATCCCTGACTGGCCTCAGATCCTGTTTTTGATTGTAATCTTTTGTGCTGCTGGAAACCAGCGGTAGCTGGAGAGCTGGAAGCTTGCATCCTCTGCCATGTCCGGTAGAGTGCATTGTATAGAGACAGCATTAAAAGTATACTTATTAGCTTGGATCTTCTCAATTGGTAAGTTCACTTACCCCAAATTAGTATTGCCATCAGCTTGTGGGGAAGAGATCATACACCTGAAATCGTGAATATGAAACTAGAATTTGACTAGTGTGTTTAGTCAAAACCACAGAAACACATCGGCAGGGAGGTGGCATTCAGGGTAGGAACAGGAGCCCTCACATCTGTCTTTCCTTCTCCTGGGATCCACTGCTGCCCCTACATAGCCCACATGGAGGAGGGTCCCACTAGACTTAGAAAGGTGACTTCTTGCCAGCCACAGCAAGCAAGGACTCGCATCCCCATTTAGGAGGAATTTCCCCTAACAATCCATGTACTTTCATTAAGGGGATGTTTGCAAACATCCTGGTTCTTGACTTGCACTCATTGTCAGCAGGATGACATTCTCAGGAAAGGAAGTGGGAAGCGGGGGAGTTGCTAGGGGAAGTTACAAAGCAGGATCAGGTCAGGGGTCCCTTAGCAAATTCTCCTCTCCTTTCTGTGACCCAGAAAGCCCCCATCTCACATTTGAGGACACTGGAAGGACACAAGTAGTCTCCCCCTTGAAGCGCTGATTCTCTACTTTCAAACTCAGGCTTCTCATAATACTCATAATACTCCCTTGGAGGGAGTATCTCTCACCTAGTTCAAGTTCTCATTCGTTCACTTATTCAACAAATGCCTTTGTGTATGTCCCTGCCCTTAAGGGGCTTATGGCCTAATGGAAGATAACAATTCCAGGATTCTTTTGCAAGGATATGGAAAGAGAACCAAGGTTTCAGACTTTTACTGCTCAACCCCACTCTGACCTATGCTTACTGCGTAGTCTCTCTCACGGAAGAGTTCAGATATTCAAAGTCAGAGCCCCTGTTGTCCTCAGCCTGCACTTTATACCCTGCACATTATTCCTGGAATCCTTTATCTCTAGTGCTCTTTATTATGGGCTGGTATTTATTTTGGTACCATCCTTTGCCAGATTAAATATTTGTACTTATTTAATATTCTCTCTGTTGTTGAAAAGAACAATCCAAATGTTGAATAATAACAGTAGAATACTTTATTATCTTAATTTATACCTTTAGTCACCTGAGAGGTCTCCAGAGCTTAATCTGTGCCTTTCCTCTTCAAGAACACTGTCCAAGGAACGGAACTGGGACTTAAATCCAGAGCTGCTGATTCTGGATCCCAGTATAGTCTTCAAATCCTTATTTTAGTATGACTCACATAACCTATTTCCTTTAAATGTGCACCTTCTCCACCCGATAAGGTTTGATTACTGTTGACTATGCAGAATACGTCACTCTAAAAATGCATCCTCTGTCCTACTGATTTACAGAAAAGACTGGTGTCACACATTCAGCTGTTCTACACTACTTGGTAAAGTAGAGACAACCTTCTCTCAGCTAGAACCTTCTCTCAGCTGACACCTGAAACGCACCTTGTATATTCTCTATATTCACCAAGTTAATCTGGTAGCATAAATACTACCAAATGCTGTTGGTTAGGATATAAGGTCATCTGAATATGTGTTTTAGGTTTGAAATTATTTTGTAATGTACTGTTTTGGCATTTTCTTCTTGGAATCAGTTTTCACAATTTTAATATGTTAAATATTATTCCATCGTGTGTGTGTGTGTGTGTGTGTGTGTGTGTGTGTGTTTCAGTCATGGGCATCTTCTTTTGAGTCTCACTAGGCACTGAAAAGCATAAGCCTGCTTTAAGAACGCTTCCTCTGGTCCTGTGAAGTTTTCAGGCTAACTTAAAATGGGATTTGTTATGTAACAGACATGCTGGGCATTGGCATGGGGGGAGGGGGCCCAGGAGAGGATCGCCCCCTTGGTTTGCGACAGACTGGCAGCTTTTCCTCGAGTATGTGCCATAGCTGCAGAGCCAGATTTAAGAGGGAGGATTTATAGGAAATCCAGCTGTGAGTTTTCGTTTTCTCTCTCAGAGCTGGAGGCGGGGCCAGAACCAACCTCAACCCAGGCACACCATTGATCAGGCTAGAATGATGTGGAACAGCCTCACAGACAACAGCTAAGCACAGAGGAAATATTAGCTGGCAGAGATAACGAAGAGGAAACACTCAGTGACAGATGCACCATCTGTCAGTTTCGGGGAAGCAGTTTTCAAGAAAACAGAAAATGAAATGAAGAAGACAGGGGCTTTGTTTCAAAAGTACAGCCCAGCCTAAGGACATTTTTCAACGAAGTAAGTTTGTATTCCATAGGAAAGGAGGTGGTGGTGGGTAAGAGAATAGTGACTTCCTATTTGCAGTGTGAGTTGTGTTACCGATGTGTAAAGTTTTCTTTGTGGTGTATTAGTTCATCAAAAGGACATTCTTTTAACAAGAACTTGACTTAAAATGTAAAGCGGTGCTTCTCATATTGACTGCTCACTAGAAAAACGTTTGAAAGCTACAATAAGACTTGTTTTACTTTTATTTAACCTGAGATAATTGTCTTTATCTCTGTTGAACTATAGATATTGACATAGGACTTTTTTTTTCCTGATATTTTGAAATAGGAGCAAAATTATCTGTTATCTTTCCCCAAAGGCAGTTTAGTGAGAAAAATGCCCATCTCTCAGATTTAAAGGGGCTGGCAGAAAGTGCTGTCTATTGGATGTTTAATTCCATGGGGTCGGTTACGTAAATAGCTGTGAATACAACTTAGACTTCTACGTGCCTCCAGATCATCAAATTGTGTTGATATTGTTTTTAAAGGAAACTGCATCTGGATCTTCTAGCTTGTCTGTCTCACAAAGCCCTCTACCCTTTTCCAAAACACAAGCTGCCATATCGAACAGCCCTATTACTTACGGTTAGCGTGTTTTTTTTTTTTTTAAACATGCTAGTTTTAAAACAAAGTTGGACTTGTGCTGTCTGTTGTTATGTGTTCCATCCAAATGGTTTGCATTTGATGTCCCGTGTCTCATGCTATATTCGGCTGGGATCTGTGTAAGTCCAAAGGGATCTTAAAGAGTGATTTGGAATGATAAGCTTCTCTGAATGATAGCAAAGTTTTGAGGGGGATCACAGGAGCCCCCCGCTGAAAAAAGGCAGTTCTCTTACCATTTGCACAGGCAAGAGGGGACTTACGATGCATCGGCATTAGCAGGCTGTCTAGTCCAAACCAGAAGTAGAAGCACTGGCTGTAAACTCGCCAAAGCAGAAACCACTCAGTGTTATGGCCCAATATGGATGTCAGAACTCTGTAGCATGTGTGGGAAAATGGCTGCAGTCCAACGTCTGGAATCATTTATCTTCTGGTGGAGTCTAGAAGACAACTGCTGTATGCGTTTTACAGAGATCCCTGCTGATTGATTTCATTTACATAGAGCAAGCACAGTGACTGATGGTGGGGACGACGGCAAGTGGGGGAGAAGCATTGATCTATTTCTGCTCTCCCTGACATCCTCGTCTCATTAGTGTTCTTGGCGCCTCTGAATGAGATTGTGCCGCTACCGACAACCATATGGTTTCTACGGGGCCCTTTCCACACGTTCTGTAATAAATGCCACGTTTATGTCTTTTCTTATTGAGGAAGTCATAAACTGAAGGTTGAGCGTTTTGTCTTGCTGTCTTTTCGGAGCTTAACCTGTTTCCTATAGTCTAGATTTGAAGAATGAGAGGCAGAAAGTACTCAGAGGCAAGATTCTTGACACAGACTCGGTGCCGCTTCTGCAGCCATTGAGAGATGTGCGCAGGATACACTGAGAAATTCTGGAACATGCTCTTCTTGCTGTTTAAACCCATATCGGCTTGTGAGGGGGTCAGCTGTGCCAGCCGGTGTCTTCTGTGTGAGTTCAACTCACATGGGCTGACACACGCTGACATGTGATGGGGTAGCATCCAGATCTGTGTGTCAAACGTGTGAAAGAGTATTTGCCAATTTCTGACGGTACCCATGTCAGATCTCATGAAGATATTTTTAATTTATTGCAGGGACCAAGATAACAGTCAAAAGCTTTGGATTTCAGCCACTACCCTTCTGCCACCTAACTTGGTGACCTTGAGGTTAAAACTAACCTTTTAATAAATCTGTTCCTCTGCTTAAAATGTCTCCTAGAGACATTTTAAATGTCAGTCAGATATTTATAATGTGTCTTGTGCCGTTCAATTTTAGTATTTATGTCGTTTATGAAGTTGCCTTCATTTTCTTAGACAGAACTACACCACACTAAAAAAGCCGAAAAACTCTAGGTCGCTCAAAGCAAAATTCAGCAATCTCATATGGTAGTACTTTCTTTTGCAGAAGTCTTCTGGCATTGTGGAATACCAATCATTTCCTCAAACAGATAGAAGTTTTAGAAATTGGGTTACAATTAGTGAAATACTGCTTTGATTTAGTATGATTAAACATACATAATTTTTTCAATTTCCAACATATAGAAAATGGATGATAGTGCAAATTTGGGTACCTAATATTTTCTTACATTTGATATATCCTTAAATTTTATATTGAAATAAATACATGCTAATATATATGCTTATCTTCCTATAAGATATATATATATATGTATTTATATGTAAGAGAGAAAGAGAGATTCCAAAATATTTCAATAAAAGGAACAGTGTATAAACTATTAAAAGTAAAAGATAAGCTGCTAGTGTATTTTCATTTTAAACCATTTTCATTTTAGGTGATAAACACAATAGCAGCTTAGTATAATATAAAGGATATCAGAAGTCAGAAATGAGACCTGCCAGTATCAGCTGTCGGTACCACCATGCTCCCAACAAAACTATCCCCAGGGGGACCATTTACTGAACTGTGAATGGTGGCTACCCTGTGAGCCACACCATCCAGCAGTGTGACCTTAGGCCAGTCACTTAATCCCGCTGACTCACAGTTCCTCTGTGGCAGTATGGGTAAGGATGTATACCTTATCCCATTAAGTTGTTGTTAAGTTCACGTGACATAGGGCGCCTGGGTGGCTCAGTTGGTTAAGCAACTGTCTTTGGCCCAGGTCATGATCCCAGAGTCCCGGGATCGAGTCCCACATCGGGCTCCCAGCTCCACAGGGAGTCCGCTTCTCCCTCTGACCTTCCCCCCTCTCATGCTCTCTCTCTCAAATAAATAAAATATTTTTAAAAAAGAAAAGGTCACATGACATAAAAATGTACATGATAATGCTTTGAAAACTTTAAAGTCACTAATTGCTTCCTGAAATATCCCCTTTTTTCTCTGTCTTAACAAATCCTGCCCGAAATTCAAAGGCTTCTCTTAACCCTTTTCTGATCTCCTTAAGGGTGTGTTTTCTCCCTCTTTTGAACCCCTAGAGCCCTTTTTGGAAGGACTAACCAGTTTGCCAGTCATGTCCCTTCCCCTTCCCCTCAATTTGACCCTGCTATTCCATGTGCTTTCATGTCTCCACGCCCAGCTCGTTTCAGTCCCCAGGCTCTGCTAAGTGTTTTCTCTATACTTTTTATCATTCTCTTCATCCTCCAAAGCTACCTAAAGCATTAGGAGTCTTCAAAGCCTTACCCAGTATTTTTCCCCTATAGAGTCAAGGGCCTTCTTCATTCATAGTTACACAGGATAAACTTATAATAAAGTTCTTATCTTGTTCTACTAGGTTTTTTATTTAGATTTCTCTCTCCCTTGGTAGGCTTCTCTTCTTCTTGGTAGGGAAGGTTGCTTTGATTCCCTAGTGCTTACCATATTTTCTCATAACTGACTGGTGTTCAAGTCATGTTTATTGAATGAATGAACAAGTCAATCTTTTCACAACTTTCTGAAAATTTTATCTTGTTTGTGGTAATCACATAAACTTTAGGACAGAATCCAGGTACCCATTTATTTATCTGGAATAATGTGACCATTATAGTATATGGAATAGCATACAGACCAATTTAGAATGGGAAACTGAGGCTCCAATGACAGAAGCCCTATATGTAACCATCAGTAAATAAGTGGTCACCCTACATCGTCATATCTGAGTCCTACTAATTACACTTAGCTAACTAGAGATTAAAACTATCAAGTATCTCTGTTTGGAAAGATCCTTGATGTATCTGTGGTTGCTGCTGTTGTTGTTTTTAGATTTTATTTTTTTATCTTAGAGAGAGTGAGCAGGGGAAGGGGCAGAGGGAGTGGGATAAGCAAACTCCTCACTCAGCACAGAGCCTTATGCGGGGCTCGATCTCACACCCCTGAGATCATGAACTGAACCAAAATTAAAAGTTGGATGCTTAACGAACTGAGCACCCAGATGCCCTACCAGATATGTTTTAAAAAGAAAATCTAAGCATTTTTCTGAAAAGCAGTTTGGCAGTGTTTACCAGACCCCCTGATGCAGTAAGTCCCCTTCCAGAAAATTATCCTGAAGAAGTGGTAAACAAAATAAAAGAATGTAGACAAAGCTTTCTGAACCAAGATGTTTAACATGATATTATTCATAAATAATAGGAAAGATGGCAAATAAGTGGCCAGCATTATTTTAATAATACAAATAAAGTTCTTAATAATCCAGAGGTTGCCTGATCAATTATACACTAATTGCACTGACCTAAGGACTGCCTTTTTTAGATACCTTACAAAGAACCAGGGACATACTTAAAGCACAATCAAGTTTAGCCTTCATGTGAGGCTTCTAATTTTCTGCTCTCCCTTTTTTAAATTTAGAAAGTGTTGAACATATGGTAACCTTTGAGGCCAAAGTTTGAAAACTCTTTCAGGGAACAATAATCCTAGCATCAAGGCCTTTGTACCCATTTCCATGAAAAAATAGACTATCACTGAGAGATGGAAATCTAACTGGTTTAATTTTGTCTCGAATTAAGGTTAAAAACAGGGGAAACTTGAGCCTACTTGTGCAATGATTATGAAGAAAACTATGTAAATCGTGGAAGCTTTTTATAATCCCTTATTTAATCTCCTTTTACGTAGAATAACTGGCAGAGGGAAAGCCATTTTATCATAATAGTTCCTCCAAGTTATATCAGGATAAACCACAGAAATACTGGAAATAATCTATCAGATCAGGGTCATGTGGTTAGTTGAACACTGAACTGATTTGGAAGCCCCACTCTGTTTACAATCTCATTGATAAAGGGGTCAAGGGCCTCGCCACTGAGATATACTATCCATCACCTACTTCTTTGTTCAAGAGGGGAGGTTTTCTTTTTTCAGGTCTTGGAATGATACTTGAAATGCATCCCCACTAAAAGTGCCACTCCCTGAAGCTCTCAGTAAAGAGACTAGAGCAAAGGACTACTGGCAAGCAGGAACGCTTCCTCAGTACGCCTATCCATCTTGGCTTAAAAGGGTAGAGAAGCAGGTGCCTTCTTTAAAGACCTTTCTCAATGGTCCTGTTTGGGATGCTGCAGAATAAGTGTGAGAAATCCCTTGTTTCAGAAGGTTCGCTGTTTTTATGGCAAAGGAATGCCAAGTTCAAAAGTGAATACAAACCCTGTAATGAGTAGACAACTCAACGTAGCCCCAAATGAGCTGCAACCAAGCCAACTTGTAATGTCAGTGCATCAGGCTGTGGGTAGAGGGAGCAGGAGAAAGTGGAGTCTTGCGGGATTTATCCCAGAGAAAACCTAGGTCTTCATCATTAGGAAAGCTCCTTGAAGTGGCCTTATTCTCATGAGAGAACTTGTGGAAGCCGGAGAAGTGTCTTCACAGGGCGGACATGGCTTACGCCTTGCCGGTGGCTTCCCCAAACGGAAATAGACAGCACAAGGGTGAAGGTGGTCAGTTATATAGCTTGAGTTGGGCCAAGCTGATTATCTAAGCTACAAGTCAGTGAGAGAGCAAGCTGCTAGCCAAAGGAGGACGCAAAATCCTCCAGCCCAGATAGTCCTTCCAGGATACTAAGGAAGAGCGTAAGTGCTGTCAGCAAACCAGAGGGGAAGGAGTTCAAGAGGCACAGACCATTACCCTTGAACCTCTGCAGGGGGCCCTTGCAGGAGACCTATGGATTCTGCCGTCAGCAAAGAGCAAGAAGATCCTGTCTGAATTTGTTACTCACAGGTCTAGAATTTAAACTCGCTCTACTGTCTCAGCAAAGATTGTGCTATAAAATAGCCTCTTGGAATTATTGGTTCTCTACTTTCCATAAGAAAACAATGATTTAGAACAATCGCCTGAGAACTACTGTTCTTTCCGTATGTGCTTATAACCCTGCATACTGGACCATTTGTCCTGGGCCTGGCCAGTGACTAGCTGTGTACATTACGGGGACAGGTCTGGGGAGGAGAAATCAGCAAGCCGATGAGACACAGTTTCTTAAATTAAGTCTGGATTACTCCATGAAAAGCCCCCTTATGTAACATAGAGGCATCCTGACTGGTGTTCTTTTAGGCCTCGCGAGTGCTTGAATGAACCACAGCATGGTTAAACAACAATGGTGAGTGTTCAGCTTAAATAAGAGCGTTTGCATTTAGCTCAGGATCAAACTCCTAATTAAGTGACTTCTCTGTGCCAGGCATTCAGCAGAGGGAAAGAAGATATCTAGATCTTTAGAGTTTATTATTGAAGGCTCCTACGTCATGCTGGTTTAAGCTACAATTTTTTCTTTTTAGTCCCACTGACATTCGCTTAATTGGTATTGGTGTATTACTTCTACGAAGGATCTAAATGCTTATCTTTTGACGATCCCCTTGTCTCAAAATCCGCAGCTATCGTGATATCACATATTTCATTTCAACAAACGTGCATCAATCACTTACCATGTGCAAGGAACTGTGAAAAGGAGCAGACCAATGATGCCTGTTCAGGGATGTTATGGTCCCATCTTGGGGGCAAGTACAGACACAACTCAAGGGGGAGTAACTTCTGTACTAGCTAGAGGCATGTGGCGCTGTGCTATGAAACACATGTCTAAAATCTCATTGGGAGACTAGGACAGCTTCGTGGATGATAGGACATTTGAGCTGAGCCTGGAAACATCCATAGATTTCAGTAGAGGGCAAAGTAGACAATGGATATTCTGAGACCAAAAAAAAAAAGAAAAAATATGTCTAAAAAACACAAAGTATTTAAAGCATTCAGTGTGTTCAGGAATAAATGAGTGGCCTCCCAGTATGACTAGACCTTAGGATGTTTTGGGAAATGGGTCTGTAAAGGGAGATTGGGCCTACACCACTGAAGGCTTTTAGATGTCATTTCATAAATCACACATAGGTATTGACAGTTGAGAAGGAGAGTAGAGATTTTAGGATGAATATTTTGGTAGAAGGGTGCATTGGAAAGGAAGCAATTATACCATTTATTTTAAAGATTTTATTCTTAAGTAATCTCTGCACCGAACATGGGCCTCTAACACCCCTCCCCCACCCCCGAGATCCAGAGCCACATGCTCCACCAACTGACCCACCCAGGCTGCAGCAATGATACCATTTGTAGGTCCCGTGCAATAATCCATCCACCCACCTGTTCATCCATTCATTCAACAAATACTGATTGGACACCTGCTGAGCGCCAGACCCAGTTGTAGGCAGGAGAGAAACCTCAATAAGCAAAAGAAAGTTTCCTGCCTTCGGGGACCTTCCATTCTAGTGGGGAAGACCAGTGAGCAACGTAAATAAGTAAACGATGTTTATTTTAGTGACAAGGGATGAAGATGATGAATAAGATAGGGAAGGGTGGTGTGAATGTGAGCCAGAGGGATTAAATTTGGCAAAGAGGTACCCGGGGAAGGCCTCTTGGAGAAGTGACTTGAGCGAGGACTTGAAGTGAATGAGAGGTTCCCGGATGTCTGAGGCACGAGTGTGTCCAACAGAGGAAGCAGAAAAGGCAGAGGCTGTGCAGCAGGGGGAGCCTGGGGCCCTCATGAGCTGACGGTCCAGTTGAGGCAGGGTTGTGCAGAAGGAAGAGAGAGAGGAGCTATTTCAAGGAAAGCATCCCCTCCCTGACTGGTGGGTTTGGTAAATATGGACTAAGACAATGTTGACTTGGGGGTTTTCCGTTGAATGACTTAGGTCGATATATTTGGTGTTAAGACAGCTTTGGAAGGATGGTCTTGATCTCATCAAAAGAAGAGATGAGATCAGCTGAGAGTAAGTAGCCTGGGCTTGGCTGGGATTTGAAAGCAGGGGCAAAGTTTTGGACTAGCTGCCAGGAGGAATAGGGAAAGGACCTTACTGGACCTGAGTCTAAGGATTGGTGAATGGTGTTTGTAGCTTTCCTATGGCCTTGTCTGTTCAGCGCACGTCTGTTAGCCCTGACTGAGTGAGTGACGCCGCGCTGAATGCTGACCACGCGGAAGTGGGGTATGCTCACTGACAGAGAAGGGAGAGAACATCAGTAAATATAAAAGGCTGTTCCTTTATCAGATTGGAGAATGAGATAGCATAAATATTCCACTTCTCACAACAAACCCAGTTATAATACAAAGACATTTTACTGGGCTGATTCTTAAGAGATCCATTTTTTTTAAAAAAAAACTTTCCTCTCTCCTTTTCTATAGAGTTGACTCCACTGGGACCTAACAGCTGTGGTCTTCAATAACGAGTCCTGCCTAAGTCTGTCTGTAGGGCTGAGTTTCCAAGCAGTGTGCTCTTAGGGGCCTCTCACGGGATGTGGGTGTGCTCTGAATGGGTGATAGGTCTGCTGAAGATAATCATCCCCTCCACCCTTGGGCTGGCCGAGCAGGGGCTGGGGCAGCCAAAGGCCTCGTCTGCTTGGGCTTCCAACAGCCTGGTAGTTTATCCCCGCGTGTGGTACAAATACAGTGGGGGTCATGCTGTGGAGGAGGTTGGGAGGTGTGCTGTCAGACACGGTCCTACAGTATTCCCACTCGGTCCTCATGTTCCCTAGCACAGCAGCCCCACACTGCCTCAGATGCACAGTTCTCTCCGTACCACGCTCTTGAGCAGGGCTTAGTGTTGGATTTGTTTGCATTTTATAAGCCGTGCACACGTTCCACTCTCATCCACCATCTCAAGTCATAGAAGACCAAAGTTCATCAACAATTACTTCTATCCCTATGTCAAAGAGTCTTCTGGACAATTTTGAATGATTCTAGCTAACTTCTTGTCTGGTCTCAATATGTTTTCATCTTCTGACCTTGTAGACTGTTACAGGGCTAGGGGTCGGGAAATCTGTGTTGTCACTCATTGTTGACTCTCCTGCTAGGAATGAATATCATCTTCTCTTCATGGTATCTCTATAGGAATCTCTTTAAGTCACTTCTCCATTTTGTGAGGGTTAGTTTATTTAAAAGTAAGCAATGTATTCCACATACCCTCTCAATCAGGTATGTATAGACTTCAGTACATCGTGATCCGTGGCAATACAGAAAATGAACATGTACATGGGCTAGCCAGTGCCAGCCCTCTCTAATACATGTATGGTAAAACTAGCTCTGGCCCCCCACCCAGATGTACCACTGTACAGGTGGACAGCTTAAGGGAGTGTACCTTGTATCAAATCCTGACATTGAATACTGGCATAACAATTTATTTCTCAAAATATCTAAATTACTAGGGCTCCTGGGAAGCTCAGTCAGTTAAGCAGCCAACTCTTGGCTTCAGCTCAGGTCATGATCAGGTTGTGGGATCTGGGCCCTGTGCTGAGTGGGGAGTCTACTTGAGGATTCTCTCTCTCTCTCCCTCTGCCCCTCCTTCTGCTGTGCTCTCTCGCATGCGAGCTCTCTCTCTCTGTCAAATAAATAAAAATCTTAAAAAAAGTAAATAAAATATTTAAACATAGATAGGAATTTCTAATATACTCATCTACATGCTGTTTTGGAGACCATTGCCCTCGTGTCCTGAAATACCCATCGCTTCCCTCCTTAACCTAATGATAAAAGCTGCTGTTATTATAGGTTTCTCATCTGCCAACCACAGTACAGATATCATTGGCCCATTTCATCCTCACCGCCACCCTTTGAAGGAGGGTGAGTATCTCCATTTTACAGATGAGAAAACTGAGGAGGCTCAGAGAGCTTCCTTAACTTGTCCAAAGTGGCACTGCTTATAAAAAATAGATTTGAAACACAAGCTCTTTTCAGTCTTAATTACTACTTTCCTTATATTAAGGTCTGGGGTCATTTCCATCCTTGTGTCTACCATCCTTCATCCTCCAAAATACTGAATTTTGAGTTCTCAGGACACTCTTTACAATAATCCTATTGTGGGTGCCGCAAGTCTGCTTCCCACCTTAACTTGTAGCCCCACGATGCCTGGCTTGTATCTACGCCACAGATCTGGTTGCTATGGCATCCCTCATACTAGGAAAATATTTGTCAGCTCCAGGTGGCTGGAACACCAGACAGGCTCCCCGATACTTCGGTGAGTATAAATAATGATTTAGCGGGTTATGGGGTAGTATGCTGAGAGCAAATCGTGGTCTCCGGGGATTTTGACGAGGTGGGCCAGCGATTTACACAGTGTGTTTCTATTGCTACAAGCTTCAACTTTTAGTCAGCCGGGTTACAGAGAGTGGCCAGATCTGCAGAGATGAAATAGGAGGTTACTGAAATAGCCGTTCTCGCCGCGGGGAGGCATAGACCACAGTAGAATAAATGCATGTGTTGACCCAGTAGAATTAAGTTGCCATATCCAAAATGGTGGCAGGATTAGGCATCTTAATTGTTGGTCATCAATTTAAATCATCTTCATCACAATGTATTCTCCCTCAGCATGATTATATCCAGATAATATTCTCTTCCAGTAAGAAGGGAAGAGCAAAGGAAAATAAATAAAACAGTTTACTAGAATCTCATAAAAGTTCTTGCACAAGAAGTAACGAAGCATGGGAAAATATGAGTTCTTTTATAAAAACAAATTTTTCCTTGAAGTCACTACAAGATTGCAGTTCACATAATATATTGGTATGCGTATGTGTTTATATAAGAGGGTACTGTATCCCCAGGATAAATGTGAATCAATGTCTCTATGGTAGCTACGGTCATTTTTTAAGATGACTCACAGCATGCATAATTTCCTTTTTAAAGAGTACTTTATCATTCACTTATCATTAAAAAAATAATAATAATCCATTTTCACTTTCTCCAAAAGAAGCCCAGATCTGGGAATTGAGAACCATTTTTTTTCCCCATCTTAATTCTTCACAGTTTTAAGTTTGTCCTACATTCTGCCCCAAACAAACAAAACACTATGGACTTTTGAAAAGTTTTCTATTAACAACCCAAGAGATTATATCTAGTTTATGTTGAAGCAATTTTGTTCTGTGCTAAATACTTTAAAATATGATGCTTAAATATAAATATACTTCCAAACCTAAAACAAATGCTGGTTAACCTATTTTATATTTTCTTACCATAAAAGAATCTACATTAACAAGACCCATAAATCAAGGTTGTTTGTTAAGATTAAGCCAAAACACTTTTTTAAAGTAAAAAGGCTAGTCTCCATAGTAAACTGGATTTCACTGCAGAATATTTCCAAAATGAAATATTAACCAGTCCTCCGTATTTAAATTCAGATCTATTTACAAAAATTCATTTAACATGAAATTTTAAGTTAATGCCTGTTTTTACAAGTGAGGTATATTTATGGTTCAAAAGTCATTAAATTTTTATTTATTTATTTATCTATCCGGTTATTAGGCATGGCTGTGTTCACAGCCCCATTCCTGTGGCTTTTCTGCTGAGTTGAGTTCATTGAATGTTAAGTCCAGACTGAGGCAAGAAGGGCCAGCATGCGTCTGTGTTCTTGTTTCTACCAAGCAAGAATTCTTTCTTTTTCCCTAAATAAGTGAAAAGAAACTCAACAATCTTTGAGGTCTCTGGGATAAATCTGGACTACTTACTAACAGAAAAACAACAACAACATGAAAACCTCAGCTAAAAGGAACTTTTTTGCTTCAGTTCGGAGGAGGAAAAAAAACCATAATCCTATTAAATTTAGTAATCAGGCCCCAGTTGAGATTCTGACTGGCTTGATAATCACCATGGAGCCACAGAGTACTTAGCTGGTAGATAGCTAAATTTAATTAACAGTACAGATTGCTGGATAAACCTCCCCGATTCATTTTCCTGATCTATGCCCTTGTCTCCCCTGCCCCACCCCCGCCCCAGGGTCCCCTCTTGGTTTCCTTGTTTTCCTACTGCAAGCTCTGTGCAGCGGCAGAGGACACCGCAGGAGGACTTTGAGCCGCGTGGGGTCCTGGAATGGGGGAGGCTCAGAAGGATCTGTGTGTGAATGCCAACACTATCACTGTTTGTGTGCAAGCTTTCCTACTGTTCCTCTCCAAAATGGCGGGAGGCGTGAGCTCAGAGGGTGAGGGCTTGGTGCTAAGCTTTGTCTGGATTATGTCCCACAGCAACAATTACTACACTGCCCTCATTTTACTGCTCTCACCTCTTCCTCCAGCTCTTAGAGACTACACCTTGCCAGGAACCTAGAGTTTCCACCTAGAACCTTCCACAAGGAATCAAGCAAAATATTGCTTGATGATTCAACTTTTTCTCCTCTTTCTTATCACTAACAACCCTCATTTTCATCAGAGTTTAATGACCTCTGTTTCTATTGCTCACTTTGTGTGGCGCAGTGGTGACATACACATTTAATGGCTGATTAAGGTATGAATAAATAAATGGGGAAATTATCTGAGTATATTTTTTTTGTCTTCTTTAGTTGCTTATTTATTTATAATTTATACCTGACCTTCTTGCAAAAAGATGTGGAAACGCTTTGCTTTCTTTTTCTACATATTCCCGTATGGTTGTATGTGAGGGCTAGAATTGCAGCAGAAGCCGTTGGTGTGACATACAGCATTGCTATTGTGTGACCTTGGCACCTTATTTAACCTCCCTGAGCCTTAGTTTCTTCCTCCATAAAATGAGGAAGAAAATATCTTTTTAGAGGTTGTTATGGGGATTATATGAGTCATTGTATATCAAAACCTAACACATTTAGCATCATGGCTAAGCCCATGATACTAACAATGACAGTGCAGATATTTTCTAGCAGAATATTTGAATGGCACCTGAGAGAATTAAAACAAGAATTAAATGGACTTTCTTAGGCCCTATAAGCCTTCCCTATGCCATTTATATCAGGGAGAACATTCCTGAATGTGCTTCCAAAAAAAAAAAACTGCAGTATTCTAATAATAATATTTATTTCTAGGAAAACAAATTCCATTAACAAGCGTACATGATTATGATTAACTAATTAATGAATAATGAAAGCAAATTTACCAATATACTGTTTTAGCTTCTGAGTAGCTTATTGCCTGTTTAGTAAATATTCCTGTTATAGCAAATGTTTATCTCTAGTCAAACTACAAAATGCCTAAAGCTTTCACATGGTCTAGAATTTTTTTTTTTTTTTTTGCCTTCTTCATAATAGGTATTTAGTAAATTGCCAACAAATTTTACCCTGCCACTACGTGCCTGGCAGTGTGTCAGGTGCCGTGGAAACTACCCGAAAAAAGGAATCTAGTTCACAGATTCCTATAACTTGATTTCAGAGAAAACAGTCGAAAGCCATATGCACCACGGGCCAGATTGCCCAGCTGATTTGCAGTCTGAGTGCAGGATGAGGTCATTTACCCAGACATTTTAATAACTGTCTTATAATAATTGGCTGCCTTAGAAAATGCACTTTTATTTATCTCCCTCCAGTCAGAATCCTGTCTTCTTGTCTTTATTAGAATTGGATTACAAAAAAGAGAGCGATCAAAAATGTTGCACTGAAGAATAAAATTGAAAAAAAGATTTATTTAGAGGGCGATTGAGTGTATGCATGCACGTGTGTGTGTGTGTGTGTGTGTGTGTGCAATAGCAAAGGGTCCTCAGTCTGTCCAGTCTCACAGTTGGGGATGGTGCCCGGGACAAAAGACACAGCAGCTGAGACCGTGGTTTCTCCGGGATGTTTCTCCTGCTATGTCAGAGACCACAATATGAAATCATATAAACCATTTGGATTAGAACTCGTCAACAATGCTTTCCTAGCAACAAAGTGTAGACTGACCTTAACTTTCCTACGACGTTCATGTGGGTTTCTTGGACTCAGTGAGCATGGGTGTGGCTCTTTCTACAATCGTGTGGCCAGAACTGTAGGTACGGTTTATCTTCCCTGGAGTCCTGTGACATTGTTCCAAAATGGCATTGCTCTCACTGATTTCAGATACTGTCAACATAACAGTTTATCTTTCAAAGCACAGGATTTTAGAGCATGAAAAGACTCTAAAAGAGACTTCATTTTACTGGCGAGAAGCCTGGGATCGGGGAGGTTAAAGTGCCACTCAAGGTCACACAGCTAGCTGGTCACTTTAATGGTTTCACTGAGAATCTCTTGACTCTCCTTTGGAGCAACAGATTGTTCTGTAAAAGCCTCTGTCCTCTGCAGGCTCTCTTTTCTCCCCCACCTAATTGCTAATGTATTTCTAATAGATACATTTCTTTCCTAAAAAAAAAAATTAAAAGAGAATATGTGTAAACCTCTTGGTGACAGCGATAGATGGACTATGACCAAGCAAATATCTTTGTTAAATTAAACTAAGAGCATTCAGAAACGACTTTGCTGACCATCTAAAAACCCGCAGTGGACCAATCATCAAAGCTTCCCTGAGAAAAATACACTTAAAAAGCTAAAAATCTTGTGGACAGTTTGATTTTTTTTTTGGTTTTGGTTTTGGTTTGGTATTGGTTTTTTACATGGTGACTTCACTTTAGTACCTATTGTGTCATAACTTATTAAAATAAATATACCTTTCGAATTGTTTACAAAGTTCCAAAGTCTTTTTGGAAATGTGAGTTTCTTAGTATTGAAACTTACCAATTCACAGTCTTTTCTCTGCACTCCGGACAGGTGTGTATAGAGGTGACCCTAAAATCCAAGTTCAATACCCCCTCCTTTCTTTTTCATGTTAGAAGCCAGGAGGTTTTAGGTATGATCCCAGAAATTTGTGTGTGAGGAGAAATTGTTTTATTATTCCTACAAATTTCAATACTAAGGCAATGAAGCCATTTTGTTCTGCTAAAAACCAGTTGCCCTCTCCCATGATATTAGCAGATTGTTTTCTTCCTGTTTGGAAGGTTTGGCATGCTGTTTCCCATTGAAGATTGTATTCAAATGAGCACTGGGACATGTTGGGAAAAGACTCTGAGGGGTAAAATAAAAATAGTCTAGAAAAAAAATGCATAAGAGTAACACTGCTTTTTGTTCATTTGTTTTGAATTCTTTGATTTAATTTATAGTGGGCACATGGAGAAATGGGTGCAGTGTTACAACCGTATGCCCTTTATTTTTGGTTTATCATGGTGGTGGTGCTAAGAGCCACAGGCTTAAAAGCATTTAGAGTTTTGCTTTCATGCCTATCTCAGTAAATCCTTACGGTATTTTTGAAATAAACCAGGTTCAGGACAAAGTAAAGCCCAAACAGGCATTCATTAACCATAATGAACTTTAGCCAAATATTTATTCATCAGTTAACGTGAACTTGCTAGGTGATCACAGAGTACCTAGTACAGCGAGAAGGTGATTTTTCCCCAGAGGGTGTTACAAAGCTAAATTTTAAAATAACATAAATCTAGAGTTAGGTTTGGGATCGTCATTTTTGCAATAGTAGTTAAAATGGTTTGTAGTGGATTCAAATTCAAAGTAAGGTGAGACTTAAGGTGGTACATTTCCATCAGTACTAGAAATCCTGCCAGACTACCTAGGACAGGACAAGGATAGGGAGTAAAGGGTGTAGAGAACCATCTTGTAGATGGCAGACTGATTGAGCCAAGCAAAAAGAACGTATTCAGAAAGGTGAAATTGAGAAATATATCCAAGTTTGTGATTTGAGAGATAGCTATAAACGGGGCACCGTCCATAATAAGGGCACCAATATACAGCAGGAAAGGTGAGCAGCAGGTTCCTTCTTTGTTAGAAGCAGTTCATATACAGCAGCCAGGTAACCAGATAGAAGTGTCCTGGAGTACTAGTGCTAGATTAACTCTATGGGTACCAGCCAGAGATTTGTTTAGGTAATCTGACAAGATGACTTGCTGTTGGAGTCCATCCTGTCTTCCTCCTTCCTTCCCTCCCTCTTTTTTCCTTCCTTTTTTCCTTCTTTTCCCCTCCTTGTCCCCTCCCTCCCTCCCTTTTTCCTTCTTTTCCCCTCCTTATCCCCTCCCTCCCTCCCTTTCACTTCCTTCTCCCTTCCTTCTTCCTTCCTTCCATTCCCACTTTCTCCTTGCCTCTCTTATAACTAGCCATTTCATACTACTGTTAGAAGATACAGCCACCTTGGAGATTTCAAACAGTTTATAATATGCCTACTATCACTTCTTGCCAGTATACAAAAGGATTTTCTAAAATTTTGATTTGTGACTCTTTCTTATGATTTTATTTCAACTCTCCTGTTCCTTTTTGGACAATAAAAAGAAAGGAAACAACAAAACATTTTTAAATTGCAAAAAGAAGCAGAAATACAAGGTGGAATTACTCACCCCGAGAGACGCTAAGCATATAGTTCAATATCTAGTCACGACTAGTTTAAAAAGGAAACAACAGGTACCTCTTCAGAGTCAATAGCCTAGAAACCAACTTGAGTCAGACAATAAATACAAATGTATAAGGGACTTATGGGTTCTGTTATCAAGGCAAAGTTGTCCAACCATTTGTCATTTTCACAGAGTAGTCAGGCAGGGGCAGAAGTTTCTTCATGAAACCCACCCACCAGTCAGTATCCCCTTGGGGGATCTGCCACTGGAGTCTGGATAACCCCAAACTGTTTTGAAACATACTTGATTCTCTAAAACTGATCGCCAGTGAAATAAACCTGTTCAGTCAACTGAGATGGGATTTATTTTCAGGGCAGGGGTGAGGGATCCGGAATTGAATCTTTTTCAAAAGAAACTGTTTCACAATGTATCTGAGTGTGGTATGTATTGAAAGTTGGATGGTTTCCCTGAAACAAAAGTAGACCAAAAAAAAAAACACAAAAAACAAAACAAAACAAAACAAAAAACACAAGAGCTTTGAGTAATATTTAGAGGGCGATTGAGTGTATGGGTGCACGTATGTGTGTGTGTGTGTAATAGCAAAGGGTCCTCAGAAATTTTTCTTAGAATTAACTCTGTTAATTGCACGTTGGTTTTTCATGTGCATATATTTTTTTAAAAGATTTTATTTATTTATTTGACAGAGAGAAGAGAGAAGGCAGAGGCTTTAACCCACTGAGCCACCCAGGTGGCCCTCATGTGCATATTTTTAGGACTCATTCAACATTCATTATTACATAAATACTGGCTATCTACTTACCCTTTTCTGGGCCTAAGGGGGTCATTGCAGATTCAACATCAAAAAAGGCAGAAGTCCCTGTCCTCAAAATGTTACACTGTCAACCAACTAAAAGTTTGTTTCCCATTCACACTGGGACAAGATGCTCTAGGTCTAGGTGGACTGATTTCCCCCACCTCAACACGCAGCTTCTGAGGTCCTGAGGTCACCTGGCCATTGGCACAACCACTCGTGGATAGAGAAGGCAAAGGGGTGGGAGATCACAGGGCATGCGAGTGATCACATACTTTTCACAGAACTTCTCCCCATGGCCTACCTACAAGCGAGACTGGCATTTGTAGGCCACCCACAGGTTTGTGAAATACATACTCAGTGTCCCTCCACGCTATTATTTTTAAAAAAACTTAATGAAAAAAATATCATAGTAAAAATATCCTTTTATTAAAAACTGACCTGGAAAGCTAAAACTCATATACTCGATCCAATTTATTAATATTAGTGACAAATAAGGATGCCAGTCTCAATGAAATAGATGCCCATCTGACCATTTGTTTTGAATTAGGTCCCCGATTTGTGCAGACTTTTTGTGAATGTAAGACTGATGAATTTGCTATCTATTTATTTTATTCACCATCCTTTCTGAAGTTACAAATAAGCAGTAGAAAGGTGAAAAGTAGAATTAGGAGGTAAATCAACTCTTAAATAATGCCCAAGTCAGGTCAGTACAGTGATGCTAATAGTTATCTCCAAAAAAAAAAAAAAAAAAAATCTAGAGTTAGCAGTCCTCAGCAACTCACTCTAATATATGGACAGAGTGGGATCCTTATCTCCCTTCTGCCTAGCAGCCTTCCAGGCAACCCCCTCCCTCCCAGTGCCCCTGATCACACACACACACACACACACACACACACACCCCCAAGGCTCCAAAGGGGAAGTTTAGCCACAAGCTTAAAGGACAGGAAGTGACTCATGGTTCCCCCAGGGGTCAGGTGAGTGGGTAGTGAGGGAAGGCCGGGAGAGAGAATTTCAGATTAGAAAAGTAGCCCAGATGGGAGAGTGGCCAGGACTGGAATTTCAGAAATGACCATGACATCAGCAAGAGTGATACTCCCCCACTTTCCCAGACAAGCATCTCAAAGCTCTGCTGTGAATTCTTCCCCATCTATTTTCACAGCCTGATTGGGAACCAAGAGTTATCAATATGATGCCTAAGGAAAATGGTTGTAAATCCCTGAAGCAGAATTTCAGAGAGGAGTCTTCTGGCAGAGTTTACCGGCAATTTAGTGCAATCTGGGTTTTGCTAATAGAAACCCTTATGCCAAAGAGAATTTTGAAACCTAGAATTCAATAAACTGAAGATGGGTGGATTTTTTTTTTTTGCTCTTTGGGGATTATTAATTTCAAATACTCTAAATATACCATTATTGTGTTAGGAAGTAAGTGAGGGTGTGGACTATCTAAATAATATAGTGTTTAGACTATAAATAGAAACCATACTTGACAAAGAAGACAGGAGTAAAATTTGAGCAAGGTTATGAACATGGTTGATTAGTACCTGCATGGTGCTATGAGGGTACTCTTTGCACCAAGAAGGAGGAAGTCCTTTAGAAATATCATCTTTGCTATTTGTAGTCAACCGAGGAATATTTCAAAATGGCATCTATCCTCTTAAAGGGTGTGTAAGGAAAGATTTGGAAATTTCAAATAAAAAATTAACCATTGGAATCATAATGGAACTCTTGAGCTGGTTCTTTGTGAGTAGAGAGTTCTTTCTGTTTGCTGCTAAAAGACCCTGTGGGTGATGTGAATAAGTAAGACATACTCCACCTTACATCTCAGTTACATTTAGGGATTGGATACATTAGAAAAATGTGTGGCTCTTTCTGTTCCAAACAGAATCCTTTCTCCCCATCACTTTATTTTGAGGCGGTGATGCAAATTCATGGTGTTCCTTTTTAATGTGAATGAAAACAATGAGCAAAGGAAGTGTGGAGGTTTGGAATCTTCCTGATGCTTCACAGGTCACTGGGGAGCAGTGAGGTTCTTCTCCACTGTCAGTGGCCGGAAGCATTAGAGAGGACTATTTTTTACTCCTTGCTCTGAAGTTCTTTGAGCCTTTGAGTTCTGGAAGCTTCCTCAGTTTGCCACGCAAACTGAGCCCTGTGGTTGGTACGGGCGGGATATGCAAAGACAATGCCAGCAAAGGGGAACAGGAGAGCAGAGTAAAGCGAAAATCCCCGTGCCGGGTAAGTGCTCAGTGGGAAGCCCAGAGAGGGTGCAAAGGTGTGACTGGGGTGAGCCTTTCTCACGGGGCGGGGGGGGGGGGGGCAGGATTGGGTGGTCTTCACGGGAAAGACTTTGCAGAGAAGGTAAAACTAGAGCTGAGAATTACAGAGGTAGAGGGGGAAGAAGGATTCGCTCGTCTGATGAAGGGGGAGGAAGTCATGCCAAACACAGGCGAAGTACCTACAGGCAGCAGCAGATGGGAGTGGGGTGAGGTAGTGGTTTTAGGGAACCACGAGGTGTTGGGTACCCCTGATGTCTGGGGCACTGTTGCCAGTGGAGACACAGACAGCTGGGTCAAGGACCCCTGCAGAACTCCAGAACTGTATGCTGTCCCCAGACGTTGGGATTTTCCTCCGGGGCCATCTGAGAGCCGTGTGGATTTTTAGATGAGGGATGAAGTCTGGGTTCCATCTCTGAGGCAACCTTTGCAGGACATCAGGCGCGCTCCTGAATGAAATGTACAAATTGCCATCAGGACCTACGATCTCCGCTGTATTATGGAAATATATCTGAGAAGGTCTTTTTGCTTCTAAGCCAGCACTTTATGTCACTGAGCAGAGACTCTGCCTCCATCCCGTGATCTTAAACATGGATGACAGTCAGCTCTGTATAGCCTGGGCGCCCCCTGTGCGATCCAGTCAGATTCTGGGTCCAACTTCACATCCTTGTAGCTTGAGTGCACTTGGGATTGCCTGAATCTCACGTTCTCTAGTGTTCAGGGGGGTTGTTAGTAAACAGTAATAGTAAATCACCTCTCTAAAAATGAGATTTCTTTTTTAAATGTACACCTGAGCCCCTCTAGCCTGGCAGAATGTCCAGCAGGATGAGAAGCCAGAAGGTGGCCTATATACTGGGGGCATCAGTTTTCTTAAAATTTGAGCGAAGGTTTTATTGTTTTAAAACAAGTATAGACGTGTTATGTTCTTCCTCTCTATGGGCAGAAATGTCAAATAAATCCATTGGGGGGTATCTGTTTTATTTTCTTCTGCCACTGAAGTGCCTCAGTGGAAAAAACGTGAAAAGTACTCATTTTAGTCAATAACAGCTCTGTTTTTAAGTGCCTGCTCCTCGTCAATTCACAGAGTTCATTTTGTTCAGCAAATGTAAACACAACGTGAAGTCCAAAGCCCCGTGCCAGGGATCAGGATTGCAGCGGTAAACCAAATAGCCTTGCTTGTTGCGGAGTTTCTGCTAACAGCCTTACAGCTGCTCTGAAGGGTATTGATGATGTTGTGCACATTTTGCAGATGGGAAACTGAGACTTTAAATTGCAACCAGGTTTGCTCCGTGAGGACCCCTCCAGGAAGCCCATCCTCTCCATGTGGCTCTCCACAGCCACAGTGAAAAGCTCTTGATCTTAGCTTGCTGTCTCCTTTCCCTTATCTGTTCCTGCCTTCTCTTTATCTATTAAAAACATTCATTGCTTTCTGCCAGGTCTGTCTACTCTCCTAGCTTTAGAAATGAAGGAGGTCTATCAATCAGCAGCAGCAGCTCCTATGTGGGCTTATTTTTATGTTAATTATTAACAGTAGCCTTAACAACCACACCATCACAAACCTATATTGAGCCCCTACTGTTTACCAATGCACTGGGATGAGACTATGAGTCTGTAAACAGATGGAAAGCATGGTTACATATGTCAGGTCAAATAACAATCTGGGATGGCCAGAAATCGTGGCGTAGTGGAGACCATAAGTGTTAGAAGTGTTCAGGGAAGGCTTCTTGGAGGAGGTGCCCAACAAGCTACACCTTCAAGGAAAGACAGCCTTTAAGCAGAGAAAGGGGAGGGCTTTCTAACAGACCCCCAACTAAATCTAGTGCCCGGAGGAAGTCACCCCAGTGTGTCACATGTTTTCCCTGTGCTCCTGAGAGCCACAATCATCATAGCCGAGTGTAGTGATGCTTCAAGAGGGACATTAATCTACCCTGATTAAAAGCGGACGCCCTTCCCCAGGGGTGCCATGAGGGACTAGCTGGATGAGTCCTTTGAGGGTGTGATTGGGGTGGCCTCGGGCAGTTGGGTTTCCTCCGGAGCACATCCAGGGAGATTTGGGTGGTCCAGACTGAAGGAGGACTCAGATCTTTTTGTGAGGAGACCTAACCCTTTCGGCTCGGTAGCAGAACCACCTGCCCCCTCCCAGAGTCTTCCAGATCCAAAGTGACTCTGGACCAAAGCTGACTTCCCAGCACTATTCCCTCCCAAATCCAGATCTGGGAGGCCTCTAAGCTGCTTGGGGTTTCATGTCATTGATTTGCTACCCATTGAGACTAGGGCCGGCACTCAGCCCACCCTCTGCCCCAGGAATCGTAGCAGCAGACTTCTCAAATGGAGTGGAACAGAAAGCTGTGAAAACGCAGCGTGTGCCCCTCGGCCTCCTTCAGTCACGCCAGGATAGGAAGAAGAAGGCAGGAGAGCCTTTTCAGGGGGCACAGGTACCTTCGCCAGAGACCTCTGACCAGCACTAATCTGGAGGTCCCATGCTGGGAATAAATAGGAGCCTTGGACCATTCTGCTTGAGCATTAATGCAGAGCACGGTCAGTGCAAGGTGGCCACCCGGGGCATCTACGGAACAGAAGCAGCACTCCTGACTTCTCTGCTGTTGGGCCTGCCCTGAGCGCAGGGTTCCCAGGGCTCTGCCAGACTCTAGAGATGCCAAAGATGAATCAGGCTATCTCTGTCCTTGAAAGGCTGATGGGGAGACAGACGTGTAACAGGAACATTTTAGGCTAATCTCCCAAGAATCATAAGAGACTAAGAAAGTCCAGAGAAGAACAGGCTAACCTGGGATTCAGGAGGTGAGGTCCTAGCTGAATCTTGACAGAAGAAAATGAAAGTAAGGCAGAAGAACAAGGAGTAGGAGGAACGTGACAGACGAAGGGAGAAAACAGCCTCAGCACAGCGTGGAAAGTGAAACAGCACCACGGGACCAGTCAGTCTCAGGCACTTCCTCACAACTGGGCCTAACAGGGGCCATGAGCCCTCCTCCACCGCACCCCCCACCCCACCTCACCTCCCCGGCAGCAGGCAGAGGCCCCCAGTGAGGGAGGACACCGGCGCCGGGGGAGTGGGCTGCCACTTTATTCTGTGGGTGACTGGGAGGCACGAAGGAGTCTTAAGGGGAATGACTGGGCTTCCACTGTAGAGAGATTCAGAAGGCCAGAACTGAAGGGGCGAGACCCTTTGGGAGGTCTGTTGCAGTAGGTCCTAGGGGTGTGATGAGGGAGGGCGGATGGGGAGAACGGGAGTTTGAGAAACACATTTAAGAGAGAAATTTGGCAGGTTTTGAGATTTTGTTGTGAAAATGTGGGGGATGTTGGAGGGGGAGGAGTCTAAGAAGACCTCCGGGCGTCAGATTTTAGAACTGTGTTCAATTTATTCATTTGTTTGACCCGATGCTTCTGAAGTAACAGAGTGTCATCTAAGACCGTGCTCTTGAAGTGGAAGGGGCTCATGAAGTCAGTTAGTGGGTATACCCAGCAATTTTTAATAAAAGAAAACAAGCCAGGAAAGAAAATGTCCGGTGGCATTGCGTCTATATAAAGTGTAACTATAGTTTTATGACACTTCGTTTCAGTCTCTATGTGTGTGTGCATGTTAACAACTACATGCAGTGTATTTCTTACTAAAGACAGTGGTAAACCATTTGACAGTTCTATGATATTCATTTCCTGTGGTTGTGTCTGATTATTCTCCCAGTATGACTATGTACCAATCAGGTTTGCTGATCTTAAAAAGGGAGAGTAATTCCTTTGGGAGAAAACAGGAAAACCTTCTCTCGCTGTTAATTTTTCAAGACCAAATCTTACAGTCATCTGTGCCCTTGGGATTCCCAAGGATTCCATGCAGAGGAGAGGGAAAGGGGGTCAGAGCCAGCAGAAATGACTACTCCTGTCAGGAATGGGACAACATCAAATACCCTGCCCTTCAGAAAGCACAGGCACCATCAAACTCTACAGAGACACTGCTGCCCAAGGGTATCTGGAGACTGGCCTCCCAGGGGCAGAATCACAGAAGAATAATGTTACCTTATTTTGTTTTTATTTAATTAATTTATTTATTTGAGAGAGACAATGAAAGAGCACTGGTGCCTGTGAGCATGCAGGGTAGGGGAGGGGTAGGAGAGAGGAGGGGAAATCTCAGGGAGACTGTGCTGAGCAGAGCTCGTGGGGCTCAATCTCACAACCCTGAGATCGTGACCTGAGCCAAAACCAAGACTAGGACGCTCAAGCAGCCCAGTCACTCAGGCACCCCTTACCTTATTTTCATATAGGGATTTATGGTTTGCAAGGTACTTCCACAGTGCATGTTCCCATGTTTACAATAGCCTGGGGAGTTTGGAGGGGCCTGAATACCTAAAAAACATTTTAGGTGTTTTTTGGCCTATAAATATGAAAAGCTATAAATATTTTCCTATTCATATAGCCATTCGCTCTTTCAGCCAACATTCATTTACAAGGCTCTGGGCTAAGAACTGGGCGTGCAAAGCTGCAAACTGTTTTCCAGTCTGATGATGTGTACCTGCAATGTCGTAATTTCAGAGGATACAAAAATCTACATATGTGTTTAAAAATACTTGCAGTTTTACCTATGACATGTTTACAGAATGTATATGTACCTGTATATGTATTTGTGTGCCTGTGGGGGGGGTGGGGGAAGCGAGAGAAAGGTCATTTATCTCTTCAAGTGCCAAAATCAAAAATTGATTGCCCACAGGAAACAAGGCAGGAAAAAGCTGGCCCTTTTATAAATCCAGCGCATCAAGTTTTCTCCTTGGGCTAAATGTGAATACCTTAGTGATAGAATAAGTGAATCAGAGAACTCAATGAAAGCTACGTAGTTTCAGCAAGTAAAGCACCTATGCAATATTTGCTTTCAAAGGAGTTCCCATTCTCTGAGTTCTATCTAAAAACAACAGCTGAAGAACTCCTACTTCAGGCATTAGTCTAGGCAAGACAAACTTCATCTCTGTTAAACACACGCACACACACACACACACACACACACACAGAGTTGACCCTTGAATAACACAAGCTTGAACTTCGCAGATCCACTTATGTGTGGATTTTTGATATAAATATGGTACAATGCTATAAATACTGTGAAAGTATTACCTTCCTTATGATTTTCTTTATAACATTTGCTGTTTCCTAGCTTACTTTATTGTAAGATTACGGTATATAATACATATGACACATACAAAATATGTGTTAACCAGCTATTTCTGTTTTTGGTAAGACCCCTGGTGAACCACAGGCTACTAGTAAAGTTTTTGAGAAGTCAGAACTTTTGAGTGTTGCAGGGTAGGTTCCCCTAACTCCCACATCAGTCACGGGTCAACTGTATGTGTGTGTGTATGTTAATATGTACTAGTAGTTCCCTAGTTTGGAAACACAAAAGTTCAAGAAGACTGCTTTCTAAATTTTTTGTTCAGCATTAGGTATAATTTGAGCAGTCATGAAATGTTCATTATGGTCATTTAAGCATAAGCATTCTTTAATTTTAAATAGAAATGATCTGAAGTATTTTAGTGGTATTTTAATTCTTTTCCTGATCACCTCCTCACAAAGTAAATCCCTGAATAGACACCTTGGATGTTTCTAATAATGGGAATGACCTTAGCAGGAAGCCTATCCCGGAGACTCCTGACCTCTTGAGGCCAATGACCTCGCGATCCACTTTAACCCTCGACTTTTCCCAGTCATTACTCCACAGAAAGCCCACATCCCTTGCTAACGATTTACTTATTTTTTCAGTTGTTTTCTCATAACATGGAAAAACAATCTTCTGAAGGCATTTCCTTAATGAAGCCTACACATCTGATACAGATTTCTTTCCCAAGGTTCTAATGTGGTTGGTATGTTTAAACACATCTTCGTCCTTGAGATCCTCCCATATCAAGCAAGTTATTGCCAGTATTTTACTTATTAACTGGTAAGCACAACATAAACCATAATCACCAGACTGCCTTCCCCAACCTGGTGTTGATATCCTAAAAGAAACAGCCTGTGGAGGCCCTTAGTTCCATTTTCGAAGCATCCCATTTCATTCATGACTCTAATTGCCTCTCGTGAAACAGCACTGTATTATGTGAAACACGGCTTCCTGCGCTACAGCATTATTTAACAGAAAAAGTGGAGCAAAACCTTCCACAGAATGTAAAAAATGAATTGCCTATTAGATTCCTGTCATGAGAAGGATCTGGATGTAGGGGACAGGGCCGCGTTTGCCCCAAAGCCCTCCTCCAGACACAGATGAAGGAGCATAAGCTTCTCTTCCGGAAAGACCCCAATTCACAGGAATCCCAGCTTCAAAAGCAGTCAGTGGGCAGAAGAGATTGCCATGGGCAGAACCAGTTAGCCAACCATCTTCGGCCTCAAATCTCATCTCACCTGCTAAATTTGTCCGGGTCACTTTATCCAAAATGCCCCCTCTTGCTCTGAGCCTTGTACGACTTAGTCTTGCTCGGGGAGGTTTTTGCTTTTCGGGGATTAGTGATTCCTGGATGTGTCTTTGTCTTCTCTGCTTTGGCTTAGAGACCTTCGGGGCGAGACCCCGCCTACAGTGCCTACCCGCAAGCTTTTCAAATCCTGGGCACCCCACAAATGTCTACCGAATAAATCAGTGACACGAGCGCCTTCTACTTTTGAAGGCCAAATGAAAAAGCTGAGTGGAGAGCATCTGAAGCCACTGGAACCGTTATTTTCTATTGTAGGAAAGGAACAATAAGCACCTCCACTGTGCTGGTGGCAAACACAGCTAACAACTCATTTCACCCTTACAACAGTGCTCTGAAGTAGGTACTGTTGTTTATTCCCATTTTATAGATAAGGAAACTGAGGCATGCTGACGTTAACCTATCTAAGGCCATCAAGGTAATCAGAGGTAGAGCTAAGATTTGAACTCAGCCCTTGCCTCTAAAACTCTATGCCATATTACTGCTCTGTAACAATTGGTCTGTGTATGCCCTCAAATAAAGGGATGTTTTCTACAAATTGACAGGCTCTTTTTAAAAAGTTAATTCATAAAACTGAGTATACATGTTCAACAAAAGAAGAAATGTGGTTTATTTAATAGATATGCCACTAGTTAAGAGAAAAATGAAATTAGAATATATCTTCACCTTTTTAAAAGATTTTATTTATTTGAGAGCGAGAGTGTATGTACGAGCGGGGATGGGGGGTGGGGGTGATGGTGGGGGGAGGGGCAGGGGAGAGGGAGAAGCAGGCTCCCCACTGAGCAGGGAGCCCCATGCGAGACTCCATCCCAGGACCCTGGGATCATGACCTGAGCCGAAGGCAGACGCTTAACCAACTGAGCCACCCAGGCGCCCCTGTATCTTCACTTTAAACTCCCCTTGAAAGCAATAACATTAACCCTGCACGAAAATAAACCCGTTTTATTCTAAAAAGAGACACTCTTGGTGGAACTGCTAGTTTTAGAAATTTGGGTCACGTTTTGCTTTTGATTATTTAAAGGATTGGGGCAATCATGTGGACTCCAAATATTCATCTAGTCATTAAAACAAGATGGGAAGTTTTTCTCTATTTGGTCTAGTATATTCGTCTTGTTTTGTTTTGTTTTGTAAGTGTAACCTCGAAACTTCAGCAACACCCTTCCAAAAATACCAGTTTATGACATAAAGTTTTGAAACGCGTCTTTGAAATTATCTAAATACATATGCAGGAGGTCAAAGACAAGTGGGGCAGCTGTTCCATAAAATCTCCACTCTCCAAATACCAAGAAGGAAGAGGTGGGAATATGGTCCAGGATCTAACCTTAACTTTGAACTTCCTGACTTGTATTAGTTTAAGACATCCCCGTAGCATCATTTAAACATAGTTCTGGTGTATGAATAAACTTCCACTTGGAATTTCCTTTTTGAAGTCTGCTGAGAATATAAATCAAAACCATATGAGAGATGGGTCTTAATCCAGAATGTAAAATAACATGAGAAATGTCAACCCAGAAGTACTCCCTGAAATACAGTCGCCAGGATGCACGTTCTGGCAAAATTCTTTCTTTAGAGCGAAAGCCTCCAGAGAACTGAATTTATTATTTTTAACCCACGATTATGACATCTGAATTGATACAAGAAGATGCTTTTTAAAGTTATGGCAGGGGGAATGTTTTTCAGCCATCTAGAATGATTGCAAAGGAAATCAGTTGGCTTGGAAAGAGGTTCAAAAGGCGTCGTCAAGTGGAAATGTACATTATAATTTTAAAGATTGTGTAAAATATACAGTATATTTAGCCTAGATCCACATACACGTCTTCGTAATAAAAGAAGGAGAGACTATTTGCCAACAAAATGTTAATATCTCGATGACAGAATTGTGGTGATTTTTCTTTATTTTTTCCTTCCTTTTTTTTCTTTCAGGTGTTTTAAATCTTGGGTTTAGATTTTGCTACCTTTCTGTTAGATTTCATTTAAGAGGGGATTTTTGGTCACTTTAATCTGTTATTCAAGTCTGTTCAGAAGGGAAATAACCCTTTCATACCTGAATTCAGTCAGTATTCGGGCGAACATCAAGACCATATTATTGACTACAATTAATTAAAATTTTTATATGCCCACAGCTAGTCAGGTAATTAAATTATATTTACATTTTGTAAAGTAGAACTACCTCAACCTCTGTTTAGAAGTGCTTGTGTGTTTGCATGACACATTCTTCTGCCGTTCTTTCCTACTGTGTTCTTCAACTTAAAATCTGAAGTGTAAGGTTTTGTGAAAAAATTATTAAGGCCCAGAGTTCTTTAAAATTAGAAGTTATTTGCTGTACGGAGTAAACCATTCAAGATTTAAAAACTTTGATTATGTTTTAAACTTTTAAACCTCTTTACAGTTTGTATAACTTCTTTTTAAATTTATTTGATTGCATTTGTGGTATATTTATGGGATGCCTCGCTTGGCTAATTTAGTATCACTATGCCACGTGTTTGGACGATCGTTAGTGTATCTCTGTGTCTGATGGAAAAGGGGGGGCTCCAGTACAGAAGTTGTTTCCCACCCCTTCAGTCTGAATCTTAATCCCTTCCCTCCCAAATCAGGAAAGCTATTTCAATGACCTAGCCTGTTTTAAGTTGCTTCCTGTAGGAGATACGTAATGTCAGTGTCTACTAATGATTTGCAAAATAAAAATCTCAGTGCTTAGAGAGTAAACCTCTGAGCTCGGTGCTCACTTTGGCTTTGAAGAACATGGAGGGGGGAGAAAAATGAATCCGTATTTGAAAACCCAATAAAAACATAGTTTCTTAAATCTGGCCCTAATTTTCTGAGACAGGTGATGTATGTTTAGAAAATCACTCACAGAATGAGTGCCCTTGCAGGCAAGCAGAAAACATTCCAGAAAACTGGCAAAGACACTTTGAAAAATTCTCAGGAAATATTTTATCCCAGTGACTACTTCCTGGTAAATATTTAAAAATAAAAAGTACACACACACAGATAATCTCAAGTTTTTTAATATAGTCAGATAATGATACTACACTTGAGTTGTACACATCTTTTCTTGGGAATAAATGAAGCAAAAACTGGTTTCAGTTGATCCAGGTATTGCAATCGTTGAGAAATTAAATGCACAAAGCCTTGAACTAGGAGTCAGTGGCTTTGGTAAGTGTATTATGCCATGCCAGCCCTATAAGGAGTGAAAGACTGGAAAAGAATCTGTCGGGTTCTTGGAGTTATTTTATCAGGACAGTTTCCATGCCCCTTCTGATGCTTGCACAGTAGAAATTTCCCCGATTTCATGAGAGCTTCCGGTGTAATTGAAGTACCCAGAGCTACAAGAGTTGGACTAAGAAACTAAAGTAGCAGATAAGCCTTTACTTATCTGAAAATAGAGAAGGGGTTTGAGTCCCTAAAGACATGCATATTTTTTAACATTAAAAATAAATAAACAAAACTCTTAAAGCAACATAGGATAAGAGAATACCTGTCCAAAACCAAGAAACCTGACTTCCTAACAGTGGTGGGACTTGTGCGGAGTGGTTGCTCCTCCCCAGGCAGGAGCTCATCAGCATGACCGCGAAAACGCAGGGACCCCTCAGAGACTGCCAGTTTGGCTGACCTGGAGGAAGTTAGAGATTCTACTCCTGAGAACCAACATCAAGTCAGCTCCCAGGGACTCCTGTTCTTCACCTTTCCTAGAGAAGCCGAAGAAGCCAAGACAGAAAAAAATTATCTCCAGAATCTCATTCCCTTGTCCCAAGAGAGACCACTCAAGACTTTATTATCTTGGCGGGTCAATATGGCAATGCTTGGCCAAGGCCTGTGGACGATGAGCTTCTTTCTCATTTTCTATAACAACGTTCTGTCCTCCTACCTTGCATTTCAGTTGCTTAACTGCCTCCACCATGAAGAATCTCTTGGGATTTCGTGGTAGGCAGTGGCTCCACAACTTCAAAAAGCTGGGGATGTTCTTATGCTCGAGTCTGCATGCAGGCTCCCTGAGGAAGACCACAAGCGCCTGCTGGGAACAATCTGTACAAAATGAAAGAAGAGAATAAAGAGCTACTCTGCCTCATGGAAAACTTGAGTCAAAACAATCTGGTCAGAAACTATTTGGCTGGCAGAGCATATTCTTTCCGCTTTCTTTTTCTTTGAGATGGAGTGGACTGGGATTGTACATTTTTGGTTCTTTTCTTTTATACTTTTAGGAATATGAGCATAAGGAATAGTATTTATATTCTTGAGGACTTTCCTTGCTCAGTTGCAACTGAACTTTTGATTTTCTGTTGTGTGTGTGTGTGAGAGAAAAAGTGTGAATGTGTGTGCACTCCCACACTCACACATGTGACTGCATGTGACAGAGGATCATGAAAGGATTGTTTACTTTTTTTTTTAAGGTTTTATTTGTTTATCTGAGAGAGAGAGAGAGAGAACAAGTGGCAGGGTGAGGCAGAGGGAGAGAGAGAGAGAGAAGCAGACTCCCCGCTGAGTGGGAAGCCCGATGTGGGGCTTGATCCCAGAACCCTGGGATCATGACCTGAGCTAAAGGCAGATGCTTAACCCATTGAGCCACCCAGGTGCCCCTACACTCTTTTTTAATTCATAGAGGCCATGCACCGTAGGCAGGGAAGCAGAATTCCAAACAAAAATGATTACTGAGACTGATAATGTTCATTTCTAGGCCACACCAATAGATATCCAGCAACAGCTTCAAGTCGAAATAAAGGTCCATATTCTTTCCCTCTGGGATGAATATCTGGCCCTGCATTAAATTAGTTTATGCCAGATTATGCCACTGTAACTAGCTATCTCCCAAGCTGTCGTGGCATAAAACAGTAGAAGTTTATTTCTTGCTCACATGCATATCCGCAGCTGGTCTGTTGAGGCTTTGGTCCCCGTGTCGTCGTTCCAGGACCTAGGCTGAAGGAAGAGCTGCTGTATCTGTCTGAGATATACTGGCCTCGAGGAACAGGGAAAAGAGTAGGAAAACTGGAAGAACTCTAGATGGTGATGGCTTTTGAAGAATTTTGCTCAAAACTAGCATACGTTGCTTCTGCTCCCATTTCGTTGGCCAAAGTGGGTCATATGGTAAAGCCAGACATCAGTGGGCTGGGAAGTATTCGCTTCCCAATTGGAGGAGAACTGTAGGTTCCGTGACAACTGGAAAGAGCAGGGAATCATTGTGAGTGAATAAGGAAATAGGTGTGTGTGTGTGCGTGTGTGTGTGCGTGTGTGTGCGTGCGCACATGCGTGTGTGTATGTTTTCATTATAAATTTAATAGTTAAATAAATTAGTAACAAATTAATAATAAATTACATGTATACGGTTGCCCCAACAAAGCTGAAAAGGAGTGACTGAGAACAACCCTTGAGTGACTAGGAACAGACCTACCACTCAGGCGTTGAATTTGCTTGATCCTCTTTCACTCTGATAGAAATTATTTTTAAGTGACTAGATTTGTACGAATCCAGCTTGCAGAAGATCATTCAAGGCCTGAGAAATAAGGCTAGAGTTAAGAATTATTGAAGGAGTAGGATGTCTCAACATGAATGTGATCCTTGCTTTCAGGAAAATAGTACACATAAACACAGCCATGAATCCCCACCTTAACTGAGTGGAACTCACATATCTATGTATCTTCCACATTTCATTCTTCTGTGGTTCTCTATTAGCTGACAGCAAGATGCTTTGCTACACATTAAGAAAAAATTGCCTTTAAAAAAGTTCCTTACATTATGGGGAGATAAAATGGGTGTTTATCAGTTCGTTCACTGATTTGAATATTCAGTGGGCAATAATCTTTTTTTTAAATTTTTTTTATTAACATATAATGTATTATTTGCCCCAGGGTACATGTCTGTGAATCATCAGGCTTACACATTTCACAGCATTTGCCATAGCACATACCCTCCCCTTATAATCTTAAATTTATTCTAAAAAACCTGTATTTTAGTTCTACTAGTAACTTAGAATGTACTGGAAAGAAAAGGTTATGCATATTAGTAAAAAAAACTATACTTGGTAAACATTTAAGACTTATTCAGGCCTTTTGTGCATCGCAATAAACTCATTATAATAATTCAAAGAGTGCAAAGAAGAGGTATCCTGTCGCCATGATGCAGACTATAAGTCAGTCTCTTATTACTACAAAACTTGATGTTTCATCCTGTACCTGTGATTGGAGTTATAAAGCAATCTTGGGAGAAGGATTGTGGTGGTACTGTACAGTTCCATATAATGTTAATTATTGCATCATTCATGTCTGTCTGTAGTTGGGATGGATACTCTGGCATTGGTTTTAACAAAACTAGCCTAGTGTATGGCCAACTAAATACACCTTCAATAAATAGGGACTTCACTTGAGAAATTCCATCTGAAGACAAAAGAGTCATTCATCTAAAGTAGTACTCTAATAATGAAGCTAAGTCAGCCATGTAAATTATCCTAAGCCAACAACCATGAGTGTGTTGAAACGTTAATACCTTTGATATACTTTAATAGTGTTAATTGCATCCACTGCAGACATCTTGTGGTGGTTGAGTCACCCAAAATCTTTCAGAAACAGGGTGCCCACCATGTTAACCAGTTCAAATGAAAAAACAAAGCACCTACTATTCTAAATCACATGGAGACCCATGATGTCTTTTTCCCCATTTCTCTTGAATATTTTAATGAACATGTAAGAAAGAAGACCTACTTAAATTGGAGCCAGTGTGACCATTGAAATTTTAGGAGACTTGCAAGAACAACATAAATACATATGCCTCTATATAATGATTCATAAACTTTTCACAGTAGACCAGGTTCCTTCTGGCCAGCTAACTTTCTGATAATAATAAAATTTAATTTGGCCCTAATTTGAATTTTTGGTCATTTAAAAAGAATAATATTCCTTTGAGTTAGCTATGGAAAAAGTATTTGCTGTGCCGAGAATAATGGAAACCAAAAAATATACTTAAAATGTTTAGCTGGGAGAACACGCCGTTCCCAAGCACTCAAGAAACACCAATTTAAAAATTCAATGAGATTGTAACATGAGAGGAGGCCTGCCAAACTGGGCAGCAAATTTGCTGTGCTCAAAATATCCCCTTACTTGACTGGAGCCTTCCAGAACCTTATCCACCTGACTTTCCAAACATCACTACATGATATTTCTTTAAAGAAACAGCTTGTAAATCTCTTAACTCACGAAGACTTCCAGCCTTTTCCACAATTAGTCTTTGTTGGTGAAGTCCTACTGAACTGTTTTTTCTTGGCTACCTTGATTTTTATAACCTCCCAGCAGTGATTAACAATTGACGGTGTTCAAAAGTCAGTTATTTAAAAAATAAGCCTCCTTCTCAAAACAAAGTAAATGTCCCAGTTTTACCAACAATATCATTATATGGGGAAATATTCACAATGTATTATTATATGAAAAAAGTAGTCAACTAAAGATATCACAACAATTAACATTTTGATAAGTAACATGTATTGAATGATGTGTTGTTAATGGGACAAGAGTTGTTGTTTCTTTCATTGTGGTTTTGTGTTTTCTAATAAGATTTCAATACTGAACATGTACAATTAAGAAATAATATAATACTCTTGAAAACCAAGGTACAGGCTGGAGTGAGTTTCCACAATGACTTTTTCCCGTGCCCATTGATGTGCAGTTCCTGAGGCCCCAAGGAGACCACCTTCTTCTACACATCTGTCTCTCAACAGAGGCCATATCATATTCTAAGCATGTAGGAAAGGCAGCTGAGGCAAAGTGAGTGACTTTTCCTCAAGTAGAATCACAGTTTTGTGGCAGAAGAGCATGCCTAGCACCAAACCATCTTCCGGATTTACTGAGTGAAAAGGTTTGCTTGGTTTTTGTGCAGAAACTGAACTACTGGCTATCTCCCTCTTCAACTAGTTGATTTCAGTCTCCAAACATCTGTTGACTTATGATCCCAAAGCTCCGTGGTCTCCCTGAACTAAGGGAAATTGGATGTTCCTGAGGAGTAGGTCCTGCCCTTTTGGGTGGTGGTTACAGGGCCAAGGAATGTGGTCAGGGTGACCAGTAGTGTCAACTCCATCTAACCTATCTAGAAGAGGCTTTGAACATAAAGAGGTTCTATTATCTGAAGAAGTGGGGAAGGATGTTGGGCAAGCAAAAATAGGCACCCACTATAGAGTTTAAGAGAAATTCCTTTTACATGTAATAATTACAAAATTTCTAATGAAATACTATCATGCTAGGGAGCCAAATGGATTGAATTTTCTCAGGTAATGTAATGTGGTAACCATAGTAGAGATTGGTAGGCCAGTCTGGTAGCCATTCTCCTGTTCTGCCCCACACTTAGGTTTTCTATAGATTTGCAGCAACCTGATACTTTGCCTTGTGGCCCCAGAGCTGCTATGGGGGGGGCAAATGGGTATGGGTTGGGTTGCAAATAGAGAGCAAATGAAAGTATAGAAATGTGATTTGAATGACCCTTAAAGCTTTCACAGAATATTGTGCTAGCCAGCAAGAGCACAATGAAAAAGAGGTTTTTCACACTCTCCTCAAATGTCATTTAGATGGATCTTGGTGAAATGATGACACTGGCAATAATGATTCCTTTTTAATTCTGTAAGCATTAAAGTGTATTCCAAGTGTAATATGCTGTGGGGAAACAGTAGCATTTGGCTGATGGGTGTTAGTCAGGGCTGCAGGGACTCACTCAGTAGAAATTGTAAGGCTCTTTTTTTTCCCTCCAACTCAATGTGATGGTCAAAGTCAAATTTGATACCATTGAGGTATGTGTGATTATTTTGTTTGATTGCCTCATCAGTAGGTGGTAAATAAGAGTTCATTTTGCACTTAGATTGAGATATCAAGGTGCTGGACCTATAGCTAGAGCACAGGGAATATTTGAGACTTTCAGAAATAGAACAGCAAGTTGCGAGAGTGGTGGCAAGGAACCATCCACCACAGCTGGGATGTGGTTTCTTCTCATTTATTATTTACTAGTTGCAGTTTTGTTGTATTTGACTCTGAGACTTAAAAGCTTAAATGCCTACCCATTTTAAAAATCCAGCCTTTTTGAGGGTTTGATTTAGCTGAATTCTGGTTAAGATTTGATTATTCGTGTTTACATCTGCATAGAATTTCAGTTCATAATCTTTGTTGCTCTTGTGAAAAAATAAAATGAAGTTATCTAGAAAAGCTTTTATTTTTTAATTTTTTTAAGATTTCATTTATTTATTTGAGAGAGAGAGAGAGCTCAGGCGTGCACAAAGCAGGGGAGGCACAGAGAGAGAGAGAGAATTTCAAGTAGACTTGGTGCTGAGTACGGAGCCCGACACAGCCTCTCCCTCTGCCACTCCCCCTGTTTGAACCCGCTCTCTCTCTCTCTCTCTCTCTCAAATAAATAAATAAAATCTTTTTTTTTAAAGATTTTATTTTTATTTATTTGAGATAGAGACAGTGAGAGAGACCATGAGAGGGGAGAAGGTCAGAGGGAGAAGCAGACTCCCCATGGAGCTGGGAGCCTGATGTGGGACTCGATGCCAGGACTCCGGGATCATGACCTGAGCCGAAGGCAGTTGTCCAACCAACTGAGCCACCCAGGCGCCCAATAAATAAAATCTTCAAATAAATAAAATCTTAAAAAGAAAAGACTTGCTGGCTCATAATTAAGTTTAGCGAATACCCAGAAATTAGATATTTCCTCCTTACTAACCACTGTGTTATATTGAAAGAGAAAGCAAATCTGAAGCTTGAAAATTTAGAAGGCAACAATCTGTCTATGACTCAGTAGAAACTCGCCACATTTTCCAAATGTTAAGGTCAAAACATGCATTTCCTACTTCCCCTGAAATATGAGTGTGATTTTCAAAGGCAAAGCCTTCATATAAGGACTCTCAAAGGAGTACTAGATAGGACTCTCAAGCCATATGGTAATTGCCCTTTGTGCCTTCAAAGAGAAGGCCCACATTAGCCAATACAGTATAGTCCGTTTTGAACTGCACTTGTGGATCTCAGAGACACCTCTCCTAAGAGAAAGACTTTCCAGAGCTTTTATTTCCAGTTTGGTTCTTGGGTATATCTGAATGTTGCCTACAGGACAGGAATGAGTAGATATTAGGTCTGTGCTGGTACCAATTACTTAAAAAACCCTCATGCCAGGCAAAAAACTCAAGATTTAGAAATTGTCAATCACTGGAATGACAGGGGACCGGGGGATGCCAGAAGAAGCAGACGCTCTGGGATAGGGACCACCAGAGCCTCTGCTTCCCTGAATTCAATGACAAATCTCAGTCCATGTCCAGCCGGATCAGTGGGACGGGGCTGAAAGTGTTTGCTCTTCCTGTTGGGGCCTGTGCAAGATCTGGCCTTTGGTCTGTTTCCCTAACATCCAGCAGATAGCTCTGTCCCATTAAACATTATGCTGCACAGACGTTGTTTCCCTGAATTCAATGCACAGACGTTGTGCTTTCAATGTAGGCACACAGGCTCAGGCCCGCAGCCCATGTTAGTGTGGATGGTTTTTTGCCGTTGCCCCAAGAGCACTCTGCACTCTCTGGCTTTTGCTATGGGGAGAAATGAACGTCTGAGTAAATGGAAATGCAGTGATCTGAGCAGGTTCCAACCCAACAGCAGAGGAAGGGGACTGGGTAGAAACTTGTTATAATAGGCTGTTTAATTTTGTTTGGAGAAACTGGACTTTTGACAGATGAACTTCTTTTCCCTTGCATTCGTATTTATCTAACAGAGTTGTGGTTGGGAAATGATCCAGGATTCACAAGGTCAAAAAGTGACCTGGTTCACATACTGTAGAGTCCTCCCATCTCACTCCACAAGCTTCTCCAGGCAGGTGGTCCCGTGTGTTGTTGGTACGTCCACCCCGGAATGGTCACCCAAAGGACATATCGGCCTTTTGGGTTTGACCCCCAGAGATTCTAGCAGCCCCGTCAAACTCGCCTCAGTTCTGGATATCCAGCTTAGCTTGTCCAGCTGTACTCCGCAGCTTGAAACCATTCTAATGTGCTTGATGAATGAACGTCTTGTTAGAAGGCATTGGGAATTAAAGCCATTAGAAAAATTAAAGAAATAACAATACTTTGGATTTTTGTAATACCTTTCTTCGTGAGAAAATACATTTTCATAGACCATCCAGTTGTATTCTTTCTTTCATTACCCAAGAGTAAAAGGATAAAAGAATGTTGGATAAGTATTCTCAGCCTTATCTTTGAAAGCTAAAAAAAAAAGGATCATAAAGAAGTATTTCCTCCTTCTCTGTAGCCCTCTGGTTCCCTGGTGTATAAATAAGACATTTTTCCCTGCCTGAAACTCAGCCTTTGTGTTCGGTAATCTGTGGTTTTGTTATTATCCAAAAACTTGTGGATCGACGTTAAAGATAATCTTAATAGATAGCTAAGTACCTTTGTGCTACCTGCTCATTTTACCCCCATTTCTGGTAGGCCTACTTATGCAGACTTACCTGAGAACAATTTTGCTTTGTAGTAACTTGTACAATGCTCACCAGTTTCTCCTTGATTAAGGTAGAGTGCTAGTTGGACTGGCCATTGGACTCACACATTTCCCTTTCTTGTATTTTTCAGAAATTGAGGCAAAGGAAGCATGCGACTGGCTCCGTGCTGCCGGGTTCCCGCAATACGCTCAGCTGTATGAGGGTAGGTTGGCCTTCCCTCCACTCTTCATAAAGAGAATGAGTTCAAAATGAACCTCACATATCCCGTGATGTATTTGGACTTCCAAGTCTCTTCACCATTTTTCCTCGCTCTTTCCCTCAGCCTTTGCAATCCCAGGGCTTACGCTGATGCCAATTTAGACATGAGTATTGCTGCCCAGACCTACCTGATTTTCTGCTCGACACCACTTCTCACTTCTTCACTTTCTGCTTCTCCTCCTCTCTTCACCGCCAGTCCCAACTCTGCCTTTTCCTTCCAGCCTTCTACCATCAGCAGCTTTCGTGATTGCTATCATTATGGAAGTGGAGTTGACACACAGTGTTACAGCGGTTTCGGGTGTTCGCCGTAGTGATTCAACAATTCTGTACATCTCCTTCCTCCCTCTGTCTCCACCAGGGCTTCCCATTGGCCAAACATGAAAGGAAGCCAAAGGACTTGGATCCACTTGAATGTGCCATCCACGTGGGTGACTCGGGGCACAAGGCAGGGTATAGAAAAGTGGAGAGTGGATCTGTAGGCCTGAAAAAAGAGATCTAGCACACGAAGCAGCATCGAGTTCTCTTCCTAATGGCATAAAATGTATGTAGGATAGAAAGAATCAACACAATTCACCTGCAGTCACTGGTGAATCTCACTCACTCACCTGGAAGTTCCGTTTTATACTTTAGAAAACAAAACAGAGCAGTCGTTCTACTTCTCTAACTTGAATTCCCTGAGAACAAAGGAAAGCGTATCTCAGAATACGCTTTGAAGTCGAGTCTCCGATACAAGTTTTTATAAACCTTAGCCTATAGGCAAGGAGGGTTTTATAATTTTGGTCTAAGCAACTCTATTCCCATGCCCCACCACGTTTCCTGATGATGAGGGAGAGACCCAAAGAGGTTACATGACTTCCCCAACTTTAAAGGGTGGAGGAATCAGTATTAAAATCAGTCTCTTGAGCCATAACACAGTGGTTTTTCCCTATAATGTGAAACTCTCTTTGTAAGCTCACAATATATGCAGTTTAAACTGAACTGTCTACAAATGCCTAAGAAAAGCAAATGTCTTCTCTTTAGATAGTATCAATTGTATTTTGCTGATACCCTAAAGTGACTCAAGAGTTTGCTACAAAAAAAAAATTTGAGGCCATTGAACTTGGATTATTTTTGGAAATTTCCTTCCTAAGGTGGAAAAAAAATCTGCTGTGAGTAAAAGGTGCCTGTCAAATTGTGTTTAAACCACACGCATTGAATAAACATCATAGGAAAGAGCAAATAGCATAGAGCCTACGATCTGCCGGGTTCTGTTGAAAGTACTTCACCTATGTTGTTCATTTCATATTTTTAATACCACAGGGTAAATATTATAATTCTCATCATCCCCATTTTACAGATGAGGAAACACAGGCCCAAAAGAGGCTAGTAGGCAAGTTGCCCCCAGTTCTACAGCTAGAGGTTAGCAATGCCAAGGTTCAAAGCCAAGGCAGCTGGGCTTCAGTGTCTCTGTTTTTCATTATTACACATGCTCTCTCTCTAGCAAAACAAGACAGTCTTCATTCTGGCACCATCTGGAATGCACTTACATTACATTTACCACCAGAAAGGATTGTTTCTGTTTCCAACTCACATTAAGGTTTCCATACCTTTAGATTTATTATGACTTGCAAGGTGGAGGTAATGCAAAATATAAAATGAGAAAGAGAAAGAATGGCAGGGTGGTGATAATGAATTGACACTGTCTGTTAGATTTGACTATGCCCTCTATTAGAATGATCTCTAAATTTTTCCCTCTATGGATAAGGTACCTAAAATGAACACTGCATGTTGAGAATTGCCCTTGACCTCCAAAGTTGGCATGAATAGTCTGTGGGGGGAAAGTCATGATGTTGGAATCTGTTCTCTTTGGGTAGAATCAGTTTTTTCAGTATTTTGCTGATAGTCTAAAGTGACTCAAGATTTTGCTACAGAAGGACACATTTGAGGCCATTGAGCTTTTGGGTATTTTGGGGAAATTTCCTTTCTGAAGAAAACAAAATCTGCCAAACTAAGTATTTCTGAACTGATCAAGATAAAAGTCAGTGACATTAGGTGGATGGTAAGAGTATAAAAAGCTCTTCATTTAAGCAAATGTCTGCAATTATGAACTACAACGATACAGGCACATAGAATTTGATCCTATCCAAGGGCAAGCACTTGGTTATTCTCATATTTCACACTTCTTTTGTATCCTTAAAAACATTTATTTGATAAAAATAAAACTACCTACTATCTTAAACGTTACCAACACATCCATCAACGGGGGATGATTGCTAACTGCCAAGATCATGTGTACAGAACTGTGGTGGTCAAAAGATACTGGTGCCCATTCAGATAAAAACAAGATGCAAAAATCTTCTCTGTTTCTCTCTCTCTTTCAGATTCCCAATTTCCCATCAACATTGTGGCTGTCAAGAATGATCATGATTTTCTTGAAAAGGATCTTGTAGAACCTCTTTACAGGTAAATCGTGTGATTTTGTTACTTTCAATTATGCAGTCTCCAACAGGTATCACTGTATTGAAGGGCAAGTTCAACAGCTCCATAAGTATTTAGTGAGTGCTTACTATGTGCCAGGTCTAGGTCTGGGTTCTAAGCATGCCACGGTGAGCATGATTAGACCCTGGTTTTATGGAGCTTAAATCCTAGTCGGAGTCTTCTGAAAATAGATTGAGGAAAAAGAAAGAGAGAATCAGTGAGAAAAAGAGAAGGAGGGGGAAGTTATCTCAGGGAGTGTTCAGTGCTATGAACAAACTAGATTAAGATGAAGCCGTAGACCGTGGTAACTGGGGTCAGAGGTGGGTTAGTGGAAGGAGGCAGCAGGGGAGGCCACAGCATGAGTGGCCCTGAAAACCTCCATTGGAGAAGGCCCTGAAAACCTCCATGAGTTTTTCAAACTTGGTTGTATTTTTTGCAAAGACTAATGATTATATCAGCAAACTAGACTACATAAGCTCAAGTAGTTGTATCAGCAACCTGGAATATTTAAGCCTTTGCTATGTGATAGATGCTGGACAGAAACAAAGATGTATATGAGTACTTCCCTCTCCTCAAAGAATTTATAATCTGGTTGGAGAAATCTAGTTAAAGAAAAATGCATGAATACATGAACAAATAAGTAATAATTGTAATTCGAGTGATAGGAAAAGATGCCAATGTAACCAATATGCAGGAACAATTAAATGCTGCATGAAAGTCTGTATGTCTGTAGGAATTTGAAGTTTCCTAACTAAAGCCCTGGAGAGAGGTCAGGATTGGAGATAAATATTATTTATAGAAGGTGAGTCATTTTTCCACGGCCACACAGCTAGTTATGGGCTGAAATGACCTTAAAACAGAGTACTTCAGAGCACCTGGCTAGCTCATTCAGTGGAGCATGCACTCTTGATCTCGGGGTTGTGAGTTCGAAGCCCACATTGGGTGTAGAGATTCCTTAAAAATAAAAAAAATCTTTTAAAAAAGTGCAGTACTTAAAATTTGCAATCCAGTAGTCTTTCTAGCACATTCTGCATTGACAAAGAAAGATGGTAGTTTAATTGGAAACTAACGATGAGCAAAACTTTTGTCAAGATGGGAGAGACCAGTGTATGTTAGGATAGTGTGCAAATAATCTTAGTCTTCCTGAATCTTCAGACATACATTCAGTCTGTGGTTCCTATATGGAAAGAAGATAGATTTGCATTAAGAAGTGATACTTGAATATTTAAGGAAAACAGTACTGTGGGTTTGCTTAACTGGGTAAAAGAGCAAAGAACTCTTAAAATCACAAATTATAGGAATGGGCTATTTGGGCTAGAAAACAAGCACAAAATGTCATTTACAAGCATTTATGAGAGGAATGGAAGGTTTGATTGTGACTCTTTAAAGGTAATGAATTGGAAAAACAGTGTTTTCAGGATGTCTGGGATATACCCCAAGCACAAGCATCTCCCTTCTCATAAGATTTCATTCAACCCAGAACTGTTCCAACAGCACCTCCTTCTGAGTTTTCCTTCTTAGGAAAGGTTTTAACCAAGGACATTTTTATAGCTGACTTTAAAAAATTAAGGAATTTTTATATTTTAATTGTATTATATTACATCATTTTCCCCATTGAATGTTTTAAATTTATGTATTCTGGTTTTTTTAAGATATTTATTTATTTGTTCGTTCGTTCGTTTGTTTGTTTATTTGACAGAGAAACAGACAGAGAGAGAGGGAAAACAAGCAGGGGAAGTGGGAGAGGGAGAAACAGGCTCCCTGCCGAACAGGGAGCCCCACGCGGGGCTCGATCCCAGGACATCGGGATCATGACCTGAGCTGAAGGCATAACGACTGAGCCACCCAGGCACCCCTGTATTCTGTTTTTAATTAAAAAAAAATTTTTAAGAATTTTATTTTACTTATTTTAGAGAGAGAGAGCACTTACATACACGAGTGGGAGAAGGGGAAGAGTGAGAGCAAGAGCGAGAGCGAGAGACAGAGACAGAGAATCTCAAGCAGACTCCATGCTGAGCATGGAGCTCTTATGTGGGGCTTTATTCCAAGACCCTGAGGTTATGACCTTAGCCAAAATCAAGAGTCGGCCACTTAACCAACTGAGCCACCCAGGCACCCAAAATTTATGTTTTCTTTAAATTAAAACATCATATATCCATACATAAATATGTGTGCATATATACATATAAAGTAAAATTCAGTATTTTGAGTGAACAGTTTTCGAGCATGTAACTACTGCCGCAACCAATATGAAGAATACCTTCATATCTATCACCCCCCAAAATTCCCTGGTTCCCCTCTGGCATCAACCTCTAACCCTACTCCCAACCCTCTTGGCAACCACTGATCTGGCTTTTGTACCTATAGCTTTGCCTTTTCCAGAGTACCCTATAAATAAAATCAGACAATATGTAGCCTTTTTTAAAATTTTTATTTTATTTTTTCAGTGTTCTAAGATTCATTGTTTATACACCACACCCAGTGCACCATGCAGTACGTACCCTCTTTAGTACCCACCAATATGTAGCCTTTTGAGCCTGGCTTCTTTTACTTAGCATAGTACACTTAAGATCCCTCCATGTCATTGGTGTATCGGTCAGTACCAACCCTGAGTACACCATATGGCTAGACTACAGTTTGTGCATTCACCAGCTGAAGGACATTTGAGTCATCATCAGTTTTGGTGGTTATAAAGCAACTATAAACATTCATATTCAAGGTTTTGTGTGAACCAAAGTCTTCATTTTTGGGGGTAAAATCCTAGGAAGGGGATCATGGGGTCCATTCAATAACTGTATTTTAACCTTATAAGAAATCACCAGACATTTCAAAAGTGATTCTATCATTCTGCATTTTCACCAGCGATGTATGAGAGTTCCCATTGCTCCACATCTTTGCCAGCACTTGGTGCTGTCAGTTTTTGTTTTTTTATTGAGGTATAGTGGACACACAATGTTATGTTAGTTTCAGGTGTACAACACTGTGACTCAACAAGTCTATACATTGTGCTGTGGAACAGCACAATGGAACTCCCATCTCTCACAAGTGGAACTCCCATCTGTCACCATGTAACACTTATAATACCATTGATTATATTCTTTAGGCCGTAACTTTGATCCGCATGGCATATGTTTGTTTTGTTTTTAGTCATTCTAGATATCTAGAGTTATCTCATTATGAGTTTAGTTCTCATTTCCTTAGTGAGTAATGATGTGGAACGCCTGTCCATGTGCTTATTTGCCCTACCTGTATTTTCTTCGAGTCTTTTGCCCATTTTTAAAATTTGATTGTTTGTTTTTTTATTGAGTTTTGAGAGTTCCTTATATGCTCTAAATGTAAATCATTTGTCAGATACGGGTTTTGTAAGTATTTTCTGCCAGTCTATAGCTTGTCTTTTAGATCTCTCTTTTTTTTAAAGATTTTATTTATTCATTTGAGAGAGAGAGAGAGAGAGAGAGAGTGTGTGTGTGTGTGTGTGTGTGTGTGTGTGTGTGTGTGTGTGCACAAGTAGGGGGAGGGGCAGAGGGAGAGGGAGAAGCAGGCTCGCTGCTGAGCAGGGAGCACGTTGCAGGGCTAGATCCCAGAACCCTGGGATCCTGACCTGAGCCGAAGGCAGAGGCTTAACTGACAGAGCCACCCAGGTGCCACCCACAACATCTACTCTTTAAAAAAAAAAAAAAAAAATGCCTTTCAGACATGTTATATCGATGACCCAGAACAATGAATGTGAAATCATTTAGAGATACAAAATTCTGAATAATACTATTAATGTCAGCCAGAAAAATCAGGAAGCCTTCTTTTCCAGAACCCATGCCCCCTCTCTGATACAGCCCACGGCAGGATCCATGCAGACATACCCCGAGAAGTATGGCTGTGTAAATGTGTCTTAAGTGTGGCGATGCCAGACGCCATCGTGTTCATCACAGGGGCCCAGCTGGCGTAAAAATGGCGAGAGTGGCAGGAGGTTGTTATAATTGGAATAATTCTTATGATAGCTGTGTCTCCACAAATATCATTAGGTAAGAAAAGTGTTTGGCTGGAAGCGTGGGAGCTGCGATTCTTGGGGTGTAGGAGGGGTGGGTGAAACAGAGGACAAGGGGTAGTCAGGCAGGGTGGATCAAAGGAAGCAGGCACGGTAGGGAGGCAGAGACCGAGGTAGCTTGGCTAAGGGGACACGGATGCAGTTTCTTTCCCTTCATTACAAGTTCCACCAGGACACTGAGGTCCCTTGTGGCAAATAGGGGAAAACCAACAGAAGGAAGACCTCTAGCCTGAGGGGACTGACCGCACTTATAAAACTCTGAGATGGATGAGTGGTTAATGAGACACTCACCCACTCAAATGGTGTATAATGATTGATGCCTGGAGAGCAGTAAGGGGCGGTTGTGATTTTATTCCTTTTCTCACGGGTACTCTGCAGACGCAGTGATAGAGTTGGTCTTGTGTTTTATTTTGAAGCTTTGTGGGCTCCGCATTTCTCATGCATATTTGAAGTGCTGAGCTAATGCAGAATCATGAAGGGAACCATAGCCAGAGGGCACGTAACTTCTGCCAGGTAGACAAATGAAGACGAGAGGGCTGAACGTCTCCTGCAAATGTTACCCGCGACGAGAATTTTACTCATCTTTGGTTTTCTGGAAGCGTCTCACCTGTGTAGACAGTTAGTGTCCTAGGTCCTAATTACACGTAGTGAGTTGCGGAGCGGCGTTAACTTTTTGACTGGATAAATATAGCATACTGAGCATGTTGATGACAAGAAAGACCCATGCCCGGCCTGGAATATGTAGAGGTGTACCTCCTTGCTTTGAGGTCTTGGACTCTAGACATAGTGTCATTGCTGTTTTCACTGAAGGTGTGAACTTCCAAGCTGCTGTGTCTTACCATACCCCCTGCGACTCTGACAGTGCCAGCACATAGTAGGTGCTCTGCAAACATTTGTGACTGCAAGTCAGAGTAGTGCAGTTGCTTATTTTAGCAACCTCAATTACAATTTTGTTTTGACGTTCTTTGATTGAACTCTTAATTGAAAAATATTTTCCCAGGTGAGTAATGAAAAGCTAATTGCAAATCTAAGTGCCTAGATGAGCTAATTGAAACCGTTAACTGTATCAGAACGTAGGAATAGCCAAGGTGTGAAAATGGCTTGCAAAGTTTGTCACCTTTGAGGCAAACTGCAGCAAGTCAAAGCCCCTAAATGGAATTTTTAAAGGTAAGTAATATGTTCTATTCACATTTTGATTTGCAGTATTCACTCAGACTGATAGCATAGGGCCCTTGATGTTGAAGGTGATCTGTGAATTTCCAATTTAATGTTAGGCCAGTAAACTGTCCATGTAACTTATGTTGTTAATAAGTACTAGTCAATTGTATTGTGTGTAAAACTAGGGCATTACCTTGTTCGGTACCATTCAGGGAGATGTGGAATTGATTAGGATTCCAGAGTGCATCTATCACTGCCCTTTGTATTTAAAAAGATAATTAATGGCCATGGTTTTCATGTGGGGCAGGGGAGCTTGTGGAGGAGAGTGCTGACAAAAATGATGTTTATGATTTACTTCTGCATACAAACACACATTTCTGAGTATGTTAAATAACAATAATAATATTGAATAATGGTAGTCTTTATGAATATTGATATATATTTTAGATATTTTCTCTTTTAGAATATTTATCACAGAATATGTACAGTATTATATACTATGTTATGTCATATAATGACATATGACAATTAACTGGACTGAAACCTTGGACACATCATTGAGGGAAATGTATAGGGGTTACATGATAATCATGGTCACTTCCAACTTTAAAATTCTGAGCTATAAAAAAAGAAATACAGATCCCAGTAAGCGGTAATTTTATTTTTTTTTAAACACAAAGTGTTTGTTATCTACGAAGCACCACTCTAAGCATTCTACAAATATTTATTTACTTCTTATAACAACCCTATAAAGTAAGCTCTAACTAACGTGATTCCCATTTTACAGATTAGGAGACTGAGGCACAGAGGTATAAAATAATTGGCCCACTTACAGCTAGTGAATGGCATTGCTAGGATTCAAAGCCAGACAGGCTGCTTCTGGAGTTTCCAAAGAAAGCTTAGGTCTTCCTGTGAAATGCAATTTGGAGTGCTTTCCATTTCTTTCTTTGAGGGTAATTTTTCCAAAGATGTCCACGTGAGTTCATGAGTTTGACCTATAAATCCTAAGAATGGAAACTATGGTTGCATCTCCACCTTACTCTTCACGGAACTCCATATTTAAAAATAATAATAATTAAAATAAGAGTTGAAAGCACATGGTTCTTTTGCGAAGCAGTTAGATCTGATTTACCATCAGGAGAGTAGCAGCCCCTTTTCGTTCACTCCTGCAGCTCGGTTCATCCAGGCTGTCTCTTCAGGTCTCTCTGCTGCAGAGACCAATAAGCCAAAAACCTCACCCTAAGGTCTCAGGCTAATGCAGTGGTCTCAACCTGGAAAGGGAGGAACATTTATGTCCCAGTCTCAATATCCAGGGACGTTCAACATCACAGCTGGGCCATGCTACCGGCATCTAGTGGCTGGAGGTCTGGGATGCCGCCAAGCCTCCTATAATGCGCTGGGCATCCCCACAACCAGGAATGGTCTGGCCTCAAGTGCCAATTGTGGCAGAGTTGAGAAATGAGTAAATGATGATTTACTTGGACGAATGATATCACTAGAAGTATAGATGCAGGGGAAGGGGTTTCAGAGAGGGCTTCGTGGAAAAATGACCCTAATAGGCCAGTAGGGCTTATCCAGACAAGAACACATGAAATTTTGATGTGCCTCTTTTGAACTTTCAGCTCTTGCATATTTTAACTAAGTTAATGTGCTGGAAAGACATCTTTATCCCTACCCCCACCTCCACTATGAACCTTACCACAATGTAGCCTATATGGTATAGGGCAGCTTTGGGGTACAGACAGGTACAGACATGGCAGGGTCGGAGATAAAGAATTTCACACAGGCACACACACACGCACACACACACACGAAAAACGTTGGTCTTTGTATTTTAAAATGGCCTCTTATGTAACCTTTTCCAACCAGCTACTCAAAATGACTTCTATGTGTATAAACTTTCAGGAAGAATACACAAGAAACTACAAAATAGGACAGCAAATTGAGGGGAGAGTTTATATTTTTAATTACATATATATTAGATCTCTATTAGATATTTTGTATTGTATTATTGAAAACATTAGCAATGTTTTTAAAAGTGCCTTCTTTTGCCAGATAAATAATAGATGACAATGGCTAGCATTTAGTGGGTACTTACCATTGCTTAGTATACTAAGCTCTTTACATTGGTGTCATTTCATCTTCACAAGGACCTATGAATAAGAGGTGTTGTTAGTATTGCTGTAATTCAGAAGTAAGGGTGACCAGACTCCCCTTGGTCTGAGCAGCTGGGGGTGGTGAGGCCCCTTTCTGGGGCAGCAGGCAGCTGTGGAGTGTGACCTCGGTCTGAGCTTGGGAAGGTATGATGAGCTGAGGTGCCTGGGCGACTGGGACCCGGAAGAGATGTCCAGCATGAGGCAGGTGTGCAGGTCCGGCCAGGGACCTCAGCCGGAGACGGAGATGCAGAGTCATCCACACATACAGGTGGGAAGGTCCTGAGAGCGCGTGAGGTCACTCGGGGACAGTACGAGCGAGGAAGGGGACCACCTCTGAACGGAGCAGCCCATATCCGGGAAGCAGGCAGGGAAGGAACCCAGAGACAACCCCAGGGCCCAGAGGGAGTGCTCCAACCTTCCAGTAATCCCGGCCTGTTTGTGCTTTGCTTTTCACCTTCGAACCTCTCAGAGAAATCTCTGGTTGTGACCCGTGCTTCAACTTGGACCGGTTCTCACTAGAGAAATTATCTGGATTACATGCAATAGTTGTGAACAGTTAAAGGCTAAAACACCCCATCTGGTTTTTCCAATGCAGGTGTATGTGAATTTAAAATATGTCTGAAATCCTGCAAACTAAGCAAGTCCAAGAAAACCTGCACCTTTTCTTAAGTTCTTTACTCTTGGGCCACTGTGGCCGTTGAAACTTATTGATTTTCCAATGGGTCTTACACTCTGCCTTGAAACCTTGATTATTAGAACCTATATCTTATTTAAAATTATCTTTCTGGGGATGTAATGTACAACCTGGTAACAAGAGCCAACGATACTGTATTGTATATTTGAAAATTGCTAAGAGACTAAATCTTTAAAAAGTTCTCATGACAAGAAAAACAAAGTAACGAGGTGTGGCTGCGGATATTGACTAGACTCATGGTGGTGCTCATTTTGCAATATGCACAGACATCAAATCATTAGGCGCCACACCTAAAACAAACACAGTGTTATATGTCGATTATATCTCAATAAAAAAGTTATTTTACAAATCCCACCGTTGCACACCCACATCCTCTCCCCTGACGACAACATACATATGCTTCGTTTCTTCTGTACCTAGATCTGTTTGTGCTGCCCTGTTTTCCTCCCATACTCCAGCTAATATACAGGCGCAGTTGCTTGTGGGTTTCTGATCTGGAAGAGAGGTCAGCCTTTCTGCAGCAGTGTGGCCTGTTGGAGAACAGCGAGAATGAAAAGCTCAGCGGAGCAGAGGCATGGCCTTCCGTGGATTCCGTGGTGGCTCAGGGAGAGCCACTCGGGAACTTCTGACTACACTTTTTCCCTCCAGACGCCATAAACCCTCCCGCTGGATAGCCCGCCATTCCTGAAAGGCCCACCCTTGCTGAGTTACATACCAGAGCTGGGGTACAGGCATAGCCCTCCTCCCTGCTCTGCCTAGTCTGTTTTGTAAACTCACCCCCCTCACCCCCCTCCCCACGCCCAGCAGCAGGGAGACCTTTCCCAGGCCCTGAGCTCCTGTCTGCAAAGGGGGAGCTCATTCTCCCTTTTGCCTTTGATCCCTGGGTCTGGAAGAGTTTCCTGACTTTGTTTCTGAAGGTCTGTGAGCTCCAAGCCCAGAACACTCCTTAGCAGCCGGGGCCAGCTACCTTCAGCCCCTGATACTTGCGTGCAGGTGAGGAGTTCAGGCTGCGAGCTTGAATCACAATCCCACATTGGGGATGAATGTGGAGCTTTGCTTGTTGCTCTTCTCGTGGCTTTGGCAGGAACATGAGAAATATCACAGGAAACTGGCCATTAAATCAGCGGGGGAGACCTCAGGACCAGTCTAAGTCTGGTAGTTGAACTGTAAAATTGGAATCTAAAATGTGAAGAGGGGAAGGGTTTTGTTGTTTGGTGCACAGGCAGAGGGCCTTCTCTGTCTCCCAGACGGGCCTCCATGACAGTGGAAGTGGAAGAATCCTGTCGGAGGTTCGCCCCAGACCGCTCTCCTGTCACCCTCAGATGCTCCCAGCACGTGGGCTGCTCACAGATGCCCAGCCCTCCTAGCAAGTACGCCGCTGTGCCTTTTCCTGGTTTTCCTGGTTCTTCTGTGTGGCCCCTGGGTCCTTCCCTGGGCACTCTCTCTCTCGGGGTCGCCCTCCTGTGTGCTCAGAGCCGTCTGCACGCCCCAGGATTTGATGCTCATCGCCGCCCCGCCCCGGTTCTGGCTAGCTGGGGGTTGATGCATTCCACCAACTTCTAGATGCTGCATAGTAAGGACTGTATCTTATCCAGTGGTGTAGCGTGGGCACTTCGTGGCCGTGTGCTGAGCGGGAATTCAGTAAATGTGTGTTAAATTGAACTGGAACCTGGAAGAAAATAACCTGTCAGTCCACAAATTATATTACTGCTTCTGCATGTAAAGAAAATAGTCTGTGATCATAAATTATTCCTTTTGTCCACAAAATACCCCACATTTCTCTCTCTCTTAGCTAGACTTCTTAAAAGAACACTCTGTGTCCGTGGCCTAACTTTATCAGGATCCTCTTGTCCCTCAGCTTCTCTGAAACTGCCCTGGTTAACTGCTAAATCCAAAAGGCACATTATAAGTTGTGTATCACTTACTTTTCCATAAATATTTGGTACAACTAGCCACCTACTCCCTCCTTTCCACGGTGCTCGTTCTGTGGCTTCTTGGACTCGGCCTTCAGCTGGTTCCGTTGCCCTCGTACCTTCCCCCAGCCTGGTTCGTCCTCGCTGGCCCATGCCTTACACACTTGGCGTTTCCAGGTTCTGAATTCTCTCCTGACGGTTGGCTCAATTACTGTATCTCTTCGGTGTATATCGTCTCTCCACCCACCTTTTCCAAGTGGGTCTCGATGTCCTGAAGCCCCTAAACTTTAACACCTCCAAACACGAGCTGTCTGTTTTCTCCCTCGCAGCTCTCTACCAACTTCCCTAAGTGACTGTGTCCTGTGTTCGGTGGCACAATGACAAAGCCTGAAATCTGGGAGTCACCCTCTCTTTCTGCCCCTCCACAGCTTCCACATCGAAGACCAAAAGCTTCCTCTGCTCTCATTCCCTTCTTCTCTTTGCCGTCTCTCACCCACACTGTCGTAAACACGTCCTCTAACTGTTCTTCAGCTCATTCTCCATCCCGCCACCCCTTAGGTTTGTAACGTGCCATCTAATTACGTTACTCTTCTGTCTAAGATCCTTCCATAGCTCCCCCTCGCCCAGATTGCTCTTGACGTATTAATTTTGGTCCTTTGTGATCCAACCTCTGCCTTCCTCTGCAGTCATTCCCACTCACAGACTTGCAATTCCGAGACTAAAGCATGCTGTTTAACGTCTGTTTGCTTTTTCTGTAATTCTTTTAGCCTCGGCAGCAAATTTCTCTTAGTCCTTCACAGACTTGCTCAAATATTCTTTGTCCTGATGCACCTTGTGTTCTTATGCAGCCAGGAAGTGAGCTGCTTCTTCTCCTCTTTGTCATATTTATGCCACATGTAGGACTGTGAGGTCTACAAGGGCGGGGCCCACATCCTGGTCACTTCTGCATCCCCAACCCCTCCCCTTGTCCCTGGTACAGAGTACACAGTTGGATGAACGAGTCTTGACTTCTTTTCTTCTTATTGACTTTCCCATTAGAACCTCAGGTTTTACTCTTAAAATGAGATTTCTGCTTCCCCTTACTAATGGATTAGCCCCTTCTTAAGGATTCTGAAGGCAACGGTAGAAATGAACGGGTTCTGGCAGCGATATGGCTGTGACATTTCTTCTGAGAAGATCGAACTGCTTTGCTTATGTTAACACAGAAATCCAGTTTGCTCAAAGTGCAAAGTGGACAGGCTTCATCGTGTGTACTGGATTTTGTCTTTCTGTGGAGAAAAAGGAGAGGGGAAGGAAACTGCCATTTATTGAAGAGCCTGTGTTAGCAACAGGACTATGCTCTCATTTTCCAGGCCCCACTACATTTCTTCTTGGGTAGGCAGGAGCAGAGAAATCACTGGCAGGAAGAAATTCTGGCTCCACTGCTAAGTAATGTGTGGCTCCCTTGAGCAGGTGGTCCTCTCAGATCCTTAGTCTCTTCATCCGAAAATTCTCTTCATAGACCAGATTGTCCCCAGAGTCTGCCAAGCTCTTAAGTTTCTTTAGCAAACATTTATTGAGAGGATTCGCTTTAGCCAGTGCCTGTGCTAGACATTAGGGATGCAAATAAGATGCAGTCCTTAGCCGGTCATTTTCAGTGGAGCAAAATAATTCTGTTATTCTGACTGTACAAAGTCTATTGCGACTACTTAAAATCAATCACTGATCGGACCTATATAAACAAAGCTTGTTCAGTTAAGAAAGAAAAACCTACTGAAACTACCATGTAAGAACTTTCCTGCTAGGCCTAAGGTGGATTAGAAGAAGAAATTATGGTTTCTCCCTCAAAAGAGGCTCTAATTTAGTAGAAGACATACTGTTCATACAGCAAATAAAATAAATTTTATGATCAAAATTATTATTCATGCAGGACTAGTTTTTCAGGAAACCTTTGCTAGACCAACTCATGATTATCTGAAGGGTTTTCTATTATTTAACAATAAGTTGGAGGTAAACAAATACTGATGCTAAACACTCGTCCTGAATGCAGATTGGCTTTATTCATAGCAGAATTTCACAGGGGTTTTGCTAAAGTGCTCTGAATGATTCTGTGGTGTGATGTGTTCTTTTCCCTGAGGCAACCAGTCCTTAAAGAGGCATTTACGTCTCTCCGGGATGTGTGTTTCATCCGTTTTGTATTCTTGCAGAGTCTAGCCATTGTTTATTTTACCTTGTGCAAGATAAATCACAGGCTGCTGCTACACCATGCTGAACTGTCTACATAGTTTCGGGCCACCATAAAGAGTATCTTCTCTCTTTGTGTCTTTTTTTTTCATCTTAGCAAATCAGCTAATTTTTTCTCCAGCATTATTGAGGCGTATTTGACAAATAAAATTGTAAGATATTTAAAATGTACCACCTGTTGCTCTGATACACACATACATTTTGAAAGGAGGAGTTGAATGGTTGTGTATATGATATTTGAAATTGTACCCAGCCTTTCTAGGATGGCTTCGATGATGATAGTTGTTGTAGATAGGATTGGGAGAACTTAATGGGCAAGTAGATGGAGAGCAAAAGAAATGCACATCACTTTACATCAGTAATTTCAAAGTTGGATAAATAAAATGATTTTTTAAATGGACTTTTTAAAGAGCCATTTTCGTTCACAGAAGAATTGAGCACAAAGTACAGAGAGTTCCTCCAGATCCCCGGACCATGCTCAGAGTAGGACACTGCCGTTGATGACGCTACACCAACCCATTATCATTACCCAAAGTCCATAATTTGCGTTAGAGTTTACTCTTGGTCTTACACATTCTCTGGGTTTGATAAATGTATAATGATTTGTATTCACCATTATAGTACCATACAAAATAGTTGCACAGCCTGAAAGTCCTTTGTGCCCTGACTATGGAGCCCTCCCTTCCTCCCACCTCCTGAAAACCACTGATCTTTTTAATGTCTCCGTAGCTTTGCCTTTTCCAGATTGTCTTATAGTTGGAATCAAACAGTATGTAGCCTTCTCAGATTGGCTTCTTTCACTTAGTAATTTGTCTTTTCCTGTCTTGACGGCTCAAATCTTCTTAGTGCTGGATAATATTCCATTATCTGAAAGTACTACAGTTAATTTATCCATTCATCTAGTAAAGGACATCTGGTTGTTTCCAAGTTTTTACAGTTGTGAATAAAGCTGCTAGAAACATTCCTGTGCAGGTATTTATGTGTACATAAGTTTTCAACTCATTTGGTTAAATACCAACGAGCACGATTGCTCAATCCTATGGTAAGAGTTTATTTGGCAGTAAGAAACTACCAAACTGTCCTCCAAAGTGCTGTACCATTTTGCATTCCCAACAGCAATGAATGAGCATTCCTGGTGTTTCACATTCTCGTTAGCATTTGGTGTGGCCAGTGTTTTAGAATTTTGTTGTTCTAATAGATGTACCATGTTTATCTGATGGTGATTTTAATGTGCAATTCTAGAATGATGCATGGTGGTAAGCACCCTTTTATCCGCTTATTTCTCATCCATGTATCTTTGATGAAGTGTCTGTTCACACTGTTTGCCTATTTTCTAAATGGATTTTGTTTGTTTTGTAAATGGAAATGTTTGTTTGTTTCTTATTGAGTTTTAAGAGTTTTTTTGGTATATATTTGATAATAGTCCTTTTTCAGATATATTTTTTGCAAATATTTTCCCCAAGTCTATAGCTTTCCTTCTCACACATTTGACATTGTCTCAGAGAGAGCTAAAGTTTTTAATTTTAATGAAATTCAGCTTATCAGTTATTTATTTTAGAGATCATACCTTTGGTGTTGTATCTAAAAAGTTACAACAAAACCTGAGGTCATTTAGATTTTCTTCTATGTTATCTTCTAGGAGTTTTATAGTTTTGTGTTTACATTTAGGTGTATGATTCATTTTTAGTTACTTTTTGTGAAGGGTATAAAATCCATGGCTAGATGGATTTTTTTTTTTTTTTTTTTTTTTTGGTGTGTAGATGTTCAGTTGTTTCAACACAGTTTGTTGAAAGACTATTATTTCTCTTTTGTATTACCTTTACTCCTTCATCACAGATCAGTTGACCACATTTGTATGGGCCTATTTCTGGCTCTCTTTTATTTCATTGATATACGTGTTTATTCTTTTACCAATATCATACTATCTTGATTACTTTAGCTTTATAGTAAGTCTTGAAGTTGGGTAGTATCAGTCCTCCAACTTCCTTTCTCTGCTCCAGTATTATGTTGGCTATTCTGTGTCTTTTGCCTCTCCATCTGAACTTTAGAATCAGTTTATTGTCTTGTAATTTTTCTTTTTTTTCCCAAATACTTTTATTTTATTTTTTCAGTGTTACAAGGTTCATTGTTCATGTACTACACCCAGTGCTCCATGCAGTACGTGTCATCCTTAATACCCACCACCAGGCTCACCCAACCCCCCACCCCCATCCCTCCAAAACCTTCAGTTTGTTTCTCAGAGTCCACAGTCTCTCATGGTTCATCTCCCTCTCTGATTTCCCCCAATTCACCCTTCCTTTCCTTCTCCCAGTGTTCTCTATGTTTTTCTTTATGCTCCACATGTGAGACCATATGATAATTGACTCTCTCCGCTTGACTTATTTCACTCTGCATAATCTCTTCCAGTTCTGTCCATGTTGATACAAAAGTTGGGGATTCATCCTTTCTGATGGAGGCGTAATATTCCATTGTATATATGGACCATATCTTCTTTATCCATTCATCTGTTGAGGGGCATTTTGGTTCTTTCTATAGTTTGGCGATTGTGGCCGTTGCTGCTATGAACACTGGGGTACATGTGGCCCTTCTTTGTACTGCATCTGCTTCTTTGGGGTAAATACCCAGTAGTGCAATTGCAGGGTCATAGGGTAGCTCTATTTTTAATTTCTTGAGGAATCTCCACGCTGTTTTCCAAAGTGGCTGTACCAACTTGCATTCCCACCAACAGTGGAAGAGAGGTCCCCTTTCTCCACATAAATACGTAGTCTTGTAATTTTTCACTTAATATTGGACATTTTAAACATTATAACATAGCAACTCTCAAACTCAGATGCTGCGTCTCCCCCAAGTTTGTTTTGTTGCAATTATTTAATAACTTTCCTCAACTAATTCTCTAAAATCTGAATCCTTTGCAATATATTACCACTGAAGTCTCTACTTGTTTAGAGTAGAGGGTCAGTAAATGATTAGACAGATATTTCCTTAAGTGCCTTGAACCAGTATGTCTCCCAGCTTTGCCAAGGGCTCTTTGTGCATATTTGGCTGTGGTTTCAATGTTCTAGCAGGAAGTTGTTAACTCTGCCTTAGCCTTTATTTCCTGCTTGTGCAGATCACCAATGCCAGACAGAGGCAAGAAATTAGGACCTTCTCATGCCTTTTCCGGGTATGCACACAGTTCTACATATGTGCTTGGCCTTCTAGATTCCTAAGAGTATGTTAAAACTATTCTAAGTCCCCTATGGACATCTCATTCCTACAGCTATTCTTTTTATTTCTTTTGGTTCATATCTTGTTTTGCCCAAATGTTATCTCCATTTCAGGCAGATGTGATGTTAAATAATTGCCAGTGATTTTTTTTCTTTTCTTTTTTTTTTTTTTTTGACAAACCCACTAGGAAAAAAAACTGTTCTCAGTGATGAGCTCAGAGTCACATTAAATGAAGATAAGCCCTGTGAGTGGGGACATTCAGGGAATTGCCAGACAGCTTGGATAACGATAGTTCTTTAATAAAATGAATGGAGCTCTTGGGGAGCCAAACCCATTCTGCCCTCTCTAGTGGCTTCTAGGCTGTCAGTTTTCACAGCTACTCTGATTGTGAGGCTGTTGTTTTTCAAAGCTTCTGCAAATTTGAGAAAAGAAACATGAAAATAGGACAAGTTCAGATGCCTCAGATCTCACTGTTCTTACATAGATTCAACCATTTTTCTTAAACAGTACTTGGATTGTCTCAAGCCTTTATTAATTTTCAGAATTCTTCCAAAGCTGATTTTGACGATTATTGCCAATATTCTTGCTTTTATAGAGGCCCAGAGTGTTAGAGATTTTTATTCCATCATTCCCACCAGTGTCACTCACAGTGTTTTTTATTCAGCTTTATTAGAGTATAAGATACATTCAACAAAAATCACCAACTTAAAATATACAACTTGATGAATTTTGTCAAATATATAGTTATGTAACTATCACCACAATCATGATATAGAACATTTCCATTATCTCAAAAAGTTCTATATTGCTGGCATTTGGCGACCACTGAACTGTTTTCTATCACTACAGGCCTACCTGCCCTAAAATTTTGGGAATGGAATTTTATAGTATATGCTATTTGCATCTGGCTTCTTTCACTTAACATGATGCCTCTAAGACTCATCCATTTTTAGGGATATGGACATTGGGGAGGGTATGTGCTATGGCAAATGCTGTGAAATGTGTAAGCCTGATGATTCACAGACCTGTACCCTGGGGTAAATAATACATTATATGTTAATAAAAAAATTAAAAAAAAATTCCAAAAAAAAAAAAAAAACACTCATCCATTTTGTTGCATGTATCAGTAGTTGGTGCCTTTGGATTGTTGAATATTTCATTATAGGTATGTACCACAATTTTTATTATCATTTGCCAGTTAAGGGACCTTTGGGTTATTTCCACTTTTTGGTAATTTTCTGAACAAATCTGCTATGAACATTTAAGTACAGGTCTTCGTATGAATGTATGATTTATTTTATCTTGAGTATAAATAAGAGTAGAATCACTAGGTCCAATGCTAAGAAAATCTTTAATTTTATAAGAAATTGCCAAATTATTTTTTAAAGAAGCTGTAGCCTTGGAAAGTTTTAGTGGTTCTATGTCTTTGCTAAAACTTAGTATTGTCAGTGTTTTTATTTTTTTTAATTTTTTTAAAAAGATTATTTATTTATTTATTTATTTGACAGAAAGATCACAAGTAGGCAGAGAGGCAGGCAGAGAGAGAGGAGGAAGCAGGCTCCCTGCTGAGCAGACTGAGATCATGACCTAAGCCGAAGGCAGAGGCTTTAACCCACTGAGCCACCCAGGCGCCCCTTGTCAGTGTTTTTAATTTAGACTTTCCAGTATATGTAGTGGTGTCTTATTATTTTAATTTGTATTTCTTCCCTGATTACTGATGTTAAGCATCTTTTCATGTGCTTATTTTCCATTTGAATATCTTCTTTTAGAACTGTATGTTCAAATATTTTGCACATTTTTAAGATCAGATTGTTTGACTCATTATGGAATTTATTATGGAGTTCTTTATTCTGGATACAAGTTCTTTATGAGATTCAGGTTTTGCAAATATTTTCTCCAACTAGAGAAGCAATTCTTAAGGTGCCAGCAAATATCTGAGTTGAGGGGAGATAAAAGAACCTAAATCTACATAGTCAAATCTAGTTTGAGTCTCTGTCTTTAAAAAAAAATGATAAATGAACTTTCTGTTTGTCTCAGAAAGTATAAAGCATATTCAGGCATGTGATATATAAAGGATGAGCCCTTTGATGGCTTTTGTATATCTAGTAGATCAAAAACTTTTGCGTAGAATAAAAAGGTTTGTTTGTGCTTCCAAAGTATAATGGAAGAACAAGTTTACTAGAAAAGTAAATTTTATAAATAATAGGCAATCCTTACCTAAACAAACCTGCTACAGAGCTGCCAAATGAACAACATGGACTTATTTAAGCTCTTACAGATCATATATTTATTTAAGCTCTTATATATCTCATTGTATATCCAAGTGAGAATGTATATGTAAAATTTACCTCACATACCAGTCTTAGCTCTTCGGCTGTGATGTTAACACATGCGGAACTGGGCAAAAAGATAGGCTGTCAGTTATAAGAGCAAAGGCCAAGCCCATGCTAAAGATAGCTTCAGACTAAATGATTAGTTTCTAAATCAGGGTTGCTTATTATATTTGACTCTAATGAATATGTAGTTAGTGGATAAACTGGAGATGTCTGAAAATAAGGGGAGTTATCAAATATTTTTTTTTAAAGATTTAATTTATTTATTTGTCAGAGAGAGAGACAGAGAGAGCACAAGCAGGCAGAGTGGCAGTCAGAGGCAGAGAGAGAAGCAGGCTATCCGCTGAGCAAGGAGCCCAATGTGGGACTCGATCCCAGGACCCCGGGATCATGACCTGAGCCAAAGGCAGCTGCTCAACCAACTGAGCCGCCCAGGCGTCCCTTTTTTTTTGGGGGGGGGGAGTCATCAAATATTTTTAAATAAATGAATGACATGAGAAAAAGTTGAGAAATAGAACTGGTTTTAATGTGAAGCATTTGAAGTGGTAGTGAAACCAATTAAGAGGCTATTGCCTGACTCTAGGTAAAAGTTGAGAAAGCACCAAAGTAGGACCAAAGGAGAGGCAAGACTTCAAAAATATCAAGGAAGTATAATTGACAGGACTTGGTGATCAAATTAATACGGATCTTAAAGAAAAGTGTCAAGATGACTCCATTTTCCAGTTTGGGTGGCCAACTTGGTAATGCTCTTAATCAAAACAAGACATGAAGTAGCAGAAACAGGTTTCGAAGAGAATATAATGAGCTCAGTTTTGAAAGTTGAGTTTGAAGGGTCAGCAGAACCCCACAAAATGGGTGAAATTAGTGAGTAGTTAGAAATGTAACTCTGGGGCTCAAGTGAGGTGTCTGGGCTAGAAAAAGAGGATTGGGCATCATCAGAGTCTAATTTAAGATTGGATAAGATATTTCAGTATATTTATGCAGGGTAAAAAGGAAAGACTACGTCTAAATTCTAAAAAATATTAATAGTTAAGGGCAAATACTGCTTGGTGAAAGGAAGGAGAGACCGTGTTCCGAGAGATAAGAGAATTTATGATCTTGAATGCCAAAGAGAAGAGTTTCAAGGAATAGAGAGTGGTAATTAGTGCCCATTGCTATAGATAGGTCTTTGCTAAAAAGAAGATATGGAACTTGATGAACAAAAAAATCATTGGTCAAAACTGGAAACAGCCTATATGTCCATCAGCAAAAGAGTACGCAAAAACAGTTGCACATCTTCGTACCGTGGAAAACTGCTCAGCAATTATAAAGAATGATTACTGAAATACTCAACAAAAGGGATCAGTCTCAAAAACATTGTGTTGACTGAAAAAAAAGCCAGACATGTGAAAATACATACTGTGTGATTCCATTTTTATGATAACCAAGAATTGGCAAAATCAGTGTATGGGTGACAGAAATCAGAAAGAGGATGTCCCTGGGGGTGATGAGAGGGGATGTGGTAGTGAGGAGAATTGATGGTAAAGGAGCACAAGAGAACTTTCTGATGGGAAAAAATGTTCTTTATGTTGTTTGAGGGTTGTTAAAATTGTCAGAACTCATTGAGCTGAAAATTTGAAACCAACACATAGCCATACAAGAGAAAGTTATCCGTCAAAGATGGGAGACTGAACATCTGAATTTTCTTGCTTTCTAAATTTTCACTGATGTAAAGAGACTTGCCTTTACAAAAGCAAAGGAGAGAGACACCACCACTACAAAATTTTCAAAGCAGAAAAACAAAAATAATGTAGTAGAGAACTTGGCAAGCCCAAGAAATGAAAGCTAAGCGGTCAGTGAAGTAAGTCATAAACACTCAATCTATACCACAATAATCCTAAAAAGCTCCAAAATGGGGCAAGATGTTTAAGGTAGGTTAAAAAGAAGAGGGTTGTTGGAAATTTTTGTTTTATAGTACCTAGAGCCCTCAATTTATTCCCCCAATTTATATCTAGGAGGCTTTTCTTCCCCACCATCAGCACAAGACTAGAAGTTTATTCCCTGGAGAGGCTAAAACAGAAGTTCCCTAAGTTGGGGGACACCAGGCATAGTTGAAGGTGGGACACTCAACTTGGAACTTACATTCCAAGTATTGAGGTTCTCAGGCCTCTTTTGTCATTCAGCTCCAGAAAATTAGAAAATCCTCCAGGAAAATCTCAGAATCTGAGTGCTGAGAAATCTGATCAATGTATGATAATAAAATAAAGTAAAATAAAATAGAATAAAATTACAACAAGGGCAGCAAACCCCATCTAGAACAGGTCAGAAGGCTCTGAGAGAGATATTACCAAAAAATTAGATTAATAGATATTAATAGATTAATGCACTTAGGGAGTTAGATAGCTGGGGAAGTGTTTGAGTTTGAATTTAGGAATAAATACATTGAAAACTGAGGAAACAAACTGGATGCATATTAACTCCTGGGATAATGAAAAGTTGAGAATGGAAGACAAAGTAATCAGAGTATGATATACTTGTGAACAGCATTTACATGGTCAATAGTATATGTAATAAGCACTGAATATTGATTTTTTAAAAAATTATGAAATTAGGGACGCCTGGGTGGCTCAGTTGATTAAGCAGCTGCCTTTGGCTCAGGTCATGATCCCAGCGTCCTGGGATCAAGTCCCACATTGGGCTCCTTGCTCGGCAGGGAGCCTGCTCCTCTCTGTGCCTCTGCCTGCCTCTCTGCCTGCTTGTGTTCTCTCTCTGTTAAAATAAATAAATAAAATCTTTAAAAAAAATTATGATATTATGACATAACTGTAATTATAAGAGATAAAGAGTATGAATGTCTGCAGGGAAGGTGAGGGACGGGAATAGGTAGTAAAAATAAATCTTCACCGTTCATAGAACAAAGTCTATAAATAATGATTTGAACTGAAAAATTAAGAAGTAACAGCATGGGACGCCTGGGTGGCTCAGTCTGTCAAGTGTCTGCCTTTGGCTTGGGTCATGATTCCAGGGTCCTGGGATCGAGTCCCGTATTGGGCTCCCCACTCAGCAGAGAGCCTGCTTCTCCCTCTCCCTCTGCCTGCCTCTCCCCCTGCTTGTGCGTGTGCACTCTCTCTCTCTCTGACAAATAAATAAATAAAACCTTTTAGAAATAAAAAAGTAACAGCATTAACACCAACAAAAGAAACAGGTGAAAGAGTTGCCTCCAAAGAAGGGGTAAATAGAAAAGGACAGGAGGGTAATGTTTGACTCCATAAACCTTATGCATTCAATCTGTATGATGTTTAAAAAGTAATGAGATAAAACAAAACAAAGTATTTACGAAGAGCATTTCATGAAATTGGATTGTAATGAATTGAAGAGTGAATAATGAAAATTGAGACTGTTCTCAGCAAACTGAGTAGTATAAGGAAGGGACTATTGGGGTAGGTAGTATGGTTGCTTGATGAAAAACTTAGGGTTGAAGGGAAAATTAATAGCGTGGTCATGGTTATTTAGGTAGTAACTAATTGGTTAGTCAATTTGTTCAAGACAAGGATACGCTTAAAGAGAAGAAAACAGTTAAGAGAATCTGCTGAGGTGATGGGATGAATGAGGTATCATGATCCCACATGAAGTGGTGGATGTTGAAATAAAAAAGTTAAATCAAGGGTTAGTTTTGAAAAAGAGTAGAAACATCCTTTTTGTGTGTGGGATGAAGGAAAGGATTAATACAAGAATTCATGTCCAAATAGCTTATACTCAGCTATACTTTCTCATCGGCAGCAGCAGCCAAGTCCTCTGTTGTGGGACTGGGATATTTTTCACAATCTGAAATTGGGAGCCAACCAGAGGAAAAAATGAAAGGAATGCTGGGTAGCAATTTTCGGAGCCCAGCTGAGGCTGAAAATCAAAATGTATTTATTCGTCAGCACAGGCTGCCATAACAAAATACCACAGACTGGGTGTCTTAAACAACAGACATTTATTTCCTCACAGTTCTGGAGGCTGGAAAGTCCAAGTTCAAGGTGCCAGCAGTGCTTAGTTCCTGGTAACCACTCTCTTTCTGACTAGCAGACAGCCACATGGTGGATTGAGAGAGAGCAACCCCTCTGTGTCTCCCCTTATAAGGAGCCAGTTCTCTTGGATCAGGGCTCTTTCCTGTGATTTCATTTAACCTGTTACTTCTTACTCCACATACAGTCACATGGGGTTAGGGTTGCAACATAAAAGTTTTGGTGGGGACAAAATTTAGTCTGTAGCACATATAATGCAGCACTGAGTCATTTTTCCATTTATACCCAATTGGCTTCCCTTTCCACTGTTGTCGAAACCCATGAACAACAGTCCTTTTAGCCCTGCTCTCATCAGCCCCTCCGTTCCTTTGCCACCTTGACCAGCTAGTCCCCAAATTCGGATCAACTCAACCATCTGTCTTCTCCCCTGCTCTTGGGCTGTTGGATTTAGATTAGGGAATGGGCAGGGATTGGTAGGCTCCACGGCAGAATCCTCTCAAGTCTGGGGGCTGGAGAACCAATGGGAGCACTTTTATAGCGCATCTGGAGTGGGTGCAATACTTTCTTGGGACATAACTTCTTTTTTCTGTACTTTTGACTTCATTGGCAATAAATGAGAATTATCAAATTGAAAAGAAAATTTAGTTTTGTTTGTGGTAGCAATCATCCCCTTTTTCTTTCTTTTTAGACGACTAAATACATTGAACAAGTGTGCCTCAATGAAACTTGATGTGAACTTCCAAAGGAAAAAGGTAGGTGTCTCCACCTTGCTAAGATCATGGCTGTATTAACAAGAGAAGCTTGCGATCATAGATTAAGGACAACGTGAACCCAAGCAAGATTCTGAAATGCCTGACCATCTACATTTGTTCTCCAAATATCTCTTCTTATCATAACCATCATAAATAAGTCCATTGGAAACCCAGGCCAAGATCCTTTCATTTCACCATTTCGTTTTGCTGTAGTTTTGATCAGAGGGTTTGCATAAAGATATAACATGTCTTCTTTATGGTCATCTTTTAGAAGTTTCTTTAGTTGTAAATATCCACTCCATATCAGAATCAGATACTCCACAGTGATTCATAGATTAAAAGAATGCAGAGAAGAACCCCTGGGTCCATGCCAAATGTCTTCCATTTTGTCCTTTTCAATGGCATTTCATTTCCAAGTACGCTTGAAGATGTGCTTATCCTCGGGCAGGATCATTTCATGATGGTCGAGGGGGTGGCAGGAAATGTGGCAACAAGACGCTGAGCCTGTCCCCTCCCCACCCTTCCTGCCCACGTGCGCTTTTCTCTGGTCACAAGGAATGTCATTCAGTTTTGGGAGTCACGATGCTCCCTCCCTGTTCCAGGACTCGCATGTGCTCTTCCATCTGTATGAATGAGACTGGAGATTTCCGTTCTGAAATAGAGCTGGACTTTATTGAGCTCTTGCTGTTTTCTAGGAGCTCCGTTATGTACTGACCATGCGTGATCTCATTTAATCCACCAAGGTAGGGATCCTCCGTTTCCTAGGGAAGGAAAGTAAAACTTGAACAGGTTGTCATTTGTTCATGATCTTTCAGTGCGTGGTAAAGCCGGGTTTCAGACTCAGGCCTGCCTCACTCCAAAACCCAGACTCCCCATAGCCACCACCGTGCTGAAAGACCTCGCTCTGTCACTGAATTGATCCTTTTAGGAAATTCAGAATTAAGACCGTTAATACTTTTTTTCATTTCACATCTCCAGTATGTAACACGTCAAACCTCAGTATAGTTTGAGGAAGCAGAGAAAACATCTTTGAGTCAAAACAAAGTGCTCTCTATTTCCTGGTCTACACAGAGAAATCATTAAATCCAATGGATTTTAAGTCACTCCCAAGTAACCTAATCTTTAAAAGTAACTTTAACTTGAATTTCTGTTCTAAAATAGCGCCCAAAGGGGAAAAAAAAGAAAGCAAATGAATTTTGGTTGACCTCACCTTAGAAATAATTTGGGGTTTGAGTTAGAAACCAAAAGATTTAAAGTAATGAGGTAAAACAGTGAAAAACAATATCCAGAGAAATATAAAAATATGAGCAATTTGTCTAGGCCGAAGACAAATTAAAAATGTGGAAATAAGCGTCCCAGCAGCTGCCTGGCTGAATAGACCCCTTGAGAGGCATACATACTATTTGAAGCGTGGGGGTCAGATGTTTTGGTTGTAGCACATGGTTCTTATTAAAACTGACACAGCCATGCCTGTGTGTCCACAACATGGCTGGTCTATACGGCTTCCCATCCAGATCTGTAGCTACAGTGTATTAGAGAAGACAAAAACTAATGACATGATTTGTCTTCAGTCACATGGAGTGATGGGATTCTCACCCAATCACCAGCTTTTCAGAAGCTGTGAGATGTGAGATGGCCCCAAATGCCATTGGTTGGGCCCTTTATGTGTTACCTTCACAAAAGCTCCTCTGTAAATTGGTCAATTCAGTCTTTCTGACATTCTTAATTTCTTCCTGATGTTGGATGTGGTGGCACACGCCCAGACAGCCCCGGCTTAGCTAGAGGCCTCACAAATGCACGCACCTGAATAAAATATTGCTTTTCACGTTGTAAAGTGAGAAGACGTGGCCTGAATTTTCAAATAAATAATTTTTCCATGTGGTCTCCACCGCCCCATGGATCTCAGTAATGACCTGCATCTGGGCCTGTGGTCAAAGCAATTATGCCAGAGACCCTGTGTGGGGGCACGCGTCCCTGTCATCTGCCCCTTTCACAAGTCATAGGCTCATCCTTTACTGCAAAAAACAAAACAAACAAACAAAAAAACGAAAACTAAATACAAGCTAGGAATAGGCCAAGTGATTCAAATATAGAAAGTGAAACTTGAGGAAAGCATCCTGTGACACAGCAATCATTCCTGAATTAGTTTCTTTGGAAGAAAAAAAAAAAAAAGACCAGCAGCATTTCCTCTAGGTATGTCCCCATTTTAGGCAATCCAAGAAATAAAAATATAATCCTCAGCTGTCGTCTGCAGAGGCCCGGACATGCGTAATTCTGCAGAAGGTCATCCCCAAATTGCCTAACAGAGCCACAGTCCTCCTTTCTCCCTTTGGGGCCTCTGCGGGGGCTGTGTGTGCTGGCTTCGCCGTGTGTATGGGCAGCAAACACTCACGGAGCATGTGTCAGACCCTGTTCCTCGTCACGGACTCCGTGTCACAGACGCAGAAGTGGTAACATGCTCAAAGTCAGGCAGAAATAGGCAGGGTTTGACCCCAGATATTCGAGCACCAAACTGCCCCCCTTGCCTTTCAAAGAATTCAGAACTATCCTGGAGTCTGAGTGAGCTCCTGAAGCTTGGCCTGAGACACAGTTTCCCCAGCCATACATACAGTTACATGTTGCTTTTGTTTTTAGAAGACAGATGTTTCTTGCCATCTGTACAGAAGGCCCCCATTTATTTAATGTCTTCGTGGAAATGTATCCCTGGATCTCTCACAGTGAATCTCATTGCTCTGCTTTGCCTTTCCTTCTTGTCTGATTTTCTTTTTTTAAATTCTGAAGAGGTTGGTGGGTTCACCCAAGAGAGAAAAAAATAAGTCCACAAATAGATGAGGATGGTGACGCCTCCTTCATACTTAGTTAGGCAGGTACTTTCCTTGTGCATCAAATGCTATGTGTAAAGCCCCAAGAAAAATGAAGTCACGTCTGCCTCCCCACCTCAGGATACTACTAGACCACAAGATTTTGTCTTTGTGCAAGAGAAAAGCGGTTCTTCAGAGAGTCGAGGTAACCCTCCCTATCTCTGGGAGAGTCAGGTAGAGAAGACCGTTCTCAATCTTGGCCACATACCTCACTGAAAGACTTATAAAACCCAGCCAAGAGGCATTCCAGCAACTGGCACCCTTTCCCCCCCTGCAGTGCTGCAAGTGGTACATTCCAGCTTCAGACCAGGTGGACTCAGCCACTCAGCGCCAGTTAACTCTAGTGGAAGATATACGTCTAAATTTCTGTATAACTATGCATTAGCTGCCTCTTGCAGCTGTGGACTTGTGTGGGCTCCTGTTTCCAGTGTAAAGATACGGCCAAATTCCATCAGAAAAAAATGTTTTTTTCTTTTGCAGTGTCTGGTTGGCATGTGTCTCTGAGGAATATATAATTTCCACTAAGAACGTTCTCATTTTTTTAGAAGAAAACAAATATCGGCGCTCCATCTAAATTAAAAACTCCAAAGCACAGGCAGACCTACTTGTTCTCAGGAAAGTGTTTCCTCTCCATTATTAACTACACAATTCACCCTTGCTTCGTGATGACTTTAAAATCCCCCAATTATGGTGGAGTGTTTATGGGATATGACTTCTCCTCAAAGTTAAAGTCAGAGGCCGAACACTCCAATAAGACTATCTGTTAAATGAGGAAAGAGAAGGACACGTACGCACGCAAGACTGTTCCCGAAGATTTCCCGAGAGAGAAAGAGTGGCTTCAAAAGGTTCTGGTTAAAGTTATAGTCTTAATAAAGCTCTCTGAAATCACGACCAGAGGTGGAAAGCGACACAGAAACTGTGACTAATTGCCACCTTGCAGCCAGCCTCTCCCGGCCTGGATGCCCGTCAGCGTTTCGAAGGAGCTGCAGCTGTTGGGGCCCCGGTCTCTGTTCCACTCCACCCCCTCCACCTGTCACACAAGCCCCCGTCTCTCCCACCAAATTAGACACCTCTCTACAGCTCCGAACAGCAGGGTCAGCTGAGAGAAAAATTACATCTTGTTCGAGCATTCACTTAGCTGGAGAGTACTACGGTCTTGAGTTGAAGATAATTGCATGGGAATATCCTAGAACTGTAGGATCTTTGAGTTGGAAGGGATGTTCCCTCATCTCCTCCAGCCTGTCGTCTGCTACAGGATTTATTCTGAGAGCATCGCTCATAGGTCACTCAGCCTCTGCCTGTAAGCATCCAGACATGACGAGTTCACTGCGTTGCAAGGCAATTTATTTTCTTTCTAATTACTACAAGTCTTCCAAATAATAAGCTAAAAGCTGATTTGATGCAAACCTGTCGATTGGATTCTAGCTCTTTCCTCTGAAGAAGCACGGAAATGTAGATTTCGCTTTTCGTCCGGCAACCCTTCAGCACTATCCTCCAGATTGGGGGTCGGCAAACCACTGTTCCTGTTTTTGTAAAGAAAGTGAAAGCTGTATTAGAGCAAAGCCCGCTCGTTCTTCTGGCCGTAACAGCGGAGTTGAGTAGGTGTGGCAGACACTGCGTGCCCCAGAAGCCTATAACATGTGACCCTTTACAGAAAGTTTTCTGACCTCTGCTCAATCTAGAACAGGTTGTTTTAAAAAAAAAATGCCTAAGAAAAATGTCTGAGACAAATGCCAACCAGACACTGCAACCTAGAATCTAGAAGTTTCTCAAACTGTCTAGAGTGAATGACTTAGGGTTGTGTTTTATTTTTAATTTAATGAAATTTTAATTTCATTAATTTCATTAAATTAAAACTGAATTTAAAATTTATTTTAATTTTAGTTGTTTTATTTTTCATTTCCAGCCTGCCACTGACCAAGATACTTTTGTAAAATTCAGTACAAATGAATTATGAGAAATATGAAATGAAAAACTTACAGAAAATATAAGCCTTGCTGTTGTATTACTAGACTCAACAAACACAAAAGTTGCATTCCAAGGAATATAACCAAGCTAAATATAATGGGAAATAGGAAAAGTGTTACAGAAACTGTTTACAATTTTATTGAAAGTATATTTATAGGCAATTAATATGAAGAATCATGATTATACTCATAACCTTTTTGTTGTTCAGCTGTTGTAACCAAACAAAAAGTTTACTTTGAAATAGCAGTTTCCCATATTAAGTGCCTGTTCACACACTTTGATCAAATGCTAGGGCTATGAGTACTCATGACAGCGAGTTTCCCGTTTGTTACCTGATTTAGGCTGGATTGCCAACAACACTGTACTCGTAGGGAAGAATGTATATCTCAAATGTTTCTTTGTTTTTATACTAGTCATCATAAAGAAACCAGTCTCACAGAGTATAGTGACTACAATTAAAGAAGAGGTTTTAAAGTATTTTTAAAAGCTTAAGGTATTCCTTTTTACCTTCTATTCAAAATGAAGTAAGTGAAGCTGTATTTTTAATAAGGTCTTTGAAGATTGCTAAATCTGGGAACTGGCAGCCCCTTGACCACACTTTGAATGGCACTGCTCTGGAATTTCTCATTTCTAAACCAAACTCTTAGTTCTCGCAATCATCCTTCACAGGAATTGTGGGTCCTAGCTCCTTGGCCATCCTGATTACTGTTCTCTAGAAATACAGCCCTTTCCACGTGCCCCGCAGAATGTTTCTAATGTGCATGACCAGTGGACAACGCAGAGGGGCTCCAATGTTCAGAGTAAAGTTGGTGTCTCAGTCTGGCAACCACATTACATGGTTAACTCACATTAAGCTGAAATCTACTACAACTCTCCAAGCTATTAATAGGAACTGCTGTTACACTAAATCTACTCAATCCTGCATGCTCTATAGTTGATTTTTGAAGTTAGAGTCTTTGTATTTTACTTGACAAAATTTCATCTTATTAACAGGCCATCCTTCAATTCTCTTAATATGTTTATACGTCTCAGTATCACCAGTCTCTAACAACAGTAATTATCTTTATATTGCCCTTTAAGGCTCATGTGGCATTTTCACATTTAATCTCTTTGAGTTGTATGGGTAGATCATGCTAGATCTGTATTATTATCATTCGCATTTACAGCTGAGAAAATTGACTCTTAAAAAAGGTACCTTGTTCAAGATCACTTAGTGAACTACCTTGTGCCGTGTTCATACTTTAAAAATGTGAGTTATCCTGGCTCATTCAAATTATTCTTAAAATGGACGTACCTTTGAGGCATCCTTCAGAAATCTCTCCCTTAGTTGCAGTCAGCCTTTGATCACACTCTTCGGCGTGAGCTACTCAACCAATCACCAACAAAACTCTCTGTAGCATCAAACACAATTAGCCATCTTGGCCACAACAATATCATGAAAACCTCTTGGCAGTTCTTTTGATAGAATCCAGACGTGTCTGGATTTCCATAGTCTACTAAACCCTTGAGATGGGAGATTAAAGTTTGTTTGGTGTATCTTTTTCTCATAAATACATCTGACTCCTAGAGATTTCCATTTTGCATTTCTAAATAAACTGTTTTTAGCCTCAAAAAAAAAATTATCAAACAGTTGAAATCTCAACATCTCTTAATCAGGACACTTCCACAATTATTGCTGGAGAGTTTGCTCTATGCATGATAGTCTGCTGGGCCCTGATGTTTTTGTTTTTGTTTTGTTTTGTTTTAAAGACCAACTCTAGTGCAGTGTGATTTTCATATGATGGATCATGACCCATTGGTGGGTTGTGAAGTCAGTTGGATGGATAAGAAACAATATTTAAAAAAAATGAAACAGACTAAATTAGGTAATAAAATATCAGAGTACAAACAAGGATAACGATTATAGCATTAGATTATAGCATTTGTTTGTTTGTTTATTGTAATATATGTGTGCCTTAAGCTGTGATGGAAAATTTTTATTATATGTCACTATCAATAGCTTGAAAGATTCTACACTGGTGGAAAAAACAGAATCATGTCACAACCCTTGGGACATACTATGATAATTATATGCACAAGGTGCAAAGGGAAAACGGGTGTTTTTTTCTTTGTTTTCTTTTCTTTCTTTCTTTCTTTTTCTTGCTTCGGTTTTCATTTGTTTGTTTTGGTTCAAAAGACCTAAATACCGCAAAATTTCCCTGAACTGTTGGCCTTTTTTTCCAGAAGTTTACCACTGTTTCACATGACTTGGTTGGATTGTAAATTCCTTCCTGTAGCTCTGAGCTAGTATAATAAGCTCTTAGAGTCCAGCAGTCAGAGGCAGACTTTCCAGTCCCAGTCCACAGTGCCCAGCTTGGCATCTTTTCTTGACCAAAATAAAGGAATCCTTATCCAACTAGTATGTGGTTTGCTAGCATCAGTAACGAGTTTGGGCCAGCATGAGAGAGAACTCGTCAGGGCCCACCCTAAATAGCGTAGTTTCTATTTAAAATATCTACGTTTTCTTTAGAAGTATATCCTTTTCTGGTCTTCTCAAAAAGTATTTGCTGAAAGGTCTCTTTCAGAATGATCATTTAATATCAACTTCTTTTCACTAGCTTCCTGAAATGTCATATGAAAATCCAGTGAGTTCAAGCTTGAACCTATTATGGCTCCTCATATATAAACGGCCCTCAAATATCAAGTCTTGTATCAGTCACAGGGAAAGAGAAATCGAAAATGCTACAGAGAAAGTATAATCATCATCCTAGAATCCTTCCTTTTTTCCACATGTACATCTTTTTAGACTCTTTTGCCAAAGCTTTATATAACCTTTTTTTGAACTCAAAGCTAATTTCCCAGTGTGATCCCAAAGCTGTGAAATTCTCCACTAGTACCTTAGTTTTTTGGGGTTTTTTTGTTTGTTTGTTTTACTTTCTTCCGCCTTCCACCATACATGAATGTTCGAATTTGTCACTTAGTCTAACTGACCTGAATCTAGATTTTTCAAGAAATAAGCGAGAATGGGGAGATGCCAGTATTTATTGACTGAGCATCTGTTTACTTTTTCTTTGAGTCCAGAATATATTTAAAAATTAAGGGGAGTTAAAGTGGGAGTTGGATCTGTAAAAAGATAGGTAAGCAATCCTGTGAGATAAGCAATAAATAGATAAGCATTTGAGCCAACACTGGAAAATAACAAACAAACACATACTCCTCAGTGAGGCCCTACTAAATGCATTATTTCATTTAACACCCTCAGCAAACCTATGAAGCAGGGCCTGTTTTTAGTCCCATTTCAAGAGTGAGAGAAACTTACTTTGGAGAAAGTAAGCAGTTCGCAAACAATCATCTAAGCTCTTAACTGGAGCGACCAAAATTTGGAACCAGGTCTTAGATCCAGATGCCAAAGTGAAATAAAATAAACTTAATTCAAATAGCAAAACAAAACAAAACAACAACAACAACAACAAAAACATGGAGCGTTTACTATGTACTTGACATTGGGGAGGATATAAATATGGATAAGACCTGAAACACTAGCCCTTCTCTTGATGAGCTTTCCTCTAACAATTGACAGTGGATGCGAGTGGCATGAGCTTAAGTTGTCATTAGAATAAATGCTACGACAAAGATCTAATCCAAATGCTATAAAGCTCAGGGGAGAAAATAGTCATTGCCTGCCTTGGAGCAGTCAGGGAAGGTTTCAAAGAATGCAGGCCAAAGAGCAGAGTGCAGTGAACTTAAGAGACACAACTGAAACGAGGCAAGAACAGTACGTGGCAGGCAGGTTGAAAGGGCTTTGAATGCCATGCTAAAGACTTCTATGAAGGCCAAGGGAAGCTGAAGGCTTCGAAGCTGGAAAATTACGTGATCGTATTTGGATTGCACCGTGGAAAGCTGTTTAGATACGGAAGATGCTGGCGACAAGGATTCTCGGCAGGCTTTTACTGTAATAGACCCAGACACAGGTGCCAAGGGCCTACACAAAGGGAATGGGAATGAAGATATGAATGAGGGAACAGATCTGAAAGTCATTTCAGAGTTGGGTCTGGATAATATGCATGACGAGGCGGGGGAAGAAGCCGGTGGAACCATTCATCTTGGAAGGAGATTGTTATTTTTTGCCCTCGGGCAAGGTCTGTCCTGGGCCACAAGGACTTGCAAAGATAAACGAGGCCCTCTCTGGCCACAGGGAGTCCAGACTGGCATCTCACAGGGGATTCATACTCAGGCGGCATCCAGATAGGTCAAACAAATGTGTGAGACACAGAGTGAAAGGCAGGGCAGAGCCTGGGGGCTGCCGCAGCCCCGAGATGCATGCCTTGCCAGAGGCACTGAGATTCAGAGTTGGTTAAAAACAAGAAGGCTGGCCAAGCAGAGCCAGCAGGCTGGGTTGGACTCTCCTCAACTAGTGATGTCTAGAATGGCTCCCAAGTTTCGACTTAGAGGAATTCAGTGGGTAGTTTCGCTGTTAATTCGTACAGGGGAAATACACAGTAAGAATCAAGTTTGGGAGACTAAAGTAAGGAGTGTTAGCTTTGGGATAGATTGATGCTCAGGTTCAGAAGAGGGAAGCTGGAAATAGGGTCCTGGGGCTCAGTGAAGAGGTTTCAGGAAAGAAGTAAGTGCCTTTTATGGCGAGAGTAAGTTTCTGAAAAAAAGAGAACTGCAGGTGTTTTATATTTGGACATCTAGTGAGATGGTAATTACACCTCTTTGTAATCAGTCAAGGAAAACTTCTTGGAGAGGAAGGAGAGATTCAGAAACTCTATGAAAATGGAAGAGAAGAAAGCTTGGCAGGTTGAGAAGAGAACCTCTCGCCACAAGGGAAGGGAGTTGTGTAGGAGACAAGGGAAGATGGTGAAAGGACTGAGGGTTGGCCGGAAGGCACGCGTGGAAGGGAGGAAGGAAGGGAAAGGAGGGAGAGTACCTCGCCTCTGTGCTCACCCCGTTTCCCACTGCACCCGAGCTGCCTGGAAATGAGCATTATCTCTGATGTTTTTCAGGGTGACGACTCAGATGAGGAAGACCTCTGCATCAGCAACAAATGGACTTTCCAAAGAACCAGCCGCCGGTGGTCTCGCGTGGACGACCTGCACACGCTGTTCCCCGGAGGAGACCGAAATGGGTCCTCGGGAGACATTAGGATGAGAAACACCACGAGCAGTGAAAGTGTCCTCACAGACCTGAGTGAGCCCGAGGTCTGCTCCATTCACAGCGAAAGCAGCGGAGGGAGCGACGGCCGCAGCCAGCCAGGCAGCAGCCACAGCGCCGGCCGGGAGCCTTTCGACTGCCCGGGCCAGTCCTGCCCTGACAGCCCGGTCATGCTGGATGCCACGTTCCTCGGCGGTGGTGGCCTCCCACAGTCCCCCAAAGACGTTCTCAGCTACCCCCTCCACCCAAAGAATGAGAAACCCACCAGGACCAGAGCCAAGTCATTTTTGAAACGCATGGAAACTCTCAGAGGGAAGGGAGCACACGGAAGGCACAAGGGGCCGGGGCGGACCGGGGGCTTGGTGATCAGCGGGCCTGTGCTGCAACAGGAGCCGGAGGCCTTCAAGGCCATGCAGTGCGTCCCCATTCCCAACGGAGATCTCCAGGGCTCGCCCCCCGCTGCCTGCACCAAAGGGCTCCTGAGCACCGGCAAATGGGGCGGGGAGAGCAGCCAGTCAGAAAACAGCAGCAGCGGGGTGAGCACGCCCGGCCTGAAGGAACGGAAGTGCCAGGAGGCCAGCAAGCGCGGGGGCATGTACTTGGAAGACCTGGACGTGCTGGCTGGGACCGCCCTGCGGGATGCAGGCGGCCAAAACCACACGCATGAGTTCCATTCCCAAGAGAACTTGGTGGTGCACATCCCCAAGGATCACAAGCCAGGAACGTTCCCCAAGGCGCTCTCTATCGAAAGCCTCTCACCAACGGACAGTAGCAATGGGGTTAACTGGAGGACCGGCAGCATCTCCCTGGGCAGACAGCAGGGCCCCGGGGCCAGGGAGCCCAGGCTCATGGGGTCTTGCCACAGGGCGAGCAGAGTCAGTATCTACGACAACGTCCCAGGCTCCCATTTGTACGCCAGCACAGGAGATCTTCTGGACTTGGAGAAAGATGACCTCTTCCCTCATCTAGATGACATTCTACACCATGTCAGTGGGCTCCAAGAGGTAGTGGACGACTGGTCAAAAAACGTCCTGCCTGAACTGCAAACACACGATGAAGCTGGCTTATGCCCCTTCCCGTCTCCTAATCAGATCACCTTAGATTTCGAAGGCAACTCCGTCTCGGAAGGTCGGACGACACCCAGTGACGTGGAAAGAGATGGAACGTCTCTTAATGAGTCGGAGGCCACCGGGGTCCGAGAGAGGAGGGACTCCGGTGTAGGGGCCTCCCTGACCAGGCCAAACAGGTTGGTGGCATGATTTTCTGAAATGATGTTTAATCGACTTCATAATAATTATGGTCTATTTATCTAACAAACATTTATAGCGTGCTTACTAAGTGCCTGACACTGTCTGAAGTGATATCTGTGGTTAGGCAGTATTTGAACAGAGGTTTATCTTTGCTACAGATGTTATGGCGATTGAATCCGTGTTCACTGGCATTCGCTTCTCTGAGTCTTTGTCCTTTAATTCAATCTTCGCTTTCACTCAGAAAAATGTTGTGAGCGTATGTGCAGAACACTATGGTAGGCACCGTCAGGAAATCCCTGGAAATAGAGGCCCCGCGCCTGTTTGCAGGTGCTTCCCTTGACCTTGTTGCCATATTAATTAAAACGCCCCTATTTCAGATTTTTAAACTTTTTTTTTTTAATCCTATGAGAAATTTCTGAGACATAAGGTGTGTACTCCACAAGTTTATTTCGGCTTTAAAATGCCAATGACCAAGTACGTAAAGCTATATTACAAAGACCGCTTCAGAAGCATCCGTGAGAAATGGCCCCGGAAGAGCGTAGCTAGTGGAAACAGCCAGACTGTACATGCTGCTGTGCTCTTGTGGAGGCCGAGATGTCCCCGGGGGTTCGCTGACGAGTCATCTCTCCAGCAGGGCTCCTTCCTCTGTGCCTGCCACCTTCAGGTTCCATGTCAACTGCAGGAGAATTCGAATGCAGACGGGATGGCAGTGCGAAAATGGTCTACAGTTCCAGAACATTCCAGATCTCACTCTCCATCTCGAGCCCTGTCTGTCTCTCTCTCTCTGAACACACACTCACACACACACTGTCTCAGCTGCTTTCAACACTTCGGGAACAAACTTAGGAATAAACATGTAAGAGGTCTTAGGTGGCTTATTAAAACCTTTCCCGGACGGATCAGACTTGAAAGCGATAGTGCCTGATGTTTCCTCTCTGCCTCGGTGTCTTCTGTTCCATTTGCTTTGTGATTTCTCTTGGCTCGGAAGCTATGTTGATTAGCTGCTTAAAAATCGGTGACGTCCTGTGTTTTCCAATACCGCGTCCACTTTGTGACTGGCTTCTCTGACGGTCTCTCTGGTCAAGGCGACTCCGATGGAATAGTTTCCAGCTCTCGCACCAGCCCCAGCCGTCCACAGCGCCGCACATCAGCAACCAGACGGCCGGCCAGCTGAACCTGCTCCAGCGCTTCTCGCTGCTTCGCCTCACGGCCATCATGGAGAAGTACTCCATGTCCAATAAGCACGGCTGGACGTGGTGCGTAGCGCGATCGCTTAGGAGGGGAGCGTTTGTCGTAGAGCTAAGTACCCAGTTGCAAAGCTTCGGTAGTGAAATTCGGACCTCTGAAGAACCCACTCGTGACCTTCGCTGCCGATGTCCTGAAAATAAGGCGGCAGTTCCGCTTCCCTTGTCCTCCTATACCGCAGCAGCTTGGAGGGGATGCGGCCCTGCGGGGAGCCGGGCTTTATCTGTAGCTCCCGATTAGCTTCCAGGGAAAGCAGTCAGGTTCCGAGAAGGAAAAAAAGACAAGGAAAGGGTGATGAATGGTGAACAGAGGCATTAAAAATGGACCGGCTATAAAAGAATTCTGGCCGTTTGCAAAGAAACAGCTGCCGCTTGTACCTTCTGGCTCAATGCAGGGCTTACCGCTTAGAGCATTGATTCATTCAAAGGGCGTTTAATTCTTCAAATGCATTCCGGCTTGGACTTCAGTGGAAATAAAAACAAGAATATGCAGTAAACCTTTGTCGTAGGGAACTGCCAAAAGCAGGTGTTGGAACCTAAATATGGACCTGTTTTAGATGAGCTGGTGGGTTTGAAAAACTACAAAATATGTCATTAGTTGTCCTATGTTATATATTATGTATAGGGAGAAATCGAACAAAAACATTTTGGGAAGTTACAAATTGCATAGTCGAATGAATATATGCTTGCATATTAATTTCCTTTAAAAAGTGCAGCCAATTCTAGAAAAGTAAGGGTATATCCAAGAGGTGTTTCCTCTTCTCTCCCCTCCTTTCTCTCCCAACCCCAAGTAAATTTCTTCTTCTTACAGTTTTTAAATTTGTTTTGTTTCATCTAATTGGGAACAAGTGTTTATCTCTTGAGAGGTGTGTCCTTCACAATTAAATTGGAAAGTTGTCCCCTTGACTTGAAAACAGAGTCATTAATCCATTCCGCTAACGTGAATCATGCTGCTTAATAGTCAGAGAGCTAACATAGGCAAGGGGCCCACAGAGTACTTCCATGTCATGTGATTAATTAAGAGGGAGATGTTGAATTCCCCCTACGCCTGTTGGTTGTTCCAACAAAAGCTTGGCTTCCCTCTTGCTTGCTTTCACAGCCTCTCCCCACAGGCTGCCCCAGGAGGTTTGCGTGACCTGGTTTCTGTGAATTCTAGGTCAGTTCCAAAGTTCATGAAGAGGATGAAAGTTCCTGATTACAAAGACAAGACTGTCTTTGGTGTTCCTCTCATAGTTCACGTCCAGAGAACGGGACAGCCCCTGCCTCAGAGTATTCAGCAAGCACTCAGATATCTGCGTAGCAACTGCCTCGATCAGGTATGGTTGTAAATCCCAAACACGGGCCTGGATTTATGGAACGCCAGACAAAGGCAGATCTCCCCACTGTCACCTAAGGCATGCCTCACTAAAAAGGAAAGGCACTGTGATCTCGATAAGTCAGTATTTAATTTGCCCAGGCTACATCCCAGGCAAGCTGTATGAGGGTGTTTCCTCACTGGCAACTTGAATGACGTCCTGAGGGAAAATTCATGGGTTTTTTGGTTTGTTTGGTTGGGTTTTGTTTGTTTGTTTGTTTTTCTGAGAGCAAATTCATGTTAATAGTGTATGTGTTAGTAGTGTGTACCCGTGCTGTCAAATTTGCATTCCCTAGAAAGTGAGAGTTAGGCTTTATTCTGCATTTCCTTTTTCACAATTGCCATCATTGATTTCATAACATTCTTTCACCCCTGTCCTATTATTTTTTTGAGAAAAGAATTAGGCTTTTATATCTCCTTTTATTCCTTTTTTTTTTTTAAGATTTTATTTATTTATTTGAGAGAGAGAGAGAGAGAGAATGAGAGGGGAGAAGGTCAGAGGGAGAAACAGACCTCCCGCAGAGCCAGGAGCCCAATATGGGACTCAATCCTGGGACTCTATCCCAGGACTCTGGGATCATGACCTGAGCTGAAGGCAGTCGCCCAACCAACTGAGCCACCCAGGTGCCCTCCTTTTATTCCTTTTTTAAAAAGATTTATTTATTTATTTATTTGAGAGAGAGAGTGAGAGCACAAGCAGAGGGGCAGAGGCAGAAGGAGAGAGAATTTCAAGCAGATTCTGCATTGAACGGGGAACCCAATGTGAGGCTCGATCTTACAACCCTGAGATTGTGATCTGAGCCCAAACCAAGGGTCCGATGCTTAACTGACTGTACCACTTAGGAGCCTTAACTAACTTCCTTCTTTCTTTCTTCCCTTCCTTCCTTCCTTCTGCACCATGACCAGGAAAACTTAAACCAAAGATGAATTTATTTACATCTTTTTAAAATGTGCAAGCAAACTATGAAAGCACTATCTGCTAAATCAACTATCCCTTCATCTTATACATTAAAAATCTCAAGCCAAACAAAATATTCAGAGATCATTTTCTGTCTCCATGACTGATTGGGGATCAATGTAAAGGTGGCCCATGACTGGACCCAGAGTGCCACCCATTCTGTAATTTACTAGGCCTAGCCTTTGCTCCTCCAAATTAACACCCATTCATTTCTTAGACAGTCTGTCCCCCAAAAAACCATATTCCCACTTGATAAATTGCAACCTTGAGTAGGGGTATTTTCAGGCAACTGTTCTCCAGTGGCTTTTGTGCATCATATTCTTTAGTACCATGTGAATAAGCCATGCCCACCTAAAATTACTTGCAGTTTTTACTGATTCACCCTTGACCTTGGGCTTGGTGAACCAGAATGAGCTGAGCTACATGAACTCACGGACCCTGGCTACTGATGCTTGTATCTACCCCAATACTGAGATCACACTTAGAATCAAGATGGCCTCTTGATGAATCAGATACCACTTTTCAATGGAGCAGAATGGGAGTAACTTCTTCATTTGATGCCATCTTTGATTGAAGTGAATGTGTGATCCCCTTTTGCCTTCCCACTCCTAATCTAGAGAACATACAGGTATATATTTTCTCCCATTTCTTTTGATGCCATAGTGAAGGGCAGGAGTCGTTGCTGTTAATTACTGTTGTGGTGGTGAGGGCTATTTCGTTTTGAGAAATGGCCTTAGTAGCTTGCCTGTTATTTCTCAGAAAGAAGGGCAACAGACCACTTTTCTAAAACTATAGTGCTTAGTAGATGCCCCAACATTGACTTGTGAATAACATCCAAATAGAGCAAACCAATGGATGTAGTTACTTATTTTTTTTTTTTTAATTTTAGAACTTTTACCAAAATTGCACCTTAATCAAAGGTAGATGATCTATGGATATCTTACTGAGAAAGCTTGTTGGAGAGGTGGTCTTAGGAAATGCCCACTCTGATCTCTGCTACCCTAAAAGCATTGCAACCACACCTTATACATAGGACTTTGTGGCCTCAATTGTACTTTTGTTGTTTTGTTAGCACAGCCCCAAGACAGTGTTTTTGTGGAGGGTAACCTTTTATTCAGACAGGTGTTTTTCTAAGCTTCTCAATTTTCCTAAGGGTATATAAGGCTCATCCCTCCTCCTGGCTAATTCTCTTAGAGTCTTTGGCTCTGCCTTTACCAAGAACAAAAAAACATTTTGTTCTAAACATTATAATGTGTGGCCAGCGAACACTTCTCAGCAAACACTCTATTAAGAGAAAATAGTGTTTGTTCAGAAATACCTAAAGGAAAGGAAATGCAGACCATCTATGCCATTAGCTCAATAGTGATATTGTTTCTTGAGGGCCCAGCATGTTTTAGGCATTGTCCTGACGGTTTTACATTGACCATCTCATTTAATGCCATATCCACCTTGGGTGGTGGTTTCTGCCAGGTGGCAATGATGGAGCCAATACTTGCTGGAAAAGCTAACTCTAGAGTCCAGATTTTTAAAAACTACACTCTACGGCCACCTGTTAGAATTGTTTGTCCCAGTTGACTTGAGTGATATCACCTCTAGCATTGAGGCACACTTGGAGAAATGGCCCTAAAAATTCAGTAATGAATGCGCTGTCTGGATTTTGCCAATACCATTGATTATTACATGAGGTGGGGTCCATGCTGCGATCATGGAAGTTTTTTTGTCTAGCCCTAACACCTGAAAGCATTGTGGATTTTTTTTAGACAGCTAGTCTGTTTCTTATATTAAGAACATCTGGGGGGTCCCTGGGTGGCTCAGTCAGTTAAGCCTCTGCCTTCAGCTCAGGTCATGATCCTCGGGTCCTGGGATCGAGCCCCACATCAGGCTCCCTGCTCAGCGGGAAACCTGCTTCTCCCTCTCCCTCTGCCTGCCGCTCCCCTGCTTGTGCTCTCTCTTTCTCTGTCAAATAAATAAATAAAATATTTAAAAACAAAAAGAACAACTGGATATGTTTTCTCCTCCATATTAGCTGTTAGAAAGATTGGAGCCAAATGTGCGTTGCGCCTGTGGTAGATAATATGTAAATTTGGGGTATGAATTTTGTACATCTTTACTAGTTTCAGCTATTCTTTTTATCTTGATTTTCCTTTTGCTCAAATTTTCTTATCTATAATCTTTAATTGTATCTTATACGTTTTATAGATCATTATAAGTCACCTTGAATTCTGTCTTGAACAAAGTTGGGCAGAAAGAAATGAATTGTAATACCTCTGATCTACTCACCGCGTAGTGTTTCGTGTAGACTGGAAACCACTCAGGACCCCTGCCGATTCCGAACAGTGGGTCAGACCACTGTTACTGGGTCCAGTCTCTTGTCTGAAGCTAAAGTCCTACAAATTGAGAGGACAGTGGGCACCAGAATCTCCTCAGTCCTGGCTCGCTGGCTTATTCTCAGTCTCCACATCAAGCCTCTCACTGTTTTCTCAATCTGGAAGAATGCCTTCCTGAAAAACATGTGCTGGCAAAAGACTCATTCTGAGGACAGAAATACGGATTCCAGCTATAATCAAAATGAATAAGGCAAACCTCTCCTGTGTCGGTCGAAAGTAAGAACATGTAAGATGTCCAAGGGACTTTCGCCAGAGCCCATTACTCCGTTACGAAGCACCCCACGCCCGCGAGGCTTCCCATCTGGGAAGTCACAGAGTGTGGGAAGCACACAGAGATCCCTCTCTGGTCCCCGTGAAGAAGGAAGGTGGTAATAAGAGAACAAGGGAAAACAGGACAAGCACAATGGAGAAGTAAAAGTAGACTTCAAAGGAAGACGGTTCTAGAGCTTTAAGAGTGACCAAGAGCAAATGAAAGTGAATGAATCAGTAAGGAAAGAGGTTGTCTCCCCTCTCCCTCTTTGACAAGAGCAAGAGGGAGGGAACATACATCACACTAGACTGTTCTTTCTTTGCTAGTAGCACCTCCTTGGAACTAAAAAGATTCAGGTCTGCACAAGATCTTGAGATCTCAGCCTCTGGGTCATAGAAAACTAGAACATGGCAGGACACCTTTCCTCCAAGCCATGCTGACTCGCCCCTGTGCTGCCTCCCTTTACCCGGAGTCCTTGAACCACCATCCCACACTCTCCCGTGGCCTTTCCCTGGCTCTCAGAGGAGGGGGCTTCCTGCAGTGAGCTGGCCCCTTTTTCCTCATGCTAAGCGTTCACCTCCACCATAAGCATTCATCACTGACAGTTGAATGCAGCCCCATAGGACCCTGAAACGTGGCCAGCGGTTGGCCTCCTACACTCCCAAGTGCAGAACAGTTTATATATGATGAAACGCAGTATAGCCATTCTCTCCCACGCAGCTGGCCCCAGCTGAAATAGGGAAGCTTAGCCTTCGGTTATGAACCATTTGTATTCAGACATAGCCGTGTATGAGAGGAGCCATGATCTGCTGGCTGAGCTTTTATTTCTGCCCTAAATCCACGGCGCACAGAGGTACAGGTGACACTTGTGCTGACGGATACGAAGTCACTGCAGGGAGAAGCCAAGCCTCCCGGGCTCAGAATCAGAACCCGCCGCACGCCGTCCCTAGGAACCTTTCTCTTTCTGAATAAAGCCGACCTTTCTAAATCAGCTAAAGAAGAGGAAATGGAAGTCCCGATAAACACCATCAAGTACTGAAAGGATTAGCATAAAAGGGATGCCAAGTAGGAGATTTCATATTATTTAGATGAAATTTGAATCCTGATGCAGCGCTCGTGTGCCCGACCTCTCCTAATAGAATAGGAAGTAAGTTCTATTAGAACTTACTGTTCTAATAGTAAGTATCTTCCCGGCATAACTGGGAAGACACTTCCCACTCAGTACAAGTGTCCCGTACCCGCTGGCTGTACCTTGCAGTCCCCTTGCTTCCCTCAGATAAGATAAGTGATGCTCTGAGACTTTTGCAGATGATACTCTGAGTCTTTGCTCTTCCAGAGGCGGGCTTTTGGGTGGAAGACAAAAGACAGGAAAGGAGAAACAAGACCAAGGGAACACTCCCCACGCACCCTTGTAAAGTGAGTGATCATGTGCAAGCTTCTTGTAAAAGGAACGCTGCGTTGCTGACCACCACGCTTCCCTCTTCAGAGAGGGTGTCTGAGCTGTGCTCTCAAGGGACCTGAGCCCAGGACCTGCTAGGGAGTTGGCAAGGCCTCATGCGAAATGAAAATGTGAGACTCTTTGTTCATAAATTACTAAGAATTTCAAAACGGTGACAGCAGAGAGTTAAATGGAGCACGGGGCCCAGTGTGACTACCAGGAGGGAGAGACACAGAGGCAAAGGAAGACATTTCACACCCCTTGGGTCTTCCTCGTAATGAAGCTGAGGGGCAGCCTCCCACCCGTGGTCATGACAAGGCTGCCCTCAGAAGCAACAGTTTGAAAATGGTTTCTTCTGCTCTTTCTTTTTCACTTCGAAAAAATTTTTTTTCACCAGAAGTGCCAGTTTCGTCACCGCTTTGAAAACTCTTCTGGGAAGAAATGATTGTTAGCAATCACTCAGGCCACCACCTGTGGTTGTTCGGCGGAGGTGTAGCTGGACTTCTCCCTGTTCTCAGGATCGCCACACCGTTGGAAGAATCTTCGACTTACTGTGTCTGGGGAGTTTTCCACTACAAGGAACAGAAAGCTGTCCCAAGATGGCCTCAACAAGAGGAAATTCATGAGTTCACGTGACAGGAAGTCAGGAAGTAGGGTGGTTCCGGCGTTCTTTTTCTCATCAGCCCAGAGCCAGTTCTGAAGACTGGGGTTTCTTTCCTTTTTTCCCTTCTGCCATCCTTAGCTACTATATCTGGAATCTGGTCTGAGTTCAGACCACCTTTTCTTCATTAGGTTTGGGAAAGAAATTTCCTTCTGTGCTTCCAACAAAAATCCACAGATCCCACAGATATTTCCCACGTCGCTGGAAGATAAGGGTGGGACGGGAAGGTTATTGTCAGAATCTGAGGCAGAACAAATAAATACCTGACAGCCCTCTGGACATCCTGTGAGATCTAAGTTAGAACAAGCAGCTCAGAGCCCACAGCTGGAGACCTCCAGACATGTTGAAAATAATTAAAATAACAATATTTGCTGAAACTAGAAAGAAACTTGGAAACAGAACAATGCAAAGAAAATAGTGCTGGGATGTGTTTGCACACGCACACCGGCGTGCACCGGCGTGCACCCGAAACAAAGCCAGCAGGACACAGTGGATGGTGCCCTGCCGTTTACACACAAACGCTTGTCTGCTCTATTCTTCCAATAGATTCCAATCAATAATCTCTCTGCTGCTCAGAAAATAACAGGAATTCTCAAAGGGAATCACACCGCCTCACATGAGGATAAATGTTTGTGAGTCACACCTAGGAATTCACCTTCCGGGCACTGGGATTCTGAGAACTCCCGTGGAGCCCAGCCCCGTGGCACCGTCCTGGGCCTCGTTCCAGAACTAGAGGAGGCGAGAATGTAAACACATTCAGGCTGGATCTCACTTTAGCAATCATTCCTTTGACGTCTTGAACTTCTCCTCGGACAGGCCTTGCTTTCTTCTCATGCGCTGTGCTGAAGTTTGGAGGGACTGCCCGGGGATGAGACGTGTTCCTTGGATTCTTGAAGAGTCCTCTAAGCACAGCCAGGTCGGGCATTTTCTAGACATTCCAAACTTTCGAAATAAGAAGCAATTAACATTCTAAATGACAATATGCCTGGATATCCTGATCTGTGGAATTGGAGTGATAAGCCTTGGGGTGAAAAGAAGTGTCACTAAGAATGCTGGTTTTCTTGCCACAGAGAGAAGCAGTGTATCCTTTCCCCTGCGATCCATTCAGCTGACATATATACAAAGCCCTGAGTATTCTCTAATTCTCTGATTGCTTGGAGTTCTTCCCTTGCTGTCACTGTACCTTAAAGGAGTTAGAACTGCTCTCCATCAATAGCAATAACCGAGAGCTCTCCCCAGACACCTGAACTTGGGTCAAGGCCAGCCTGGCACGCAGAGCCACAGCGGATAGAGTCTGGCGCCTTTCCCCAAGCGTAGGGAGGAGGGGGCGTGGCTGACTGGCGTGCCCCTGCTTACCTGTCTGACCACCTGGAATGTTCCTACTTTGCTTTTTGGAAATGGGCCAACCTGTGAGCCCTTGAGGAATGAGAAAAGGAGAGATTGAGGGTTGAATGAAGGACCCGGTTGGAACAACTCGATGCCCTACAGGCATTTAAAAATAGCAAACGTGAAAATTCACCGTAAGCCGGGTGGGGGGCCAGAGACACTCAGCCCTTTCTTTGGTAGAGGCAAGTCCAGAGGACAGAGCCTCTAGAATGGCCTTGCGCGTAAGCTGCTACTGGCCCTTGCAGGAATCTCCATGGTCCTAGGGCTCCTCTCCATCTCACTCATTCCTGCCCAGGGTGTTATCTCCCGGGTGCCTTACTGCAACATCTTCTTGTCAAGCAGGAGAGGAGTGTAAGCCTTAGGGATGATGAAGGCATAAGACCATGTCTTAAAGTCTGAAAAAATGCCACCCAGGAATCCTCACTAGAGCCACGGCTTATGCACACAGTAACTAACCAGGCTGAGTAATGAGTGCCATGCATCAGATGAGAAACACACGTAGGAGCATTACAAGGATTCCAAAGAAGGACAAGAAATAAGACTTTTAAATCAACATTATTATGTTTCAGGAGCATTAGTCTGCTCACTAATGACGCCTAGCAACTGTCAGTATGCCTGAGATGGAGTGGTATTTACTCACCCCTTGTTGGATACATGAATGACATGATGTGATCTAGTCGAGAAGACTGCAGGTTACAAAGCACGGCCATACATTTAGTCTCCACAACAGCCCTGTGAGGTGGGCTGTTATACTTATCTTCATTTTATAGGAGAGGGAGTCAGCGTTCAACCACTGCCCCAAGTAACTAACCGAGTAATTTGCATTTTACTAGTTTGGATGCAATTGCTTCTCATCCAGTCTGATTCCTTGCCTGCTGATCACTCCCAAGGTGCTTGCCTTAAGGAAGAAGATGGCTGGGGTGTAGGTGGCCTCACTAACACGTCCCTGTGACTTGTTTCAGGTGGGTCTCTTTCGAAAATCGGGCGTGAAATCTCGAATCCATGCATTACGTCAAATGAACGAGAACTTCCCCGAAAATGTCAGCTACGAGGACCAATCTGCATACGACGTGGCGGATATGGTAAAACAGTTCTTCCGGGACCTCCCAGAGCCTCTTTTCACCAACAAGCTCAGCGAGACCTTCCTCCACATCTATCAGTGTAAGTGGAAGGAATGCCGACCAGTGTTCTCGTGGGCACCCATCCACTTAAAAAGCATTCTATAGACTGAGGTCTAGTTACACAAGTAATACATGAATTCTTAAAGAAATGTATAAAAGTTATCATTCTCTGTGTCTTTCCAGAACTAAACTTTGTTCACAGTTTGATATGGAAATCTCCCGGCCATTTGTTTTGCATTTGAAAATACCTTTTTGACATCAAAGTTTTCCTTCTCAGTAGGGTTTTTGCATAAGATCTAAAACCTACTCTCAGTGTACTTTAAATAACTTTAAAATGAGAAGGGGACACAATAGAATTTATTTTGTATGTAAATGTTTTTTAAAACTTTCATTTTTTAAAAAATAAGCATTGCCTTGGGATATATGAAATTCAAAGCGAAATGTGTTAAAATGAGCAGAAATAAAAAGCAAATGTATTTTAATACGACATATTTTAATTGGCAAAAAGTAGGCAAACCAAATCAAGCTTATGCTTAACTCATTTATATTTTCACTTGGAATTTTTTAAGTGATGTTAAATTGAAAATTCTCAGCAAAGCCCCAATGATTAATCGTTGAATAAAACAATTTCTGATTAAAAATCATATCCTTCTAAAGGTAGCTACAAAGGGAGTATTAGAAATGAACACGTGACTCTTTTCTAGATCCAGTAATGTTGTGATTATAAACTATTTCAATGGTCCAAGTCCTGACTGTTTAGGAAAAAAAATAATCTGGCCTATGGACTTTGAGCTTTCAGGAAAATATGCCTGAAATGGAGATCAACAACATGGAATTGATCCAATTTGAAGAAGATCCCTGCTATAGAGAATTCTGTGCTGCGTTTAAGGAGCCTATAATATTGCAAATCCAAAAAGGATGTAATAAATACCACTTGTAAAAACAGGATAAAGTGATGACCCACTAAATAAATATTATTTTGTCAAAGTGAATAGGTTAAGTTAAATTAATGATACATGTCACATGAGCCCAAACACAGAAAGTTCAGGACTTTGTCGAGCTGGATTTTCAGTTAAGCCTCCCTCATGGTTTGGAACTATCATATGTGATTCTTTACATTTAATCAGTTCTCAAGTTAGGGTCAACACTAGTCTAAGGTTAAAGCCAGATTGTTTCTAAGAGATAAATCCCTTTGGCCCTTTCTGAGACTCACCAACAAGAAACCAGATCAAAGCAGCGTTTATTTTAGCTGAGCAAATGTTTACTGAGTTCCACGTACGTGCAGGGCAGTGCTGAGCGCTATAGATGATATTGGATAGGGAAGACGTACTCCCCACTCTTAAGGATTGTACAACTGAGGGAGATGAGACGTGTACATATATAATGGCCATAGAGCAATATTGAAGAAATTCCATGATAAGGTTAACAAAGAAAATCTAAGGAGGTTGAGATAAGGACTAGGACTTGGTGGGGTACTTGAAGGTGGAGAAATGGAAGGAACATGTATTAAGTGACTCACATCGCATGAGCATGGTCCAGAAAGTTCTAGCGTATTCTTCTGGCTTGTGTGAATGGTAACTATATGACACAGTGCCAGTGACACTGAAAAATTAGATTGGGGCCATCTCAAGGAGGGGCGTTGAATGTCAGGGCAAAGGGGAACCCTTGAATGTTGTCAAGGGGGTTACCAATTACAGTGCTCTCAGCTGTAAACACAGAACTAGAAATCCAACAAATAGTTTAAACAATAAGGAAATTTTATAATCACACATGATAAGAAATCTGGAATTAAGTAATTCCAGAGTCAGTTAATTTCAAAGCTCGGTGATGCCAAGGCTGAAGTCAGCCTCTCTTGGTTCTGCCCTCAAGGTCACAATACGATTGCCACGACTTACAATGAGCATGTCTTCCCAAAATCACACTCAAAGGCAAGAAGAGAGCAGGAGGGCTTCTCCTGGAGCATATGTCTCTTTTTATCAAGGAGATAAATTTATAGAAGCTCCTAGAATTTTTCTTGGTCCCATTGGCCAGAAATGGTCTACCTGTTCTCCCTTAAATCAATCACTAGAAAGAGGACTGGGATTACCACTCTGGGTTTAGGCCAACATGGTTATGCCGTGAGGGAAGGGGAGGGCCTACCTTCCCGGAGCACATTCCAGACTGCTCCTGAACAGAAAGTGTATTTTCTTATAGAGGAGGAAGAAGGGAGTAGATATTGGGTAGGCAGCCAAGTTTGTGTCTACCACAAGGGTGAATGTCCACCAGGACTGCTCTTGTGACCCATGAACCTGAAATTGGTGAACAAGAGATACTGGACTGTCCAAACACTGAGGGTTAGAGAGTGAGCTAACACATTTACTGAGGCACTGGATTACCTGCAGTGACTTCCAGCAGTGAGACTGGAAATTCACTATTCCATGGACAGACTCTGGAGTCAAAGAGAGGGACTGTTCTTCCTCCCCTTCTCCAGAGAAGTTCTAATTTTAGCTGCGTTACTTCTTAGACCTCCATCAAATGATTAAAGTTTGGATGGATAATGAAAACAGTTGAAACCCACTGGTCTCCATGAGGGAGAAGGATAGAGGGATCAGAGACTACTCTGTAGTCTTAAAGTTTGGCAACTGGGTAAATATTGAAAAGAAGAGGGGAAGGAGAGCTGGCATGAGGGCAGGGAGAGGAGAGGTGTTCGGAATCAACTGGATGTTGAGCTTGAGGTGCTGATAGCCGTCCGCATGGTCGCCATGATCAACCCTTAGATATGCAGTTCTAGAATAGTCTCCTGAGAGCTGAGAAAGAGGCAGGAACTACAGGAATGTCAAGTGTGACAAAGGTCCAAGGCCCTAAGATCCAAAATGAATGCTGAATTTAGGAATGAATAGTTGACCTTCACAATCATTTTTGGTAGAAAATAATAGAAGATACTTTCTGATGGATAAAGGAAAGTTGAGACAACACATAGCCATGACAAGATGACTCTTAAAAATGTTGTTGTAGAAGAGAAGGTTGGCCATCTAAAGTTAAACAGGGCACACACTAGACATCTTAGCTATTTAAAAGCAGTTCAATGACTCAGCGGAATTTCTAACACTTCAGTGACAAGCTTGAAATTGTGAGTAGTATCTCCTATTTCAGCACAAGCAAGAAAAAAAGAAGAAGGTTCTGCTATAATTTGAACAAAATGGCTCTTTTCTACAAAAGCCGGGTCTATCTTGTGCCACACACTGGATGTGGTGGGGGTAGAGGTGAATTCTAAAACATTGGATGTAGTCAGGCTTTTCCAGAAATGTGGATTTGCTGGTTGCCTGAGGCCAGGAGGGTGCCCAGCCCTGGGATGAACGATGGTGGGGAGGAGCAGGACCTGGGCAGGAGGTCATACTACAGCCCCTCTGGAGCACCAGGCCAGATGTCTTTGTCAGGTGCCCCTGCCAGTAGTAAATATCTGAGCATGTATACTCATTTCTTTCTCATAAGAGAAATATACTGGGATATACCGTGCATCTTATAAAACATACCCAATCCGTATTTTTTTTTTTTTCAAACTCAATACGTATTTTTAAAGCATGAGAGAGAAAACAGAAACACCACTGGACGTCCTGATATTTTCTTCTCACAAGTCAAGGACTGTCACAGGCACATTTCTCCCCACCCTCCAGCCTGCTGCAGAGACCTGCTCTAGAACACGGTATTTTAAGAAAGTGAGCTCCTGACGGTGTCTTTCGGAATGAGAGAAATAAGGGCAGTGAGTCAGACCTGAAAGATCAGTAATAAACCCAGCCGGCAGGCAACAGAATGCAGTGCCCAGCGCCCATTTGCCGGGAGTTTCCCTGTCAGTTCACAGCAGACATTTGGGGCCGGGGCCCTTCTAAGCCGGCATGACCAGCATGCACCGCCACCGCCCCACGAGGACCATCCTGAAGGGGAATGGCCTGACAAGGCCAGACTCTCTCCAGAACCTCAGCGAGCCTGGCTCTTCTTCCCTAAGTACAACCTCAATTTCCATTCCCCCCGAGATCATGAAAGGCATGCCATTGGGTCACCCCACGAAGCCAATGGCGCACCTCCTCGCACTGAGCCCTGGGTGACCTGTAGGAAACAGAAAGATGTGTCCAGCTGACTCTCAAGGAGCCGCCCCATTAGGAGTCATTCCAGAGGGCCAACCAGCTCAGTTCCCTCCCCCCCCCCCCATAGTTAATCGTGCGAAACTGGCCTCGAGGCCTGGCAGCCCCACTGTGGGGGGGAAGGGTGAGGCTGCCATCCCCTAACACGGTGGTGTCCAGAAACGCCCTGCAGGGCCCTGGCCATCCCCAGAGGTGCTTCCCAAGCTGTCTGGTGGGAGGGTGGGCACTAGGGAAGCCGGGCTGATGGGCCCCCAGCCCATCGCCAGCCGCAGCCGGAGCAGAAAACTAGTTTGAAAACAGCTGAGCAGGTAGACTGCTCAGAGCCCGTGAACGGCCAGGACGGGGCGTCCCCTGCCCAATAAGGTCTCATCGTCGAGGTGGGGGGTTCAGAGTTGGACGGCTGGGGTTCTAGTCCCAGCTCTGCCTCTCACCAGCTCTGGGTCCTGAGTAAAAGGACTGACTTCTTTGGGCCATTAGTGGCCATTGCCCTGGCTGCGGACGACGGTTACGTCTCTGAGCGTGTCTTCACACCGGGAAGGTGGCGCTTACTTGCTGTCCCCCGGCTGTCTCACTCTGCGGCTGTCCCGCTTATGACCCGGCACCCACTTTTCCGCAGATGTCCCCAAGGAGCAGCGGCTGCAGGCGGCGCAGGCTGCCATCCTGCTGCTGGCCGACGAGAGCCGGGAGGTCTTGCAGACGCTGCTGTGCTTTCTCCATGACGTGGTCGACTTGGTGCAAGAGAACCAGATGACGCCCATGAACCTCGCTGTGTGTCTGGCCCCCTCCCTCTTCCATCTGAATCTACTGAAGAAGGAAAGCTCCCCCAGGTGGGTTTTTCTCATCAGCGCCTAAACCAGGTATTTCCCATAGTTGATTAAAAACAACAACAACAACAACGACAACTTTTGTGTTGTAGTTCAACTTAGAGAATTGTCAGCATTTAGTTTTAATCAGAAACTGTTTCGAGGTGACCGAATTCACTGCTAGATGTGAATCCAAGGAGTCCCGAAGGATGCCCATCGCGATCCAGAAAGCCCGAGGAGTCGTGCTGCGGTCTGTGTGTAGTATGTGAGGAGGAAGGAGGGAAAAGTACGAGAAGTCCTATTTACAGTCTTTAATGAGCCTTAAAGGCTCTAGCCCAGCGGCCTGCAGGGACATAGTTTCAAACTTGGGGGAGAAACCAGATGAATTTCTCCCCGAGCTGTTATTCCCACCCTTGTATTTTTCCCAAGGTTTTTCATTATGAACCGTCAGACTCTTAGCCTGACTCAGAATACCTAGGCCCGTGTGGTCGCCGTTTTTATTTGGAAATGAGAAAGTCTGGGATCTGGATCGGCACCCGGGCAGGAAGCGAAAACAAAAGGGACGGGCTCGGTGTTGCGAAAAGCTCTGGAGGTTGGGATCTGCTTACAAGCCTGCCCTTCAATTACAGAGTCATACAGAAGAAATACGCCACCGGGAAGCCAGATCAAAAGGACCTCAGCGAGAACCTGGCGGCCGCACAGGGCCTTGCCCACATGATCACAGAATGCAACAGACTGTTTGAGGTGAGCGGAAGCTTCCAGAAGCCTTCCTCCAAGCTCTTGGAGCCAGATAAGACACTCGGAGGAGTGGTGGCTGCGTTTGCGGCCCAGAGGTGTTTGCTCCTGATTTTATAACGACAATAAACTCAGGTCTTTGCCTCCAAGAAATGCGAGGACCTGGCTGGCTCTGCCAGTGAGACACCTGGGGTTCCTGTGATGTTGGTTTTCAAGAAAACGGTCACATTCCCTTCCGTCGCCGGGTTCAAGGCCAGCCAGCCAACCCCGCCGCCTTTGTTAACTTGGACTTGATTAGGTTCAACATCTGCATGTGCATGATGTTGAGCAATCCCTGTCCCCTAAGAATCCACGACAGCTTATGAGTTTAGCCGCAGATACGCTCAAGAAGTAACTCGGCTAGACTTCTGGCACACTGTCTTGGTAAAGACACTGTGGTAAAATTGGCATTTGTAAATGGGGAAAGTGTGCTAAAAAGGTAAAGCTATTTCTAAGTCGTATTTGACGTTTCCCTTAAGTCTATGTGCTCTCAGTTTCCTGAGCCCACATTTTGCCAAACTGAATAAAAATACATTGAAGGTAAAATAAAAGAAGATCGGAAAGGCTGAAGGGGAAGTCGTTCCATGTTTTGAATAATAACTGTAGTCTCAGAAACGCATTTGTTTTTCCTGACTTTAGGAAACTCCCCCACCCCAGCCTTGCCGCTGATCTTGGGAAAACATCCTTTGCCCCCTGGCACTAGGCCCATTGCCCATGCTGTGGTTTGGACAAAATCACTTTGCTTTCTCTAACTGAGTCTCAGCATTTCTTTAGCTCAGCGTGTCGCTCTCTGGTGCATCTGTTGGTTCAGGTCCCGCCCGAGTTGGTAGCCCAGTCCCACAACTCATACATGGAGGCTGAGATCCACGCTCCAACTCTGGAAGACCTGGGGACCCAGCTGGAGGAGAGTGGGGCAACTTTCCACACGTACCTGGAGCATCTTGTCCAGGGCCTCCAGAAAGAGGCCAAGGAGAAGTTCAAAGGCTGGGTCACGTGCTCTAGCACAGACAATACAGATCTCGCTTTCAAAAAGGTAATCTCAGGGGCTGGAAAAAATTACCCGTGGAGGGCCCTGTGTAACAAGCAGGGATTTGTTTTCCTTTAAAAATGGCCTCTCCAGGGGCACCCGGGTGGCTCAGCCAGTGAAGCATCTGACCCTTGATTCCGTCTCAGGTCATGAGCTCAGGTTGGTGAGATCCAGGCCTGGGTCAGACTCTGCGCTGGCTGTGGAGCCTGCTTAGGGTTCTCTCTCTCTCTCCCTCCTGCACTCACCTCCCCACCAACCTCTAAAAGTATATAAATAAATAAAATAAATAAAAATGGCCACTCTGTCCGTGGGGCTTGGCACATACACGAACAGGTCAAAGATCCACTCGAGCTTGCCGAGCAGTCCCTTTGCACATAATCCACACTTAGACTGTGAAGCTAGACTGCTGGCTGCCAATCTGATCCCCGTCCCTTGGCTGTGTGATGTTGGCCAAGTGGTGTGCCTCTCTGTGCCTAGTTTCTCACTCGCGTAATGGACCTCATGCTACCACGGTCAGAGGAGGGCTGTTTACAGACCAAATGGGTTAGAATCCTTCCCGGCACGCAGTGCACACTGTATGGGTTGGTGGTTACTCTTTGTCTTTTCAGTATGATTTTCCTTCTAAGCCTAAAGACGAACATCTTAGAATTTTAAACCTGAGGTGTGCAGAATCACTCTTTCGAGTTACATTGTCAGTGGTGTTTTCTGAACATCCAGTGAAGCAGGGTGGGTTTGGGTTGGGACGAGTGGTCCTCTTCAGCCTTCGATGGTGTCTTTCCTAAGGTGGGAGACGGGCACCCGCTGAAGCTGTGGAAGGCCTCCGTGGAGGTGGAAGCGCCCCCCTCCGTGGTTTTGAACCGTGTGCTGAGAGAGCGCCACCTGTGGGATGAGGATTTTGTGCAGTGGAAGGTGGTGGAAACCCTGGACAAGCAGACAGAGATCTATCAGTACGTGTTGAACAGCATGGCCCCCCACCCTTCCAGAGACTTCGTCGTTCTCAGGTGAGCCTGCCCCTAGGGTTTACGGTATTTTTTTTTTTTGTTCCAAAAGCGGATGAAGAGCTGCATATTTAAGCATTTCACGGCGATCTGCCCCCGAAGTTCAGCCTCCACTGGGAACACTAAGCCGGCGCGTATTTCGCTCCGTGAAACCTGACTTCGCTGTATTTATGCCCGACTTCCTGCTTCCTTCACCCAATTTACAGCTCTGCCGGGCTCTCTTATGGCCCCTTTCACTATGGAGCATACAGTTTATTAGGCCATAAATAATGTTCATTTCCTCAGAACAGAGTCCCAAGAATAGCTGCTGCTTGTCCAGGTGCACTTTCTGCCAAATTATGCAAATCGAATCTGACTTGTCTCCCGATTTCCCCTTCCTCCCCGGGGAAAGCGAGCTTGGGTTTGTGTAACTCTCACGACGGAAGTGTGTGTGACTTCAAAACCCGTCTGTGTAACTTCGGATATTCACAACCCACTGTCACGTAGGGAAAGCTTGGCAGAGCCCTGAAGGTCCCACTCTGCAGAGGAGGTCAGATGTCTGGTCAGATTTCGGGGCCTGACACAGCCTGCGGGTGTGCTGTCTCCTGTCGAAGCCTTGCTTCTGCTCGGCTCAGGGGATGAGTTCTGGCCCCCCGCCCTCTGGGTTCGGAAGGGGATGCCCAAGCCGCAACAGGAGGCGTGCACGGTACAGCCTTGCACGTGAGCTGGTGAGTCAGCATGGGAGCCGAAAGAACACGGACCGACCATACTAAGAGAGCAAATACAATCTAATTACATCAAGGTATTCTTTTTTTATTGATAACGGATGGCAAACACTGTCTCTTCCCATAGATTAGTAGTGTCAAAGGAATCACTAGTGAAATTCCCAAATGGACATTCCAAAAACTTTCTTTATGAAAATGGTTGCGATGGTAGACTCCAGGTCACTTTTCACGCGGGCCTTTGGAGTTGGTCCTTGGGACGCTGAATTGGAAGGGTCATTTTTCCCTAAATATATGTGTATGTCTTAGCCATCTGGGGATCCCGGAGGAGGATGTGGGCAGTCTTGAGGGTGGCTTATTACCACAGTTATGGGGACATCCATCATCTCGTGGAATCTAAGCTTCACGTCTTCACTCTTGTAAGCAGGAAATCAAATTGTTCTTCTGGGATGGCGGCCACGGGGACGGAGTCATGCCATAGTGTGCCTCTCCCCTCCCCTTAGAGGGCCTGAGGGCCGGAGTCCATGCATGGACCCTCCCTCCTGGCAGCCCCACGGGCCTATTTCTTATCACAGGGCATCATCCCAGCCCCGTGGGGAGGCTATGGGGATATTGTAGTGAATACAACAGGCTGCCGTCCTGCTCTCTCCCGGGGTTTACATTTTATCAGAGAGGGAGGGTCAATAAATAATAAGTAAGGGGATAATGTTACTCATCCTGTGGGAGGGGGAACGTAAGATAGGAGGATGGTAAGGGGTTAAATTTTAAATATAGTGGCTAGGGCAGGGTCTCACAGCATTGATGGCTGACCCACAACTTGAGGGAGAAAGTGGGTGGGTCATGAGGCTCTGACTCGGAGGAACTCAACACTCGGGGAAAATTAACCACGCACCAGACGTGGCTCCTTCAACAGCGATTCCCGCGGTCATGATGCCAGAAGGTAGGAAGTGGCAAGTGTGGTGGGGAAGCCGCAGAGCTGAGATGCTGCCTGTCTCCGAGTGCCACCCCATCTAGACGAGCCGTCCCTTCAGGATTGCCACTCGTACGTGCGTTACCTCCTTCTCTAAGTCCTCAGGAGCTTCTGGTGATAGTTACCGAAGCTTTTTCTAAATTATTTCTCCACAAATCTGTACAACCCTCCCCCCCGCCTTTATTGCTAATCATCATCTCGCCTGCAGAGAACCATTGCTTCCGTGGAGAAGCTGCTAGGCATTTGTGTAGGGCTTGCTTCTTCCCACGTTCTTGTGGGGCATGTGCAGTAGTTTCTCTTTCCGGTGTGGTGGGACAGGACGGACGACGTTACGGATGACGTGGCCAAGCCCGGGATAGGGTTCGCGAGGTACATACCTGGGGTTATGATCATGAAACCTATGTCCTGTGATAGAAATAGTCGTTACGCAGATGCCCTCATGGTTCCTGATTTCCATCTACAACGTTTTCCCAAGTGGTAGCCCTGTCTCTGCTTGAATAGCCCCTGTAACAGGGAGCTTACTACTCCTCATAGCACCTGTTTCATTTTTGGAGCGTGCACTTTGTGAGTCAGGTCTTCTCTCTCCTGAGCTGACACAGACCGTCCCATCTCTGCCTGCTGGGGTCAGATCGGCTGTGCTTTTCTCATTCCACTCGGGTATTTGAAAACAATTAGCCGTCCACATGTGTCTAGTTTACTTCAGGCTAAGCACCACCGGCTCATTTCTTCCTTTAAGACTGAGTTGAGCATGGCCTCCTCCAGGAAGCCTTCTGTGTGCCTCCCCTTCCCTTCCACAGGATTGCAGAGCACTGTGTGCATAGCCACAGCACTTTCCTTGGTGTTTCGGAGGTCTCTCTGTATGCCTGTTTCTCGATCTTGGCTGTGTATCTCTGTGTCCTTAGTGGCATCTCGTGTGCCCGGTAGATGTTTGCTGAATGAGTGGAATGGGCAAGTCTTAATTCTAAAACGGTAAGACCAACTCTTCAAGAATGGCCAGGAACCTCTGCAGCCTCGGTTTGGGGTTCCAAAGACAGATTGGAAAGCTGCAAGACCATCGCTGGCCTCTGGGTCAGCGGGCTGAGAGCCTTGCTTTGAACTGCGCTGTAAAAATTTTACACACCCTTACGGAAGCCATTAGTTTAGTCTAAGTAAGTCGGACAGGGATTTGAGCAGGAAATTGAAGGTGTAAGATTCCGTGCTGTGTCCAGGTTTTTCTTTATCTCTCAGCCCTAGTTTTGATGTGCCGGTTGTTTTGCTACAGGACCTGGAAGACTGATTTGCCCAAAGGCATGTGTACCCTGGTGTCCCTCTCTGTGGAGCATGAGGAAGCCCAGCTCATGGGCGGCGTGCGGGCAGTGGTGATGGAGTCTCAGTACTTGATAGAGCCATGCGGCTCCGGCAAATCAAGACTGACCCACATCTGCAGGATAGACCTGAAGTAAGTCGCCCTCCCCAGGGGGCAGGCTCGCTCCGGGAGCCTCAGTTCGAGCGGCAGAGTCTCCAAGGCCCTGTTTGTCGTCCTGATATCTTATTTCACTATACTTGGGTTTTTTCGGTGCCCCTAGCATGCTTTCGTCAATGATTACTGATGTCTCCCCCCTCTCCTTTCCTTTTCCTCATCCTTCCTCAAATTCTGACATTGCCCTGCGGCCCTCTTCTTTCCTTCTTTCTTTCTTTCTTTCTTTCTTTCTTTCTTTCTTTCTTCTCTTTCTTTCTCTCTCTCTCTCTCTTTCTTTCTTCCTTTTGTAAGATTTTATTTATTTGACAGAGAGAGATCACAAGTAGGCAGAGAGGCAGGCAGAGGGAGAGGGGAAGCAGGCTCCCTGCTGAGCAGAGAGCCCAATTCGGGGCTCGATCCCCGGACCCTGGGATCACGACCTGAGCCGAAGGCAGACGCTTAACCGACTGATCTATCCAGGTGCCCATGCTCTTCTCTCTTTTCAGTGCTGTTCCCACTTACCTATGTGTCCTTCTCACACAAACACACACATAGTGGCGGCTCAGTCACTACGAGTCCCCTTCTCTTGTGCTGCTGTCATGCCGGCTGTCCCTTTGCGGTCCCCTCCTGTTGCCCTACTTGGAGGAGAAGCTAACTGAAATCCAACCCCGTCGGGGCAGTCGTGATGCGCAACAAGTTCTTGGTCTGGGTACACAGACACTGAGATTCCCCCGTGAATTCCAGAATTCAATCTGAGCCTTCTCTGAGGAGATGGTAGCACTGAAAAGACAGACTGAATACTTGGCCAGAAAGGCATTTTCCAGGCACCTGATGACAGAATGAGGTTCTCAGGTCCTCGAGGGGTCAGCCCCAAATTGTAGGCCAGCGCACTCATGAGCAGGGCAGCCCTGTCTACCCTGATAATGTGCTGAGATTTGGAAAAAGCCTTTCCCATTTCCTTTCTGATTTTTGTCCCCACAGAGGTCACTCCCCAGAGTGGTACAATAAAGGCTTTGGACATCTGTGTGCAGCGGAAGTCGCCAGGATTAGAAACTCTTTTCAGCCCCTCATTGCTGAGGGTCCGGAAACTAAAATCTGAGTTTTCCCCAGTGTGACACCAAACTCAGGGAAGAGGAAGTGAACGGAAACCCTTGTGGGAGAGAGCGTGCTCGTGAGAGAGTGAGAGACAGAGAGACTGAGCGACGTAGTTAATGCTTAAAAATGGAAACACTGGGAAGTCAGAATGTTGAAGATGCAAGAATTTCGGAGAACTTTCCTAGCCTTCCTGGAGATGGCTACATCCCTACTAATATAATATTTTTAAAAATCAGAACATTTATCTATGTTACTTAAAATTAAATGGATTATCCCTCGTGCATTGCCTAATTTGCTATTTAAAGGCTTCTAAGAAGCATTATCTTAACTGTAAATAAATGTATGTATAGCATATGTACATAAGTGTGTATATCTCTATATTTACTGTATATATGTACAATACCAATTTTATATATAATTGTGTCTTTTGAAAAGGAACGCATCTGACTCCGTGAGTCCCTTCCTCACTCGCGTGGTTCTTTCCGAGTGGCTCTGGGCCCCTCCCCTCACTGTCCTGTAAGCGGAGCCGAATCTGCTGCTAACACCGAGGTGTGAAAATGTGTAGTCTGTCAGTCTGCCCTGATGTTTAACCAAAGATTAGCTAACGAAAGGGAAACAGCGTTCAAAGGTTCTTACGTGTCGTCAGTTTGTTTGTGTTATTCAAAAATGGAGCGTAGTGTCGGATAAAGGCAGGAAAAGAATACTTACTCCTCTTAAAAAGCACAGAAGTGGGGAAGAAGTCGTGACCAAAGGTAGAGCTGGGGGACCAGTTGTCCGCGGACCCAGCCAGCTGCAGTTTCAGGGAAACGTCAGGCGCCCACGGGCCACTGGACTCAGCGCTAGGGACTGAAAGAAACTTTATTTCCCTGCTGGTGAGAGCCAAATAGGGTAGCCTTTGCATGTTCGCAGCCAAAGGGGGCCTCTGTGTTTGGTCAAGTTTTCATAGATACATTTCATCTTGTTCTTAAATGTTGTTCTATATGACCAGTGGCCTGTTTGGTCACAGTTAATTGGCATTTCCTTACCAATGTATTGCACTGAATTGAACTCTGGACACCAGGCAAGGGGAGGCTATGGTCACTCAAGAGTCCTGGACCATTGCAGTTTCAGGGAATTCTTATTTTGCTACATACGTTGCTCTTACAACACAATTCATTCACATTTTGCAATTTGAAAGACAGGGTTTTAAACTAACGGGAAGACCAAAACTATGCTCTGCAATTAGTCTTAGAAAATAGAAACAGGTTTCTTAATTTCATATTTCTTCATTAGCCAGTCAAGCTTACCTAGGTGTTTGACTTTATTTATTATTGTATAGACTCAGCCGATGGACTCTCCTTAACCAATTGCTGATGGATTTAAACAATTGTGGATTTTGTTCTGCTTTTTATTGTAATTCAACAACTGTAGAGAGGAAGATAAGTTATTATGTTTGGTTTCAGGGAGAGACTTTGGTAATCCGTGAGAGAGTGGTATCATAATTTAGCAACTGGTATGGGAGGAAAAAAAATTAAATGAGTGTTTTCCCCTTTTCTGTATTGAATGCATTTATGTTATTATGTAATGTTTTTTTTCTATCAGCAATGTGCAATTCTTTTATTGAGAGAAATAAAAAATGCTATATATGAGTTCTGTATGGTGTAAGGGAAATCATACTATTTGAATTATGACCCAGGAATTTTTCATTTCCTTGCCTACACAATAAAGTGCCAGCCAACCCATAATTTTCAATTTGGGCAGTGCTCTGTGAGCAAAACAAATTCACTTCTGTCATGCATCATAAATTTAACCATATAGGCTGGATTACTTTCCTATGCAAAGACAAGATTAATAAGATTAACGAGGTTTAGTCTAGGTTAACACTGGTCCAGAGATGGAATCCTAGGTGTTCAGAAAATATGATAAACACACAAGGATGAATCATACCATATCACTGAGGTTAGCATACACACACATCACCTGGAGATATGGTTCAAATGTAGACTCTGGTTCAGGCGGTCTGGATTAAGAGTCTCCATTTCTAACAAGTCTCGGGGATGCTCGTGCTGCTGGCCCAAAGACCACACACTCTGGGAAGCAAGACGATATCAAAAACAACTAGGATTGTACTTCTGACTTCTCCTCTCTTCAAATTATCTGACAGACTTTTCCCTTATTACACACGTACTAATCACTGCTGCATAACACAGTGCATCTAAAAAAAAAAAGGAAAAAGAAGGGAAAAGATGCATCAAGCTTATTTGTCAAATATGACAGTGTTTTATTCATTGTTATCTTGCCAATGGAAATAAAATATATTGCATTTAAATATTATATTTATACCTCATGTATATTTTTACCTCAATTGTTGGTATCAATCATCAATTGTAAGTAAATAATCGCCAAGGCAAATAAATTTATATACATTAAATATTTCCTATTTTCTATAAAATATATGGTGATTTTCATGCTTCATCCTGTAAGTGGAAAATCTGAATTCAGTATCTCTCCCAGATATAAGGATGTTGTTACCAACATTCACTAATGGTCTGGGTGCCTTAATGTGTGTCTAAGGCATTAAAGTGATGGGAAGGGCTTCTTTTTCACATTTCACTGTTCTTAAGCCTGGAAGTTATAAAAACACATTTATGGTATTTTTATCAAAGATTCAGTAACTCTAGCCACATTTCATTATCACTGAGTGGACAAGAAATAGAGACACAGTGAGGTGACTTGTGGCTACACAGTTAGACGGTGAAGAGTAGCCACATCTGACTCTAAGCCTCTTGCCGTCATTCTGTTTGTTCTCTGCTTTACCCCTAAAAGATAACAAAAGTAGCTGCAAATTAAGTAAGCAGGAGCTCCCTAGCATTCTTAGCTACAGGCTGCAAAAGCCACAGCAGCCCAAAAGACCATATGCCCCCCACAAAAATGTTCCAAACTCTGCTCTCTACACGTCTCCCTCATGCCTTCCCCCTTTACTTGAAAGTTTTGCCTTTCAGAGCCAAAGGAGGAATTTCATTTGCCCCCTTTGTTCTTCCATGTGAAAAAAGAGAACACGGTGGTCATCCCAGCAGCCACTGGCTACAGAAGTCCTGAGACCCTAGACCATATGAATTCAAACTTGATTGCAAGCATACTTGAAATTCTCGGGTATGACATTAGTCTACTTCTGTCTTTTGCTATTTGGCTGCAGCAAAACTGGTTATATGTTTTATTCCCAGGAAGCTAACGTAGAGGGATAAAAGGACCCCAGCAAAGGGGAGTGTCACATGCTGACACAAAAGCAAAATCAGTGGGGGCTGACTGCACAAGGAATTAAGAAATAAACACTTGAAGGTACGATACTGTAATATTATGAAGCCATAAGGTTTGAACAACGGACAACATGCAATGTTGGACATGCCTTAGGCAGAAGACATCCTTTGTAGATTAAATGTTGACTTCCATTCTAGCAATCCCGCCCAACAGGCCACCCAAATGCCTCCCAACCCACATCCTCCTTGTGCACACATGAGGCTCAAAATCCCAAGGAATACTGTTTCTTTGAAGCAAAACTTCCTGCATTGTTTGTTCATGCAGAGCGTGCTCACTGAATGCTGCATGAGGTGGGACACCGGACAGAGAGAGGTGTGGATACAAAGAAGACGGCGTGGGCAGAAAATAGTAAGAAACAGCTGTCCCTTCTTGCACCAGTTAGCAAGTACTGAGCCACTGCTCCCAGCAGAAATACAGGGCTAGGTTCCTGTGAGCCTCCACTCACAACATTTTTGTCAACCGATCTATATATAACCTTGTTCCATGTCCATTTCTATTCAAACATGTCTTACTTAATATAAGTTTCTTATAACTAATTATTTATCCACAGTATCTCTTTATAGTAGAACAACAGTCAAGAAAGGCTTAAAATTTTCTGGACTCGGAATAATGTGACTATAAATTTCTTTGGCTTTCAGCCTCACCACAATGCCTTTTTTTATTACCCCTTTTTTGTGGCCCATCATCTCCTGAATCCACAAATTTAGCCACTTTCCATCTTTTTCACAGCTTCGTAATGCATCATCTGCCTTACTTTCCAGAGTAGCCTCACTTACAGATCAACGCATTTCCCCTTCCTTTTTCTAGATGTACCACACTGTTGATTCATTAACGTTGAACGCACAGCCAACAGCACTAAAACTCATGGCTAAACAAAGCTTATCTAACATACATATTTCCTCTATAAGACATATTCCAAAGAACACTAGCCAGCACTCACCACTCTACCGGGGGGCCATTTGAAACAGCAAAATCACTGAAAAAAAGCACAAAAATGGGGGGGGGGGGGAATGTGGTATTAAATACACCATGAATAGGATACTCCTTTATGGTCTGAGGGCTGAAACAGGAAGGCAAGAGTCACATTTGCTTGCTCTCAGCTGGGAATGTGCATGAACATCAGTGACTCCAGTTCTGTGCCATATGGCCCATATCCAAGAATGACTGGGAAAGAATAGGAAGTATTGACTTGGGGGTTACGAATAAGTTTTAGGAAGTCAGCGAGTTTGCAAACACAGAATCTGCAAGTAATGAGGAGGAATGTAAGTATACAATACCCAGGAGTAAGTTACTGTGGTGTTTATGAAGCCCAGAGGGGGTGGTGACCGCCCTCCCCGGGGACTTGGGGAGAGTGACAGAAAGACCAGCAGAGGGAAAAACCCATGATATGAAGGGAAAAGATGGGCTTGGGCACCAGGTGTGGCTAAAGCAGAGAGTCAGAGGGTACAGAGGATGGGAGTGAGTGGGGCAGGAAATGAAGCTGGATGGCCATAAGCCAGGAATTTTGAAGCTGCAGCAGGGGGCTGGGACATTATCTATTGAGCCAAGAAGCAGAGAAGTGAATTCACCCTCGTTTTGATGGCAAAGACATAAAATGGGCTTAAAGAGAACTGGTGTGGCCCTACATGCCAGAGCAAGGGTATGAAGACATCCCCGCCCCTTTGGTTCCTACAGAGATAGAAATAAATACAGTGATTGATATCCTCGACCTTCCTGAGCTGATATTACTCCATGATAACTTGCCTTTCCTTTCATTCTGGAACGTGTGGCGTTCCCCTATTTCCTATTACCTGTGCGGTTATCTGAATAAATTTAGTATTCATCTGGCAACCTCAGAGAAGACACTTTCAAACCAAAATGCCCAGACACAGGGAGCTCCAGACCCTTCTAGGTGTTGTACGACCTGAAGATGCCCGGAACTGGTTTAAGGAGCTGGCAAGTCCTTTAACCTATACAGGGAGAAAGAAGAGGAAGAACCGGTTTCAGATGGGAGCAGAGCTGGAAGGGAACTGTGTTGGAAAGGGCGGGCGGTTGGGCTCTGATCATGTAGTGCTTGCAATGGCTGGGAACCATCCAGGTGGAGGTCCCCAGTGGAGAGCTGGACACACATGGTCTGAAACTCGAGCTAAAGTTGTGTTCCTTAGGTCACTTCCATTTTGTCATTCCTGCCTCTTTGGACCATACAATTCACGGCCCAGTGATACGGATCACTGTTTCACATCTCTGTGGCTTTGCATGGACCTTCTCTCCATCTTGTTGGTCATGTGATAGCCTATTTATTTCTCAAAGCCTTATTCAGGCACGGACTTTCCTGACCATCCCTCTCAAATCCACCTGTGTCTTTCCACATTTCTCTTACTGCATGAATCACATTGCAGCTCATTATTTAGCAATAAATCTAACTCCCCCACTAGATGATAAACTCTTGAGGGCAAGGACCATGGCTTGCTTCCCTTCAAAACTCCAGATCTTAGACTTTCTGCGGCATCACGTCATAAATATTGTTAAAATGAAGGAGGCATAAAGAGCCTGGACGTTAGGATAACAGAAGCTGTAGACATGGAAGTCATAACCCAGGGACATTGTGTAAAGTTTTCCAAAGCTAATGCAATAACTTACATTTTGTGCTTGGCCACTTCACCTCTCCAAGAGTACAAAGAATAGAGAATTCACTGGTTCCCCCAGAAGTTAAATGTGGCTGTTTTGAAATTAACAAATGCTAACCACCTGCTTACAGCAAATAAAAGTTTTATTAGTTCATTCATTCAATAAACGCTACAGAGCACTCATTATGTGCTGGACACTGTTCTAGGCTTTAAGCAAACGAAACAGTGAGTAAGTAAAATCAGTGAACAAAAAAGACAAAAATCCCTGTCCTTGTGGCATTTACAGTCCAGTGGGAAAAATAGCCAAGAAACAAGATAAATAATTGGCCAGGTAGGTTCTACAGAGAAAAATAAAAACAGAGGTAGGAGATAGATTAAGTAGTCGGGAAAAATCCTACTGAGCCATTGGCTGGGTGGCCAATTGCTGCAGCTGATAACCTGACCATTTTTCTTCCCAGTTCCACTAGAGTTTCTCAAAGTACAGTGATGGAAATGGTCAACTAGTTAATCAAGTTGCAGGGAACTATTTCCCGTGAAGAAAAAGAAGTACAGCAACACCAGACATCCAACCGCCCGAGATCGACACTTGCTCATCCGTAATGACTGTGTCTTCCAAGCCGGTCAGAAAGCAGGGCAAGGGGGGCCTGGGTGGCTCAGTGGGTTAAGCCTCTGCTTTCGGCTCGGGTCGTGATCTCGGGGTCCTGGGATCGGGCCCCGCATTGGGCTCTCTGCTCAGCGGGGAACATGTTTCCTCTCTCTCTCTGCCTGCCTCTCTGCCTACTTGTGATCTCTCTGTCGAATGGATGGAATCTTTAAAAAAAAAAAAAAAGAGGGGCGCCTGGGTGGCTCAGTCGGTTAACCATCTGCATTCAACTCAGGTCATGATCCCAGAGTCCTGGGATCGAGTCCCATGTCAGGCTCTCAGCTCAGTGGAGAGTCTGCTTTCTCCCTCTCCTCCACTCACCCTGTCAAAGAAATAAAATTTAAAAAGAAAGAAAGAAAGAAAGAAAGAAAGAAAGAAAGAAAGAAAGAAAGAAAGAAAGAAAGAAAGAAAGAAAGAAAGAAAGAAAGAAAGAAAGAAAGAAAACAGGGTGAGCAGGGATGCACGGACCTTAGCAATATGCCTGTCCCAGACTACAACCTTTTCTTCTTATGCCTAAATGATCGAGTGCCCTGCTGTTCTGGCTTCCAGATATTAGCATGTCTCAAAGGTCCCCAGGTTCTTCAGGGAGTTCCGGAGACCAGGTGCCTGGTGTGTTCTTCAGTTTTGACGTCCTCATCACACCCCACACAGTAGTCACCCCTGCTGCTCACTGTTGGGCTCCACACATTTCCTTTCTGCTCTTGTTGCATTGACCTATGGGGATCCTCAAGGAGGTTTCGGGGAGACCCAGTACTCCCCTTGATACCTCTGTAGGGAGACGTCTCCAGTTCCTCCCTAAATCCCCCCAGCATACCTGGCTGACAGCAGGATGTCACCTGGAGTAAGACCCAACCAATGTATGGGGGACACGTTCAAAATAAAGTATAATTAAAGCTGCTCCTAAAAATGGTTCATCTTCCAGCTTACTGACCCAAGCTTAACCTTAGAGACCTCCAACTCTCCAGCCTGCCCTGCTTCACCCCTGTGGGCTGAGCCTCTGCTCTGGCACAGGTGAACGAATTCACCTGCAAGGAAGGGCTTGCCTGAGCCCAAGCCCACCTCTCGCTAAGACCCTTGCCCCGAGTCTTCGTAATGTGATGAGGAGCACTGGTGGCAAAAGGAGTGAGTACTAGTTCGCCTCACGGAAGATCCAATTCCATCCATCCCTCATAGGGCGGGACTCAACCCTCTGGGCTTCACACAATAATCACACATCAGAACTTCACTGATTCGCTGCCCTAAATCTGGGTTATCTCAGAAGGAACACCACCACGTTGACTCCGATGGGCATGGCGGAGGAGCCAGCCAGCCGTGTAACGGGGCGTCACGGCCTTCCCTTCCCCGTGCCCACCCTCACTTCCCGGCTTTAGTGCCTCCTTGCTGCAGATGGTCTTCAGCACCCCCTTTGCACTTTGCATCCGTCGTCCCACCTGCTGCAGAGCTGATTGATGACATTTTAATATGAATGAGTTTCAGACAGAGCTCCTCTACCACAGATTTGCATAATTAAATCTTTTCTGTCTTTATTGGGAATCAGAGGGCACATGGATTTCAGACAACGGCAGGTTGGTGTGAGCTATTTTTGGAGTCTGACACTACACTGCCATATAAAATAAAGCCTAAGCCTAAGTCAGCCTGGTCTTGTCGTCCCAGGATGATTGGGATGGGTAGAAGCATTGCTCTCCTGCGTGGTCTCTACTTCCCTGGGAAGCTGGGGCGCTGCACTGTTCCTGGACCTTGGGGGCTCGGGGGACCTTGCCTTGAATTCAGAAGGGCTCTTCTTGGCAGCCTTGTCCCACCTGACCTTTCCCAAACACCTTACCCTCTCCCCTTTCACCACTTAAAAGCTGTCTAAACCTGATCTCTCTCTCTCTTTTTTTTTTTTTTGAGATTCTATTTATTTATTTGACAGACAGAGATCACAAGCAGGCAGAGGGGGGGGGAAGCTGGCTCCCTGCTGAGCAGAGAGCCCGATGCGGGACTCAATCCCAGGACCCCGAGATCATGACCTGAGCCGAAGGCAGAGGCTTTAACCCCCTGAGCCACCCAGGTGCCCTAAACCTGATCTTTATTTTCTGAAAATTCCCAGGTTGGGGATTGGTTTCTAAGCCCCTCAGGCATTTTCTGAAGACCTCTCAAAAGCTGGTACAAGGTGTCCATGTTGTCTAAAGTCCAACGGACAGCTCGATCAGGAACTTTGTGCCCACGGGGGACCCAAGGTAATGGCCCACATCTCTTGTTAGTTTGGCAGCCAAGAGGAAAAGCCCTTCCCGGGGCTGGTGGGGCAACAGGAGGCAGCACATATTCCACGAAATAAGAGTTGATGACACTAAGTAAGGACGTGCCAAACTGGGGAGCACTGCGTAAGAAAGTCAGACAGCTGGACTGGGGAGTATTCCTTGGTTTTCCTCATGATCCTTCAGTTTCTCTGTTGCTTCTCATCTTTATTTTCCAAAAAGGAAACAGGCATGACTGTCAATTCTACTTGAGCCACACATAGAGGGTGCTGCCTTCCATGGAGATGGGCGGTTCAAAGAATTTTGGAAAAATCAGACTATCTAATAGTCTGAAACTAAATATGCTCTCTGAAGGGCCGCCCCTGAGGATGACACCATCCATCCTTGGGATCTGCTGCAGCCGCCTCTGCATGCCAAGCAAAAGGAACACACTCCAGAGCAGGGCCTCTATTCTAGAAACTGCATGAAATGAGAATGTTCAACTCAAAAGCAAGCAACTTGCAAGTGACAAAGGAGAGCAAATTTCTTCTTAGCTCTCCATCAGCCTGCAGCAGGTCTAGTATAAAACCAACAGTATTTGTACAAAGCAGGAATACTATCAGCGGGCTGAATGGAAACCTCAAACCAGAGACACAGCATTTCAAGCAAACGCGACAGTGGTCTGGCGGCAAGGCTCACTTTGCAGAAGACTGTGCCCATCCTAATCCTCCCCAGAAAGCCCCGCAGGCACATCTAACAGAGCCCCCGCCCCCCCACAGTCCTGCTGAGTAGATGAGCTCAGGGCTCTGATTATTGCAAAGCAGGCATCAGACAGGACTCTTTCACATGAAATGAAGGGATTTTAAACAATCGTATGAGCGGCAACAGCTGCTGCCTCATGGAACTAAAGAAGGATGAGAGGGGTAGTTTTTCTGTGAGAAGACAGACGAAACTTTGGGAGTTTTTTGTTTTTGTTTTTTTTTTTTTTTCAAAGATTTGGGAGTTCAAGAACAAACTACTACTCTTGTTCCCACATTCCAGTGTCAAGATGTTATGCAGAGATTGGAGACAGGGCGTTCAAGGTGACCTCCTCATGAGCGGAACCGATCACCGATTGGGAAGACAGCCTCCCAGCCACAGTTAAGTCCCAGGACGGGGTTAAGGCCACAAGAGGGATCCAAGGCTGGAGAGTACTCGTGCCCCCCACTCGACATAAAGAAAACCTCGCCGAGCGGCAAGCAGGCACGGCACTTGGCGAGAACATTCTCCCAGTGGAATAGTGAAGCCTAATGGTGGGGCACCACCGTGAACTGGAACTT
>CM052810.1:61481605-61622284 GCA_028533885.1 Nasua narica
GTGTTACAATTTCATTGGCCACTGACCCCTCTAAAACTGTTGTGCTTTTTGAAACACGCTCTCTTTCTCTACACCACGCCGCTGTGTCGGTGAGTGTGAGGGAGAGCTCAAGCTAGCTTGAATAAAGGGCTCTTTTGCTTTTGCATCGGACTCGGCTCCCTGGTGGTATTTGGGGATCTCAAAATCTGGGCATAACACTTTGGACCTCAAAGTATAAACAGCAAGGTTACTTTCAGATCCCAGATCCCCGGTATGCTGTGTTGTCTTTATCTTCCTGCCCTCCAAGCATCACCGCCCACGCATGGAATCAACCCCCCCACCTCCCCACCCCCCCCACCCCCCGCAAGGAAGACGTGAGGAGCCCACAACAACTGTGCACCATGAGGTCTTGCTGTACGCCAAGGAATCTTCACACACATTCACATACGTGTACAGATGTATGTGGAATTTACGGATCAGTCCTCGCAACAATTCAATGAAACAGATACGATTATTTCCACTTTTAAAAAGAGCACTTTTGGGGGTGCCTGGGTGGCTCAGTGGGTTAAAGCGTCTGCCTTTGGCTCAGGTCATGATCTCAGGGTTCTGGGATCGAGCCCTGCATCGGGCTCTCTGCTCAGCAGGGAGGCTGCTTCCCCCTCTCTCTCTGCCTGCGTCTCTGCCTACTTGTGATCTCTCTCTCTCTCTCAATTAAATAAATAAAATCTTTAAAAATTAAAAAAAAAAAAGAGCAAGTTGAGGCACAGAGAGGACAAGTGACTTTCCTGACATCACCCAACGAGGACTGGATTTCAAATCCAGGCAATCTGATCTTCGCCCGACCGCGTCCCTTAATGAGAAGGAGGGTTCATCTGTAACGGGGACGCTGAAGGCAGGAAGCTCAGCTGGTGCAGAGAGCAAGATGGGGTCACTTGTGGCAAGCAGCAGCCTGTGTCAAGCAAGGGCAGGGAGCTAAGACCAGCCCCAGCTGATGACACATTCAAACTGATAACCAGCAGAAAGGTCTGCAAAGGCCCAAGACTGATTAAACCCCTTTAAAATGGGAGGATTTTTTTTATTTTTTTATTTTTTGCAGCAGACTGTCGACTCCTCAGACACTGACCCATCAAAGCCCGACCGCTTCAAAAAGGCAGCTGCCGCCAGAGGCTCTGCCCGGTGGACCTCAGAGCTCCTTCGCAGCCTGAACATCAGAAGCAGGCAGTGCGGAGAGCTGACCCGGCCCGACGGGGTCTTAACCTCACGGGGGTCCAGGCCGACTTCGCATTGGGTTCCTTAACTGCCCGTTCCTTTCTCTGTCATGTGTGACTTGTAAGAAGCCAAGTTAAATGCCCAGTGAAATGTCACTGAGTGTGGAATCCTGCACCTGCTTTATCATTATGTTCACCTTGCTTCGTGACCACGTAAAGCCGACGCTCTGGGAAGACGCAGCCCTCTGTGTGCGTGCGCCGTCCTAGCGCGCTCTCGACAGCTGGCCAGGGCGGCCTGCTGAACACAGCCTCTGAAGAACGGAATTTTGAATATAACTGCACATAATCTCCATGATAAAGAAGATAGAAAGACGGCAAGGCTGAAAAGCCAGCCCTCCAGAGAGGCCAGGTTTAACAAGGCAAGGGCACACGTCGGGGCATGGGGACAGCGTCCCCTCCATCTCCGGCTGGGCGACTTCTGCCCAGCCCTTTGCGGCATATCTGGCGGAGGGCAGATTCTGCTGCAATTCCTCAAGGTCAGCCACCTTGTTTGGACGTGCGGGGTCCCAGCATTGTCCCAGCATCGTCTCCTCTGACCACGCAGCTGGGCCGGGGGCTCAGCTGGACACCCAGATGGATGCGCCTGGGCGTGCCTGACGAAGGTTCAGATTCCAAGGCAAGGGAGAGTCTCGTCCTTGCCTACCGATCTTGAACGTCTGCAGGGCTGCTAATAAAGATGGCTTTGGAGTCCCTTCCGCCCTTAGTCCTGGGCACACTGAGCCTCCAGAGCCTGGTGGGAGGGGTGGGTAAGAGATGATGGGGATTATAATATCTATTTCCTGGGCACAAGGCAAAATAACAAGAGGAGATTCAACGTATAGACATAACCCCCAAGAGTCATGGCAGGGATTCTGAAAGCCAGAATGTACTGAGATTTTCAAAACGTATAGAGGGCAGTGAAAGAAGAAACAGTAATACTAAAATAAAGACTTTCAAAAGGCAGATGTCGTGCAAGAAGAGAAAAAAGGAAGGGCTAGGTCTCTGCTCGATATGAGCGGTGTAACGTCAATGGAAGACCAAAAGGAAAGCACACCAATTCTTTCCTTAGAGCGTCCTCATCTTTCCGACCGTAAACATCTCCCTCCTAAAACATGCAGAACAAAATTTGGTGACGAGGGTGGTTTTAAAATACGCCCACAAATCATTTGATGCTCTTCCCTTCAAGACATAGAGCTTAATTCTCCTCTCCTGGAACGTGGTCTGTATTTAGTGACAAATGGATAGTGGTAGAAATAACAGAAGTGTAAGGGTGGGTTTTCCATTTCTCTTGGATAGACACCTAGACGTGGAATTCCTGGACCATATGGTATATTATTTATCTAACTTTTAAGGGAAATGCCAACTATTTTCCAAAGCGGCTGCCCTGTTTTACCCTCCCGCCCCCCCCCACAATAATGCCTGTGGCTGCCAGTTTCTCCACAAGCTCGTCAGCACTTGTGATTGTCCATCTTTTGGATGAGCGCCACCTTCGTGGGTATGGTGTCATTCGGCTTTAAATGTCGTTCACTGTTTTCAACTTTAAGCAAAAACAGAAATTCCGAGTGATCCGAAGAAACGATAGAATCCCATTAACTCAAGTTCCGATTCTCGCTTTTTATAATCACTCTCCTGCCATTGATTACCTCAAATCTGCAGTGTCAGTAATCATAGGGATGATGCCCAAAACAAGGTAGAACAATTCCAAACTCTAACGGGCTCTTGCTCTTGAAGAGGGTGGGAGAGAGAGCGTATTTCTACACCTTCTCCCTAGGCCCCCATCTGCAATGCCCTCAGGCTGTGCCTTCTGCTTTACTTGTGCTCTCTTCCTTTGTTTTCAGACTCCACCCTGTAAGTAAGAGAAATGTGCTAAATGAACACATCTTCAAGGGCCCTCATAGTCCCTAGGAAGAGAACAGGAGAAAAGAAAGTCAAATGCATTCTTTCCCAGCTGGAGACACTGGCTAGTACTGGGGTGATGGGGACGGTCTCTACTGGGGAACCTCTCAAACTTAGGCATAAAAGGGGTAAACCTTTGCGAGCACAACTGAGGGTGTGGGCGGGGGAACCACGCAGAAAAGGATAATCACCTTCAAATGACAAAAACAACTCCCAGTTCCAAGTGACCAGAAGCTGATCCCATCAAATCAGAAGGAACGTTCTGCCCAGGTGTGCAGTTGTCAGTGATGGAAGCACAAAAAAGGAAGTCTCAGAGGTGAACACTGGGGAGGACATCGAGGTCTGCCTGGGAACAGAAAATCTGGGCAGTGGGCTTCTCTCCTTGAGAAGGCGGAGGCCATGAGCATCCCATTTCCCCATTTCCCCGTCTTGCTGCATTGCGTCTGTGTTCACTGGCCCCCTCTGAGGAGGATTTTGCTCCTACGCCAGGGAGGCGTGTGGGGAGATAATGTGCTTGTGGGGCTGGAGGCTGGTTTTAGTCCTCGGAGCAGAGCAGCACATGTAGATGCGGGGAGGAGGGACTGGGGGAAACAAGGAGTGGAAAAGGCCTCACAGGGGCTTCCCGGTCACAGAGAGCAGCGTGCTGTCCCTGCTTCTCGGCCTCGCTGAGCCACCGAGTCATCAGGCAACGCCTTAGAGGTTGTAAGTAGTATTAAAGAATTACTATTGCCAGAGACACTCGGGTGACTCGGTCGGCTGAGTGTCTGCCTTTGGCTCAGGACATGATCTTGGGGTCCTGGGATCGAGTCCCCACGTCGGACTCTCTGCTCAGTGGGGAGTCTGCTTGTCTCTCTCCCTGTGCCTGCCGCTCCCCCTGCTTGTGCTCGCTCTGGCTGTCTCTCTGTCTCTCTGTCTCAAATAAATAAATAAATAACATCTTAAAAAAAAAAAAAAGAATTACTATTTCCATTCATGAGGGACATTTGCCTGGTCAGACATTCTCCAAAACAAGAGCCCATCATCACTTCAGATAGAGACCTCAAGAGTGGCCATCTGTGGGCTGCAAAGGACTAACTGAGTCCCCTTCATAGCCACAGCCTCGAAATCCAACTGTTTTCAAAGAACTAGTGCTCAGGGCCCTGCTGGGCAAATTGAAATTGTGGTAGCCATTCATTCCTTTTACTGGTATTTGGACATCCCTGAAATTTAGATCAAGTATGGCGTCTTGCAAAATGGCAAAACTCACTGGGATGTCTTTTGTCCTTAAACTACTTAACGTGGCTGTTCTCCCAAAAATGACTTTCCCGTAACTGTCTCTACAGGAACAGAACAATTCTTAGTGGCACATTAAGCGCAGTTTCTGAGAAACCTGAAACTTCCTAAAGCCTGTTTTGTTTTTTGGAGGACAAGCTGTGAAAGGTTTGTTCTCAAATATTCCAATTTAAACCACTACCTGAGCACAAGTACCAAAGTAATGCCAAGTATCGTTTTCGGTTTCTAATACCAAAAAAAAAAAAATTCTGCTCAGGAGACTCAATAGCGACAGTAGAGATAGGCAAGGGGAAGTGTGAGAGGAATTTGATAGGAGAGCATTTATAGGAGATGAGAGCACAGCATTCCCTAGGAAGAGGAAAAGAACGAAAATCTTTTGGGCTGGATCTTTCCTATCCACTTAGCCTTGAGAGCATGGAGTTTCTGTTCAGGTCTGTCATTGAAGGGGTCATTGAAAAGGGACATTGGCTATAAAGGTTGTTAAGATAACAGTGGGTTTAAACTATGTGATCCTTGGATAAGGAGAGATGGTAGGTCTTCAAAGGGATCATAAGACAAAAGTCAAGGAAACCAGGCCTTGATGGCCCTGGAGAAGAAGGAATCAGCCAACCAGGAGGAGAAAATCAGGGGAAAGAGCATAGGACTGCAGTTGAAGACGAGGCAAGTCAGTAAGTCCCCCCTGAAGCTGCTCCTTATTTCCCAAATGAGTAGCTGGCCTTGAAAATTGGCTCTCAGGGTTTTGCAGGCACTCCCAGAGTCAAGAATTGTTGTGCAAAGCCTTTTAAGGGCAGGGATTCCTGCTTCTCTTCCCAAGGTGCTGTAACTCCAGGACTTGAGAGAAATGTAGCTGTTCAGAAGTTCACGGGTACAGGTTTCTGTTTTTTGTTGAATTAAAATATTTGACATATGGAGCTGGCAGGCCAATTGGCAGCTACACGAAACCGTCAAGTGTGGCAAAACGGTTGTGCAATGTTCTGTCTTTTTATGGGCACAAACACCAACTGACAAACGGAGTGATAAACAGAGTGCCTGTTTATTTAATAGGCTGGAAAGATGAACAAGAACTCTCCCCAGTGTGCCCAGTGCAACATAATTGCTAACAGAATAGTAGCCACAGGAACAATAAGGTAGAAAAGTCAGGTCTTGTGAAAAAGTGACTGAAAGCTTGCCTGTTGGTAGCTCAGCAGTCCTTTATTTGTTTTTATTCCACAATGGGAACACAAAGAGGGATCCTGCTGGCTTTTTAAATAGTTCAGGTCCCTCCCTCCCTCCTTCCTCCCTCCTCCTTTCCCTCCCTGCTTCGCTCTCTCCTCCCTCCTTCTTCCCTAAACCACACTAAGTGTTGTGTGTTGACAAGCTAGCACTGCAAACAAATACACACATTCACGAGCATATACTTACAAATGACATACTTTGGTCGTTGTTTATTAGTATTATTTACAGAAATGCAGTGTTATACATTTCTGCAGCTAGATTTTCTCACTCAATAATTCTTCGTAGAAATCCTAACCAAGTCAGCTGATTTTGGTGCAATGCATTCTTTTTAATGGCTGCATAATGTTTTATGACATTTAAAATCTTTTTATTTTAAAGATTGATTCAACCATTCCACTATTTATGGGGATGCACGTTGTTTCAAGATATTAGCTGTATGAATAATGCTGTAATAAACATGATACATCTATTCTTATGAAATTATATTATTACAGTAATGTATTTTTATTTCTTTGGAAGTGTTTCCCAGGAATGAGACCAAAGTGTATGGGAATTTTTGTTTTTAGAAAGATAGTGCCATACTGCAGTTAAAAAGGACTGTGACAGTTTATATTTCATTTGCAAAGTACAATAGTACCTTTTCCTCTAAAGAGAATAAGGGTGTTGTCATTCTATTGTTTTGTTAATTACATGGTTATAAAGGGCTTTTGCATTGTTGCCTGAATTTGCATTTCTTTGATTACAGATGACTTTAAATATCCATATTTTACAGCCATTATGACCATTTTTGGGTAAATTATCCATTTCATACCTATTTTTAATTTCTGTTGCTCATTAGTGAGGACTCTTAGTATTTTAAAGATACTGAATTTGTATCTGTCATCTGTGATACAAATGTATTTTTACCTCATAATTCCTCTGTGACCCTGTTTAAATCTTCTATTGCTGTTGGTTTCTTGTCTTGGGTGAAAACAGTCTCCACAAATCCTAAATTGTATGTAAAGGCTCTCAGATTTTTCTCCTATAATATAGATAATTCATTTATCTACTCACTGATTATCTTTTTATCTAATTCTTTAGGTTGAAGTCTCCAGTTATCTGGAATTTATTATATAAATGCCGAAAGAAAATGTACATTTCTATTTTCTTCCAGACGGATAGCCAATTGAGCCTGCACCTTCCTTCTCACACTGAATTGAAATGTCAACTTCATGATTTAGATTAAAATAGTGTGTATTTTGGAATCTAGATTTCCATTCAATTCCTCTATTTATTTATCTATTATTAATTTATTTCAAAGACCAATGCCCTATTTATTTGATTATAGTGGCTACATACTATGTTTTAAGATCTGTACTCACTTGTTTTATTTTATACATTTTATTCTTGGGCTTTTTTTCCAAATAAGCTTTAGGAACATTTTGTATTTTTAAGTCTTACAATTCTAATTGGAATTGTAACATATATCGTAATTGATGTATGTATAAATATTATATGTACATGTATATAGTGAATTTGGGGAGAGCTAACATTTTAATTACCTTCAGTCTATACATCTAAGAACTAAGTATATATCTAAGAACTTAGTATGATTTTCCATTTGTCTGAGTCTTGTTTTTAGGATTTTATACTTTTCTTCACACAGTATTGCTTGGCATTTTATTGCAACCACAAATTAAATTTTCCCATTTTCACATTTAAGTGATTTGTGATATTCATTGATATATATTTTTTTCTATCTCTCTGTCTTACCAATTCAAGTGCTTTTTTCTTAAGTCTCTTGGGTTTTCCAAGAATATAATATTATCAACAAAAAGATAAAGTTTTATCCTTTCTTTTCTAATGTTGATGTAAATTATTTTACTGTCGTTTTTTACTATTTGCTAGAACTTCTAAGACAATGTTGAATAATAATAAGAGCAAGCAGTCTTAAGTAGTCCTCATCATAATTAAAGTGTTTTTAGTGTTTTTCTAGTTAGGAAAATGTTAACTGATACTTCATAGTCTTTATCATACTTAAAAAAAGTTTCCTCATGTACCTATATTCTTGGACTTATTATTAAGGATAGCTGCTGAATGTTTATCAAAATGGCTTTTCAGCATCTATTAGCATGTTCATTTATTTTTTGGCTTTAATATGTTGATGTGATGGATTATATTTCTTGATCTCCTGATACCTATGCAACCTTGTATTCTTGCAATGCACTCTCCTTGGCCATAGTTTCTTAGTCTATTAACACATTGCTGGATTATTATAGCTACTACCACATTTAAAATGTTTTGAATACAATATGACATCAATCTTCTTGCAGTATCTTTATCAGGTTATAGCAACAGGATTGCTTTCAACACGATTGTCATTCAAAGACAATGACAGTTTGTTCTCTGTTATAGTCTTAAAATACATCAGAACTGCTTGCCCTTTATTGTTAAATAGTGTTCAACTGTGAAATCCTCAAATCCTGTTAACTTTTTCAATAATACATTTTGAATCACTTTTATCATCTCTTCTATGGTGTTCAGTCTAGTCAGGGTTTCTACTTCTTTATTCAATTTTAATAATTTACACTTTCCTAGGAGATCATCAGTGGTTTTTAGGTTTCCGAATTCCCTTCCTGAGATTAAGGTTTTCTGTGTGGTCCAGTACATGATCAACTGTTTTTGTAAACATTGCATGGATGCTACAAAAACTACATGCCCTTTAGGAGTCAGTGAATAAGTAGATTTATATTTAATAAATTGAAAAATTTTGAATGCACCTCATAGTAGACCCTAGCAACAGGCTTAGGATAAATAGGTCTACTTTCCACCTCTTTCCCCTTGCCCATCTCCAGATATTTCTGTAGTGGTGTTCACCACACCTGTCCCTAGTGGCTAGGGAACTCTTACCTACACGTTGGTCTTAGTCTCATGTCACTTCCCCCAAGAAGTCCTCCTTCATTCCCTAAACTAAGTTGGGGAAATAGTCTCACAATACACACAACTTTTTCTCCTTTGCATTTGCCTCATTTGTAAGTATATAGTGATTTGTATAAACGTCTTTCTCTCCTATTATCTACTAAGCTCCATGAGGATAGAATAACATCTGCTTTGTCTGATCCTCAAAGCACAGTTGAACCTGGTAGAGTGCCGGGCACAGAGTAGGCAGGCAGTATATCTTAGATGAATGAATGAATGAATGAATGAATGATCTCTTCCTCAGAGGAGGTATGAATTCAGGAAGTGTCACAGGCACTTCCACCACGTGGTTGGAAACCTAGGCTGCCACATCAAAGGATGTTGAAGCAGAATGTAAGCCAAGCAGCTGGGTGGAAAGACTGAGGGGGAAAAAATGTCCAGGCTCCCAAGAGCCCATGAGTCTCTGTGAAGTTACAGTCAGATGCCCAAATGCAATCCCAGTCCGTGGCTTTGTCAGGTGTTCTGTGGCCTGGAATTCCTCTTTTTCCTGACGCTAAAAAAGGAGATTTTCTTTGTTTTTACCGAATGTCTCTTTTCTGCTCAAGATACCACATTTTATGTAATTGTCCCTCAGGCTTCTTGCTGCCTTTCTCCTGTTTTGTAGGACCTCAAGGTGCTTTTTGTGTTTTCTTTTATTCCTTCTATTTTAGGCTTTCTCTGTATTCCATTTGGTTTACTTTGTTGTCTCCTTTTCTTCTTGCTATTTTTTGCTGGTTTGCATAGGTTTCCTCTCGTTGTCTTTTTTCATTTTGTTGATAACTGTTGTCCTTCTGTAACTTTTTATTTCATAAGTGTTTGCTTCCCCTCTCTAGGGGCTCATAACAAAACATGCATTTCTGTCATTTTCTTTATTTAAAAAAAAAAACCACAAAGTATAATTTATCCCTTCACCAAGATAGTCTATTGAATAGGATCAGTCTTCTGAAATGTTTTCACTACTGATCTCAACTCTGCCCTCATGCAGACCAAGATAAAATCTTCCTAATGCTCTGCCTCGTTGCTTTTCTCTTCCTTCACCCCTAGCTCCTAGATTTCCCTTGAATAGTTCAGCAATTTTAGTTCCAGATTATTCTTAGAATTACCCTTACATAGTTCCTTTCTATTTTAAGACTTCTCATCTGGGGTTGCTAGTATACAACCCCAGTCTCTTGCTGTCCATTTGGGTCACGTTACGTGGGCATTGCTGACGGTGGCTTCTCTTCCCCCTCATGCTCTTGTACCTTCAGTGGTGGTACAGGTAGTGGGTGGAGGTTTGCCTGCTATATCCTCCCCTAGTAGTTTCTTCTAGAGTCCCAAGTGCACAAGTGATATACTCTCTAGATCACAGGACACTCACTTTTACCTCCATCCTGAAAGGTGACTGACACGCTCAGTGAGGAAGGTGGCAGTTCTCTCTCCCACTGGGCAGAGATGGCCCGCCATTTTCCAGTTAAAGTGTTCCAGATGTAACATCGAATGGCATTGAATCTTTAAGCAACCAGTTATTTCTGTCTGGAAGTTTGTAATGGTTTCTCTCCATGCTTGGAGTTCAAGAATTTTCCAGACTGGCTTTGGTGACTTTTTTTTTCTTCATTCCTTCTGCTCGGAACTCTGTGAATAGTTTCAGTCTGCACATTCAGGTCTTTCTTAATCTTGAGGACATTTTCTTCTTTCATTAGTTTAATTATTGCCTCTTCTCCATCTGTTCCTTTTCTCCTTTCTAAATCTTCTTTTACTCACATGTTAGGTCTTCCAGATACATCTACCAAAAATCTATTTTTTTTTCCTCTTGCGATTAACTCGTCTTTGTTCTTTTGCTCCGTGTTTTAAGATATTGTTTCCAGTTGAATTTCTGGGTCACTAAGGGTCTCAGCAGTGACCATTACTCTCTTCCAATTCATTTGCTAGCATTTTTAGTTCAAAAGTCATGCAGAAAGTCTTTACAAAGCATAATTGACTATTCTGGCATATTTCTATATTTTGGTTCAAGGTTTAATCTTTCATTTCAGGGCTTGTCCTGTGCATTTTGCTTGTTTTTCCTCTCTTGGGCTCCTGGGTCCTCTCTGAACACAGGAGCTTAGATCCAACTTTTGGTGTTTTCAAATGGTCCCACAGAATGGTGGTTCTCAAAGTGTGGTCTGCAGAGCTCTGCAGGTCTCCAAGACTGATTCAGGGCATCTACATAATCAAAACATTTTTGTAATAATCCTACCAAGTTATTTGCCCTTTTCCCTATGTTGACATTTGCTCTGATGACACTAAAGCAATGAATCAAAACAGTATTACTAAAATACATCAGTTGCCGTTGTATCCTTCACCACTGTGTACGAGAAAATGAAGAATTAAAGACTTGAATCTTTTCTAAAGGTCTCACGGCAACAAAAGGCAAAGCTGGGCCCTCATCCAGCTCTCTGGCCCAGTGTCCCGGACACCAGACTGCTCTGCAATCTCCCTCTCTCCTTGGAACCAGCTCAGATCGTGGAGAGAGGAAAAATAAGATGAGAATAAAAATAGACATAAAACATACAGTGCTTTTTACAAGAGTAGTGACTAAGGAAAGAAAACAATCCATTCTCCTCTGGTTGTCTTTGTCTGTAATGCTGTCCAACACCTAATGTGCTGCTTTGACAACTGGAAGCCTGAGGGCTCCTAAGGGGCGAGGTAGAGAGGTGGGGGGTGGGGGGGGGGCGAATGAGTCAACACTCACTCAACCCCAACCTGAGCCAACTGCTCCCTCTGTGTCAGGGCTATATTTTTCATCAGGATAAAAATGAAACTTGAACTCTTGGTTAAAACACCTTATCCTCTTTGTTTCTTCTATAGTATCATTTTCTTCTTCTGGGAGCAGGGCTGGATACCTAACTTAAAGGACCCGAGGCAAAATGAAAATGAAAGCCCCCCTCGAGAGAGCAGGGTAAAGTGCTATTAAAGGTTTTCCTTTAAAAAGGAAAGGAATAATTTTATATAATGTGATAGTGATTGTACTTTATTAGTGTAATATCTTGATTGACCCTGTGATTTTTCTGGCTTTTCTGCAAAGTTATTAGATCATCAAAATCTATACTTCTAGCACCTTTATTTTTAATAGCTATTGATTTAAAGTAATATTGGTTGCTCTTGCAAGATTAGAAAAAAATTTTGATCATATTTAATTTTGAGAAGGCTCTTTCTGCATATGCATCTATTACTGGAGCTTTTGAGAGTGTTTTATGGGCTGTGACAACATTGTTGGGATTATTTGAGGGTGTTATATTGGGATAAATTTCTAATAAGTGATATCAAAATATAAATTTTGTTACATGTGGAACTCATGATTGTCACAGAATATTTTTTTCCTAAAAGATTTAGCTCTTGGGACGCCTGGGTGGCTCAGGCAGTTAAATGTCTGCCTTGGGCTCAGGTCATGACCCCAGAGTCCTGGGATCCAGTTCCATATCAGGCTCCCTGCTCAGCTGAGAGTCTGCTTCTCCCTCTGCCTATTGCTTGCTCTCCCTGCTGTGCTCTCTCTCTCTCTCTGACAAATAAATAAAATCTTAAAAAAAAAAAAAAGATTTAGCTCTCTGCACAAACTGGTTTCATGTAAGTCTAAAGTTAACTTCACATGCAAATGTATAAAATGTTATTTCAATGTTTTCTCTGACATTTACTTGAACTTGAGTTGCACTTGCCACTTCCCCTGCCACTGTTGCCACCACAACATCAGGACGCAGGTACTGTCCTGGCCACCCCCTCGGGAAGCCAGATCACCCCAGAGGCAGGCACGGGAGGTCTAGGCCACCTGCTGTGTGCCCTTGGGCTGCGCTGGACCACAGCCCTCCACGTTCAGGGGCTGCTGCCTGGCGTGGCTCCTCTCACCAATGTGCAGACTGCGTTACTCATCAGCATCGCCACAAAACACAGATTCAAAGATAAACCTAGATTAAGAATCTCAAGATGATCACAGAAGAACGTTAAACCAAGCACAGGATCCTTCACAACCTGGGCCCTGTGCAACTGCAGGCACACATAGCAACCGTAATTTCTGGTTTTCCACCCACTAGTGGTTTGGACGGGGGTGTTTAATGCACTTTTTATTGCCAATCTTGTAAGTAATTTGTCCTATAAATCTGCCGTTTACAATCTCTCCTTCTTGAGGCTTTCTGTAGCTCCCCCAGCCAGCAATTGTCTCTCTTCTTCTTGTAAATCCATTGGCTACCTTTTCGAGGAAACCAATGTGAACCTAACTTCGAATAGTCACTAATGACTGAAATTAGTTGCTGGGTCTTTCTGAGCCTCTAATTTCCCGGGGAATGATTAGCTCAGGCATAGAGGAGCTCTGCATTCATCCAGCCACTTAAAACACAATGCAAATAAATTCGGAGTGCAAGTTCTGAAGTAGCCCTGGATGCTCTGATCCCAGGCTTACCTCTACCTTCCTGCTCTGAGCCATTAGCAAGTTATTAACCTCTGTAAGCCTCATTTTTCTCATCTGTAAAATGGGGATAGCAGCACACCTTTAAAGACGGGGCTTGAAAAATGTTTATTGTTACCATTCATTTCTAGGTCAATGAGATTCAGTCTCTTAGGTTATAGCAATGATCCCCCTAAGAAAACAAAAACGCTAGCTTTGACTAACAATTATCTGGTGTAAAATATAGTAGTTTACTACTTACTGCTTTCTCAAGGAGTCTATAAAGGAGCAGAAAAAAGTCCAATTCGGTAAGGCCATTCAGAAAGCACAGTTGAGTGAAGGCTGGTGCAGGATCATCCGGGGGCGTGGGGGTTTTGTGAGTGTGTGCAAGTGTGTGTGTGTGTGTGTGTGTGTGTGTGTGTGTATGTGTGAAGAAAGGCTCCGGGTCTGCATATGATCAGCCTTGAACTTCCTTGAAAGTAAGCCTTGAATGTTCGTGTTTACAACCAAGAGACACAAGTGGCTTTCATTTGATCGCTGGAAATGCTTCCTCTGGTTTCCATGGCCGCCGTCGGCAGAGCTCGAATAGGACAAGATGGTTAGTAAGTCGGAACAGAGCACTGCCTCCTACTTACATAATACACAGAACAGGCATTTTTTGAGGTTGATTTTTTTTTTTTTAACTGGGATGAGGCTTTCCAAACCTACCATATGGTTGGTCATGAATTCGAAGCATAAACCAACCCCACGGTTTTGTAAAAGGGTAACACAAATTGAAAAAGAAATTCACATTTAGGTGTCTTCAGCTTTACTAGCATGGACTTAAAGGATAGAGTTAATCAACCGTATATACCAATAGATCGGCACCATGTTAAAAATGCATGTCTTCCCCATAGACTTTATGTGACCCATAACAAGGACACTATATCATCAAAAAGTGATGAAATTGAACATTTCATGAAATTCTCCCATGGGATTTGTGTTATAGAATATCTGCAAGGTGTCTGTGCTGCTAAATGAATGGCCTCTGGAAATGGTCCCCCAACTTGTGTCCTTCCCGCTCCCCCATCGCCACTTGCCTGGGCCTCGTCCGCTCTCTAGGCAGAATTAGAGTTGGCTGCCCATGGTTGCTCCAATCTATCCTTAATTAGCTTTTCACTGTCTTCACTGCCAGCTGCCTTGGTCAAGTTCCAATGAGAACCAGAACAAGGAGAAGAGGAACTACTTTGAGATTTTACTACAGAGAGGATGTTATGCAGAGAGTTGGTTACAGGCATGGTGGAAGAGCCAAGAAGCCAACATGGATGGAGAGGAACTCAGGGAGCAGCAACAGCAGGAAGCTGCTACCTCACCTGAGCTTTACCATAAAGGAAGGGGTGGCCCTGGGCTTCAGGGCCAGGGTCACCTGGGAGAGTTGACAAGCCCGTCTAATGGGCCCTGGATCCATTAAAGAGACACAGAGCCATGGCCCAGACCAATTAAGCTAAAGTCCCTGCAACTGGGACCAGGCATCAGTGGTTTTTAAAACTCCTAGGTGTTCCAGGCTCAAGAATCACTGCTTAAACACTCGCTCCCAGTCTGCATCCCTAGTATTGCATCTGCTCCAGACCAGGCAGACACGGCGAGAGGAGCTACTGCCATAGCATAGCTCAAAGTCCAGAATCGGAGACCAAAGTAACCAGTTAGATAGGCAGCCAACCTACTCTAAGGTACCTTTGAAGACCTATCAAAGCACTGGATTGGATTTATAGAATTTTGCTTCATAGGTAACCTTTTGGTAATTGCTCTACAAAATACACTATTTTAAAGAGCCATATTTTGCTTGGTGTCTATTGAAAAAATTGATTAAATATCGTACCGTATGCCAATTACAATAAAGCATTGGCTGGCACAATTGATGCACAAGGCATTTCAAATATACAAAAATTGACAAGAGTAGGCTATTCCTGCATAATAATTCTATTAACTTGCATATATTAAGTGTATGCTAATTATTTGTTGAATGAATTGACATCAAAGAAAAAGTAATGTTGAGTCTGATGTTATCAAATTTTTTATTGTATTTTAATTCTTTTAAAATGGGTAATCTATGATGATATATATAATGAATCTGTTAACTAGAAACAACCATCTGAATATCATCTTCTCTTAAATGACTGAGAAGACAGTTCAAGATTTTGTACAGCCCTGGGGTAATCACTATGAACACCACTAGCATCATAAATACTGTAGACTAGAAGCCTGACTGGCAAAATTCCAGGTAATAAAGGTCAACTCAGCCTCAGTAACTGGAAAAAACAGTTAATTCCTCTTGAAGAACCACCTGTAATACATTTCAACCCCTACCCTTTTTAATTAAGCATTTATTCATATAAGAAGCGCTTATTCGACAATTAATATTCATTCCAGATAAATAAGCTAAGGTTCCTGCCCCAGAGAGCCTTATAATCCAATGGCAGAGACTAGACAGTCACAGAAGTCCTGAAAGGAGGCCGACGGTACTATTCAGCCTGATTGAGGATGACCAGTCCAAAGCACTTGTAGAGGGAGATTGATTGGTTAATTTCTAAAGATTTTATCTATTTATTTGACAGAGGGAGAGAGAGAGCACAAGTAGGCAAAGAGGCAGGCAGAGAGAGAGGGGGAAGCAGGCTCCCCGTTGAGCAAGGGGCCCCATGCAAGGCTCGAACCCAGGACCCTGGGACCTGAGCTAAAGACAGACGCTTAAGGACTGAGCCAACCTCTAGGTGCCCCTTGAGGGAGATTTAGAGCAAATATCAGCCGGTGGTGAGGAGCAAGGACAAACATTGTAAGCACTTGCAGGGAGAAGTGAACTGAATCAAAATGGCATTTGTTGTGCAGAATGGACACAGTCAGAAAACCATTTAGGGAGTATGGGAAACTTTAAGCAAGGGGTTTAAAGGAGACACCCTCAGCAAGCATCCAAGTGCAGGGTGGATGCTACAAATATCAGAGTGAAAACAATGCATAGAATTTCCTGCCAAATATCTACCAGGGATGACTGCAGGAAATAAAGGAAACAGAGAGAAGAGCTAGTTTGAGGAGGGAAAAATGAATATTCATTCCTCTTCACATATATCTGGTTGAAGACTAGAGAGACATCCAAGAAGATATATCCACCCTGACTGTACTAAACACACTCACTGTTTGCGAAATTGTGTTCTTTATGAGGTTGTCCTTGTGCAACTGTAACCAGGAGAGAAAACATTCATCATTTGTTTTCCAAAATATTGTGAATAAAAATATAAATTCCTGTGTTAGCACAATATTCTCAAAGGCATTCAAAAATAGCCACGCCAGTCATCTTCCCATCCATCACACATGCTGTGCCTCCACTTTCCTCCAACAAAGTCATGGTGGTGATAACCATGTTGTATAGGCTTTTAGGCTGATGTTGGAGAACACTAGATCCAAATCTTCCCATGTCCATCATATGACCAGCAGTGATCCTTGGTGCCTTTGTATGTTTGTGCCTTACTGACCAAGGCTGGAGAGCCATTGAGACAATAGAGACTGTATTTTCCAATTACATCGCAATTGGTTTAACAATAACCTCCCCCATTCCCTGCCCCCAGTTTGCTTTGTAAACATGGCAGCCTTTCCTTGATGCTTCCTTTTTTCCCCCCTCTATCTCTTTAGAGATGATGGGAGGGAAATCACTCCACCCTGGCAAGTGAAAATCTAAAGAGACTGAAAAATCAGCAACTCTAATTGGATCTGTCAGAGGAGGGAAGACACACAGCAAACTTCTGCCCTCCAAACTGGAAAGACAGACAAATACAGAGAGTCTGTGGTGCCATCCAAGTGGAGACTCACAAGAGGAAACTACCTCAGAAACCAGTGCTGGGGTAGAAAAACCTGAACTGTAATTCATGAATTGCCAGAGGCTCAATGTGGCCAACTCCAAGGGTTACAAACTCTAAGGAAATCCAGTCATAGGAGAAGTGGGTGGGGGGCAAGGGGGCGCACAATCTGTGCGATTACTCCAGGAGCTCTACTGGGTTCTCACAGTATGTTGGAGATTGTATTTTGCAATTGTATAATATCAAAGAAAAATCTCCTTGTGTTTCTAATGGGGCCAGAGGAGAAGAGGCCATCTTGGAATACGCCAGAACACTGTTCGCTTTAAATAAATTCAGTGTGGGGCTGGAATTCACAGCCAGGAGATCAAGAGTCACGAGCTCTACCAGCTGAGCCTGTGGGCACCCCAGAGCACTTTGTTCTTAACAAGGCCTGCCCTCAGGAGAAACTAGCTAACCAGGTTTAGCCTACTCAGGACTTGTCAGAGCCTAATTAACTTGGGAGAAGGGAAATACCCAACCCTTAGCCCACTCTAGTCTTTCATGTGGAAAAATTCTGCCATTGTTGCAAATATTTCTTTTATGGGCTCTCCCCAATCCTGCAAGCCTTCCCCACACCCCGCCCCCCCAAGCGCTTTCTGGCTTCTCTTGTCTCCTTCCTGCCTGCCTAGGTGAGCACTGTCAGAATCTTGCAGCTTCGATAGTGTCAGGCTGATGGACGAGTAACCCCCGCTGTGTTTGTTTTGGTGGGTTATTAGGGCGATGACAGGCACAGATAGAATAAGGACATTTTAGAACCGTACCAGTTTGGAATAAAATCATGTTCATTTTTCATCTGTCATCTTTCACTAATGGAATATTTTCACCTGACCCGTCAATCTTTTTCTAATTATATCTTTTTTGCTGCTTTGTGGCTTACCACTCCTGCCCTTGTGGATTGAAATGTTTTATTTTGAAGCCTTTGGGCTACTTACTGGAGATGCATAATAACCATAATTTAAGGTGAAAAAAATAGTTATAAAACCTTCATGTCTTAACTGCAACAGCATGGCCTTGAAACACTATTGAAAACTTGAAACACTCGCAGTCTGAAAACCGGGAACTAAATTAGCCAAAGCTTTCAGTCACATGACTGAAACTGGCCAAAAAGTCTTAGGCAACATTTATGCTTAAGGCCATAATTAGACAGTAACTGCTAAAATAGTGAATGAAAACCAAATTTTACAAACTAATCAATTGTGATTTTAAACAGAAAAAAAAACAAACCCAACACAACAACAAACCATTCAGCCCTATTCTAGCAATTTATGAAGGGGTAATGCTTCAGTTGCCAATAATTTATAAAAATTAAACAAGCTCATTAAAAGTTAATTTGTTTTTACCATAAAGTAAGCATATGGAAAGATTGCTACCAAAATTAGAAACTCTACCCAGGAGTTTTGAATCACACAAAAAATTTAGTTAATGGGTCTTCAATTATTTACCAATTCAACAACAAATATACAAATTTCAGTGTTTTGTCTGTATCATTAGATTGTTTCAAAAGAACAGATGGTACAAACATGCCGCTATAGGAACGTCTTCTGCCAAATGATCCTTCAGGATGCTCTCAATTCAACATTCATAAAATTCGAATCCAAGAAAATAATCCGGTATTACTAAATCGCTGTGAGGTCGATTTTTTTAGTTTGCTTTTACCAAGGGCATTCCATGACAATCTATATTCAAAGTCACAAATAAAATAACTGAAGTGCTTCTGGAGGAATCGTATTGACTGCTGTAGTCCCTGGTTTTGTGTTACTGAGCTCTGAATATCTGGTGAACAATAAATCATATACATACTAAGAAAAAGTGGAATTGAGTCCAGGAAAAAAAAGTATTTAGGAAAGGTCCTTTATTTACTGGATACTTAGTATGTTCAGCACTGTGCTCTGATAGACATTACTCCCATTTCAAAGATAAGGAAACTGAGACTCAGTGGCATTTACAAGGTGGGCCCACTGACTCTCATCCCTCTGCCTTTCCGACTCAGTGAATAGGTAGGTTGAAATTGTCTTCTTCTCTAACGTATTGGGTTAAAACAAAGGCTGGACTATCAGTCACTAAGCCTTTTCTGGTGTGTAACAATTAAGTCCCAAAACAGACATCACCTTCTTGTTGGTGTTCTACCACAGACATTATGGTATTTCCACCCTTTACTCAAGGTTCCTTGTGGTTTTTCTTGATCCCTTTCTCCTTGATATCAAACAATGGGTATTTACCACAAAGGTATGAAACAAAGATGTCCCAGGAAATGTACTGGAACAAACAAAACTCTAACAATATTTAACGGTTATAAAAATGGAAAAGCAAAATGGATCTGAGAAAAAAAGCTACATATTCTTAGAAGCGGTAAACATTTTAGGATGACATGAAGGAATTCCTTCTAGAAGATAAGTCTGCTGTTTTTTATTTGCACATAAAGAACTTAACCCGATATAGAACAATTCTTGCAAATAGTAAGAATACTGACTGGTTGAGGGACAGTGTGAATAAGGAAGAAAAAATTTACAGTTCTCTCCCTTTGTGATTGGTTTAGGGGTGATGCTTTAGGACAGCAGTGTTATTCCCTTGTTACCCAGAAAGACAGGTTATCAAAGGGGATCACAAGGAAGTTCGCGTTCCTTCCTCTGAATGCACAGAATTCAGCCATTGTAGTATCTAAAACACAGCGGTATCTGATTCTTGACAGTCAGTCATTATTAAATGCATCTCTGGACAAAGGTGATGTCAGGGAGCTAATTCTGTTAATTCATGTATTACGTCATTCATCCATAATTTATTCAACCAATCCACTTTTGCCGAAGAATATTTTGTATATATATAAAAAAAGAATATTTTGTATAAGACACTAGGCTAAATATTGAAAATCAAAACAAAACAAAAAGACATGGCCTCTGCTTTCCTTCTAGAACCAGGGCTCTCTCTCAAGGTTGGTTCATGTCATCTAAATTAACATTCTCCCTCCCAGGCAGAAATTTTGAGCAGCATTGTTCAATATTAAATATTAAATGGAGATGCTATAGGACAATATAACTGCTCTATTCATTAAAAAAAAAGGCAATTTGAGAGAAAAAATGGAATAGATTAGGTAAAAATAAAAACAGTTTAGTTCTACCACTTGAATTACTACAATATTCAACCCTAGTTACAGAATTCTCTGTTCCACATAGATTTATTTTTTTTTTCACTTAAATTCAGGTTAGTTAACAAAGTTTATTAATAATTTCAAGGTACAGTTTGTGATTCATCAGTTGCATATAATACCCAGTGCTCATTACCTCAAGTGCCCTCCTTAATGCCCATCACCCAGTTACCCCATCCCCCACCCACCTCCTCTCCAGCAACCCTTCATTTGTTCCCTAGAGTTAAGAGTGTCATGGTTTGACTCTTTCTCTGTTTTTATCTTATTTTATTGTTCCTTCCCTTCCCCTGTGTTCTCTGTTTTGTTTCTTAAATTCCACATATGAGTGAAATCATCTGGCTGACTTATTTCACTTAGCATAATACACTCTAGTTCCATCCAAGTCATCGCAAATGGCAAGATTTCATTCTTTTTGATAGCTGAGTGATATTCCATGATAGATAGATAGATAGATAGATAGATAGATAGATAGATAGATAGATAATAGATAGATAGATATCACCTCTTCTTTATCCATTCATCTATCAGTGGACATCTGGGCTCTTTCCATAGCTTGGCTATTGTGGATATTGCTGCTATAAACACTGGGGTGCATGTGCTCCTTTGAATCACTACTTTCGTGTCCTTTGGATAAATACCTAGTAGTGCAATTGCTGGGTCATAGAGTAGCTCTATTTTCAACTTCTTGAGGAACCTCCACACTGTTTTCCAGAGTGGCTGCACCAGTTTGCATTTCCACCAACAGCATAAGAGGGTTCCCCTTTCTCTGCATCCTTGCCAACATCTGTTGTTTCCTGAGTTGTTAATTTTAGCCATTCTGATCAGTGTGAGGTGGTATCTCATTGTGGTTTTGATTTGTGTTTCCCTGATGATGAGTGACGTTGAGCATTTTTCCTGTGTCTATTAGCCATCTGTATGTCTTCTTTGGAGCAATGTCTTCTCGTGTCTTCAGCCCATTTCTTGACTTAGTTTTTTTTTTTTATTTTTGGGTGTTGAGTTTGAGAAGTTCTTTATAGATTTTGGAAACTAGCCCTTTATCTGATGTCATTTGCAAATATCTTTTCCCATTCCATGGGTTGCCTTTTAATTTTATTGTTTCTTTCGCTGTGCAAAAGCTTTTCATAATGATGAAGTCCCAATAGTTCATTTTGCTTTTATTTCCCTTGACTCTGGGGATGTGTCTAGCTATCAAGGAGTTGTTATGGCCAAGGTCCAAGAGGTTGCTGCCTCTTGGTCCAAGGTCCAAGAGGTTGGACCTCTTGCTGTGTTCTCCTCTAGGATTTTCACCCACTTTAAATTTATTTTTATTTTCCTACATAGATGTTTTAAAATATTTATTTTTAATCAATAGTTTAGCTCAATTGTAAATTTCTTTGTCAATTATTTCCATGAACTATAGAGCTTGGAAAATTCTTTTAAAAAGTTCATTTTTCTAACTTATTAAATATTTTGGATACCTTATGCTATTAATTGACTTAGCAGAGCAAAGTTTTCTTTCTTACCTGCACTGCCCAATGGAACAGACATTAAGCCACATGTGGCTATTGAGCCTTTACAGTCAGGCTAATCCAAATTGAGCACAAGATGCAACACACATGTAAAACACACACCAGACTCCTAGGACTTAGTATTAAAAAAAAAAAAAGTATGTAAAAATCTTAATCATTTTTATATTGATTACACATTGAAGTTATGATATTTTGATTATGTGGGGAAAATAATATACAGCATTAAACTTAATTTCTTCTGCTCTTTTTAATTTTTTAATGGGACTACAGAAAATTTAAAATATGGAGGTTGTACTCTCTTTCTGTTGGACAGCATTGTTATAAATAGTATAAAGGAAAAGCTTCCAAGGCATTAATATATTCTAATTACTGTCTGTGCAAGACCAAAAATAAAATGAAAAATGTCCTTAATGAATCTGAATTCATTAAGATTTCATTCTTTTTGATGGCTGAGTAATATTCCAGTAATCCAATAATCCAATATTCCATTAATAATCCTTTCAGAACCAGGCAAAAGGAGCGAGGCACAAGCGCAAGGGGTACACCTGGGTCCAAGGCAGGGACTGTGAAAGCAGGGCAAATACAAATGTGGCAGAAATTAAGCCAAGAGGCCTCAGGAAACCACAGTTTACCACCTAATGTCCCTTTACAGCTGGCCGCACAACCTAATAAGAGATGCAGGAATTCCAGAGGAACAGTCTCTATATTTCAAAATATATATATATAAAATAGTGAAATACCCAGGACCCAGTGAGCCGAATATTATAAGAACTGACGTGAAAGGAGGGCGGTGCTCCAACAGGAAGTCCCGCCTCCTGGCCTCGCCTCCCTCCTGCGACCAGTTCCTCCTCCCTCCTGTGGTCTGGACAGACCCAAGTGGTGCCATCCCTTTTTTCCTGCGGTGGGAGCCACTGACTTCCTCCTAAGATCTGAGAGTGCTCAACGTTAGCATGCTGCTCTCACTATAACTGAGTTGGATGGTTTTGAGATGTCATTTCTCTTGGAAACTTTGGCATCTGTTTGTCTTTTTCAGCTCTTCCTCTATTTTGCTTCCTAGTGTCTGAAAGTCTCAGCTCAACCACAGGGATGGGCCTGGGGCACCCTCCATTCCCTCCCATCTTCCAGCCTCACTGTCAGACCCATTTCTTCCCCACTCATATTCTGTCAACTCAAAAAACATTTTTTTAAAAGAAATGTATCTAGCAGCCAGTTATATGATTATGAAAGCATCAAAGTTGCAGGCAGATTTATTACAATACTTCATTAAGGGACAGAATTATTTCTGTCTACACTCAAGGAAATGAAAATTAATACTGTAGCAAGAAAATTTTTAAACATTATTTAACAGTAATTAGTCATAAATCAATCCAATGGTTAAATAAGTTGCAATAAATTTATATAGTGGAATCACTCAACAATTATTAGAAATCATGCTTTTGAAGACTAATGACAAAAGAAACACACAAGATAAAAATTAATAAAGATACATGATTATTTACAATATGATCCAACTCTATGTGAAACAAAATACATAGGCTATGTTATTGGTGGTGAGATTACAGGTCATTTTTTCTCTTTACATATAATTTCTATGCTTTTAAATTTTTTACAATGAACATATATTACTCTTAAAATCAGAAAAAAATATATACATAGAAGAAACCATTATTTTCTAGTTTCTATTTTTAATAAGAAGTCCAATTTTTAAAAGAATACCAACAAAAGCTTATCTTTCATGGAAAAAAATAATACCACCTCTGAAGATGATACCTGATACAGTACAACATTTTATTATACACCATAGCTCTGTGTCAGTAAGATTAGTTATGCTTGATACGATAGTGGTTTACCTTGCCTGATATAATACTGGCTTATCTATAAAACAAACATTGGGATCATGCACCGCACCAGTGAAACAAGAAAGACCCTTGTCTGAAAATCAGCAAAACTTGTTTAAGGGGCATTAAAGGATAAGACCTCATTAGCCCTTTCTAGAAATCAGTAGCATGTTTCAGTGTGAAAGTTCAAAGCAAAATTAGTTCAAAGCTAGTTCCACAGAAGTTGCAGCCAAGATATAAAATAAACCTCAGCAATCACAGAAACAAATCTTCCAGGGTTATCGGACCAAATGCTTTGGAGCCTATTAAGAATTTAAAAAAAAAAAAAAATTCGATTCAAAGAAATCTTGCCACAGTCTCAAGATCAACAAGTGAAGTCACTCTTCACGGGATGAGTTATTATTTCATTCTTATTCACTCAGGAAAGGTCACATCATTCATTGCAAGGAGTGCTCTAAAATCAAAGGGTTTATAATCAAAGTAATCATAATGTTGCTCATAAGAAGTACTTTTCTTCCCCTTTCCTCCTCCTAGAGCCACACAGTATAACGCATTTCACAATCGGTTTATGCTTCCTGAAGAGCCCAACATCTCATGATTCATGTTTATTTTTCTGCAAACATTCAAAGTCCTCTATGCGCAGGCCCTTGACAAGGCCCCAGTAACACAAAGCCCTCACGGACCCCAGGGCCTGGAGAGCGCTTTGAAAGTCACATAAAATAAAGTTCCATCATTTGCTCTGCTAAATATATCATTAACCAGGTATGTAAATTAGTATTAGCAGCATTTGCTAGAAACACTGCCTTTAAAAGGAACATTGCAGCCTAGGGCCCTTTGTCATCTCACCTGTATTCTGCCATTTCTTTTTCAAGGGAAACTTGGTTCAACAGAGACCATTAAGCATATCATGGCAGTTGGTTACTTGAGTATGGTTACTTGGGACTTAACTTTTTATTCCAATGTTTGCAATTATTACTTCAAGATAAACACATTTAGGAATGGGTACTGATAAGGTCATTTAATTTCTGTAAAAAAAAAATTACAGAATGGTTCCCACTTCGCGTGCCTTTGTTACAGAGGGTGTTGCAGAAATCATGGCCCCTGACATTCTCTGATTATCCTCCAGAAAAAGAACAAATCCAGGCACTATTCACATTAGTCAGTATTTTACAATCACTTATGCTCATTTCCAAACGTCTGTCATATGCCACATAAAATTTTCCTAAAAGTCGGATAAATGCAATCTATAGTTTTACAACACTGAGAAGTACAAATGGTTAAAAGCTGATGTGTGTCCATAATTATTTCAAAATAAATGAATAGGAAAATGTTCAGGACTATTTATAGCTTCTTCTGCCTTTCTTAGAGTAATAGAAAATCAGAGAAAGAGAAATAATAAAAGCAAAAAGCAGGAAAGCGATGAAAGCCAGCAAAGACTTTCGGGTACGAAAAAAGCTGCATTCGGAGCACAGGGTGAATTCCTCTGGACAAAATCTTCCCAGACTCTCGGGACCCGGGAAGCCATTGTTGTCAATAATTTTCCTGTAATGTTTCATGGACGTTTTGGGCTCAAACTGATTCGCTGCATAATGATAGAGGCCAAACTTCGGTGCTGAGCGATCATTCAATGAATAAGCAAAGTATCCACAAAGATTGATACCATCCAGTATGTAGGCTAGAAAAACAAAAGGACAGAATGGTGGTTACAATTTTTTTGCACACACCACTTCACTTTTACAGAGCATTAGGGAGTGCATCAGGGAAACTTTCAATACCATTTAATAAAACTAAATTAGGCTTAGCCATAAAAGGCTTCTTTCATGAGAGGGCAAATATTGAGCTACATTCAACATAGTAGGTTTTACATAATTCAACCTCCTATGATGTACTTGGGTTCAGTCCTTATGCGCATGAAGGAGGCAAGAGTGCTGCGAACCCATCTGAGTTGGGGGGCAAGAGAGTCCTTGCTTTTATAGGCCCAGAGCAGGTGTTAGGGAACTTTCCACTCTTTTTCTAGGGTCTCCCACTTTTAGCTAAACTCCATCATCCCTAGGGGAGAATACTAGGTCTCTCTTGGACTTGTTAAGCGAGGCAAGGAATGGATAACACTTTCCTCTGAGCCACAGTGGGTGTGTATGGTTGAGCGCACCTATCGGGTATCACGCCCTCGGGGGCCACAGGCTTCAATGGACGGCTGTTTCCGGGGCTCCTTACCTTTCAGAGCTTCATTGACATAATTCTGCATGTAATACACCCTCAGCCTGTCTTGGGCTGCAAGGGGATCGTCGTCTATGCCGTTGGCTATTATATACATGGGGAGGTCTCCGTACTTCAACTTCAGCCAGTTGAGAACTTTGCGCAAGCCCCAGGGCACCACGGCCACCTGACTCGGAGAGTTGAGCCAGGTGATGTCGGTCATTTCCTGCACTTCCAGGTAGTCGTTGTATTTCACCGGATCTTCTTTTTCCCAGTCGACGAGGATGGTGGTGTAATGGCTTAAAGCCAGAAAGTCAAAGGAGCCCCGGATCAGCTTTTTTTCCTCCTCCGTGAAATACGGGAGAAGGAAATTGTTTCTTCTGTCGAGCCAGTCCCTCATCACACGTGGATAATCCCCAGAGCCGAAAATGGGCTCGGCCAGCCAGCCAATGTCAAATTCCAAAACCCTCTCGGCCACTTCTTTGTCCTTTGGGGAGAAAGGGCAGGCGGGTTCGATCCAATCGGCCTGCAGGGCTATGGAGATCTTACCTTTCTGAGAGCCCCTGAACTTCTCATCGTACAGGCGCCAAGCCAACGCGTGCGCCTTCAGCAGGTTGTGCCCGGCGCTGTAGGTCATGTTCCGCGTGTACGGCTCGCCCATGGTGATCCAGAACTTGACGTGGCGGCCGAGATCGCGAAAGCACAGCCGGGCGTACTCGGCGAAGGCCAGGGCGGTGCGGGGGTTCTCCCAGGCGCCGTGCTTGGCCAGGGGCGGCGGCAGGCCGTGGTGCGGGGCGGCGGGCCGCCAGAGCGCCACCACCGGGGTGATGTTGGCGCGCACCAGCTCGCTGACCACGCAGCGGTAGTAGTGCAGCACCGTGTGGTTCACCTGGGACTGGTTGCCCAGCGGCAGGATCAGGGCCCAGTCCAGCGAGAAGTGAAAATGCGACACGTGCATCTCCTGGAGCAAGGCTATCTGCGGCCGGATGGCGGCGAAGTCCACGCAATAGGACTTCCGCTTCTTGGTCACCACCCCGTCCACCTTAATCAGCCGCTTACTGTGGTGGACGTCCCACAGGTAAACGTTTGGGTCGGTGAACTGAGACAGGGTGGTGTCCACCTGCCAGGAGGAGAGGAGGCGTTAGCTTTACCTGGCGGCCCGGGAAAAGGAATTCCGTGCAACCCTTTCCGGGAAACTAGCAAAGCCGGAGGAGCAGAAAGGGAGCCTTGCTTGCAGGAACTGTAAACTATTTTCCCTCAATCGTTAAGCTTGTGAAGAAAAAAAATTCCACTTTTTAATGCATATTTGCTTTACCCAGAGTTCTAACTCTTGAACTAACTCTTTAATGTTTCTTCTAAAAAAAATCTGCTGGGTGATGGAGGGCATGTGTGGTGAGGACCACTGGGTGTTGTAAGCAACTAATCAATCATTGAACACTACATCAAAAACGACTGATGTACTATATGCTGGCTAATTGAAAATAATAATAATAATAACTAATTTTCAAGAGAAAATACAAAAAAAACAAAATCTGATTTTTAAAAAAATCATTTCAGATGACAAATCTTACTGATTCTCACACACATCTGGTCTGTGTTAAGCAAGCAAAGTGTTTTTAAACGTTTGTATTTTAATATAAGACATCACCAATTAATACGAGATTCCCAAGTTTATAAAAAATAGACAAAAAGATGAAGCATAAAATCTGAGTGAGAGCCAGAGAACGCAATATTTAAAATTAAATCATGCTTCTTAAAATTATGTTCTGAATTGAAGTTTGCTGTAGGCAGAGAACATGCTAGATACATGTAATTGTGGCCTTTTATCGGCTTTAGTGTCAAAGACAGAACTTAACAAATTCAATCTGACGGGAAAAGTGTTAGAGAATGTGGAAATGAGGAACAATATTGTCATTTACACATACTGGGCTATTTGAACATAGTTTTAAAATGTTATTTTTCTGTGATGATCATGAGAGTGGTTTTCAATCATCTGATGAATTAGCCTCCAAAATGAAAGTAGGGATTTAGGAAAAGCAGACAGATTATAAAGTTGAACCACAAAATGCTGCCTCCATGTGTTAACCATGGAGGAAAAGGAACACTGAAAGTTCTTTCTAAGGACTCACTGACTAAACCAGTGCTCTCCTCAGAAACAGTCCTGTTAGAACAGGTGCCTGGGTTTCACCCTCGGAATACAAGCAGAGGTCAAACTCTGGTTTGGAATCCCTAGCAGAGGTTTCTTTTCATGTTGCGGGCCTGAGCTGCCACCCCTCTGGAGGGCTCAGTGCTGTGTTTATAAAGGAAAGTAATAAAAAAACCAGTGTGTCAGAGGGAAATTGCTCTCTGGAGAACTGTCCCTTGTAGATCACCCACGCATGCATTTCCCCTAGTACTGTGGGAATGCTGTGAGAAGTATTTTTCCAGTGTGATGCACCCACAAATCTTGTTTCCTCAGCTTTGCAAGAGAAAATATTTGCATGCTCTTTTGAAGTGAAAGTGTTCATAGCTTGAAGGAATTCTTTGGATTATTCTCACAGAGCTCTGAGTTGACTAAATTTGTAACTTTTCTACCACAATTTTTCCAAAACAGTAGCTTTTATTCAGTCCATCTGCAAACAAATACGCGAGACTAAGGTATAATTTTGGGGGGGAGGTGCAGACAGAATCTCTTTCTTGAAAATATAGGACACTTAGAAATGAGTACTTAGGCATAATTCTATCTAACCTCTATTAGTTGGTTGACTTTTCTTAATAAAAAAAAATGAAAAATCAAGTAGAGTCTTTCAGAAGAAATGAGTATAAATATGTATTTAGTATATTATGGAAGAAACCTTCTCCTGATAGTGGCGGAGGTTAAAGAAGCTTTGTGTCCTCAATATGTAGCAGGTTCTGTACCTGTGTTTACTATGAGCGTTAGTGGTTGTGGGAAAACAAACCTGTCGTCTGGGAAATTAGGTCCAGTGACAGAGACAGTCCATGTGAATAAGCCGGAGGTCAGACTTGAGACAGGTGGTACCTTTACTGGGATATTCTTTTTAAAGTTTTTTGGGGATTAGTATTAGGAATTTATTTGTATTAGGAGTTTGAAATGCTAGTCAGGAGGGAAGAAATGAATTTCAACAGTGGAAAAATTACTTCTCAAGGCTTTAATATAATGTGTTAAAAGTATAGAGAAGAGCTTGTAAATTAAAACATATGCACACCCTCCTCAGAGCTGCCCTACAACAAACTCGTTTTTACTTTGCCAGGTAGGAAGGGGACTGCCAAAATAATGCAAGGTTCTAGGGGAAAAGCAGAAAGAACAAAAGAGCAGTTGCAACCTTTTCCCACTAGAGAGCTTCTGAGAATTTCACCAACTATGGATTTGAGAGGGAATTAAGTTTGTGTGTGGTTGGTTGTGTGTAGGAGAGATTGGGGGGAGCTCTGCTCAGTGAAGAAGTACGGACCCCCCACAACTATGAGGTAAAAGGGCAGAGCAACCTCAGACGAAGTGTCCAGAGCTGATGCGTGCCTGCCTCAAATTCTAATACAACTGCCACTAAGGAGTAGAAAATGCAACCCTCTCCCCTTCGTCGTCACTGCCAGACTTGTTACGTCTGACCAGAGTTTCTCTGCTCTCTCTCAAGGAAATAGGTTGCACTCTTAAAACTTTCTCACTACTTACCAGTTCCCAAGGCAAACACAATCCAGGGGTGGGGAACAGAGCAGGGTTCAAGGGGCTCCCCAGGATGTCCCACAACTCCCTAAGTACACACTGTCTGCACAAAGATGTTGGCAGAAAATTCTCTTCACGTAAAACTGAACTGGGAATTACCTGCCCAGGCTCAGGCTGCTGTCAGAAAACAGGGCAGAGCATGAGCCTCAGGGACAAGGGACATAGAGCCCGGCTGGAAGTGGCACCTGGCAGAAGGTCAGGAGAGAGAACGAAGACCAGGGACCAACCAACTCCCAGCAGGGGAGAAAGAAGGGATGGGGAGATCATCTCCCTCCCATTGTCCCTCTCCCCTCACCAGCACTCTGTTTGAGCCCCACTGTGGATCCCACTTCCAGGAGAGAAATTAGGAATGGGATGTTCTGGGAACAGAGGCTGAGGGAGAAGAGTGAGGAAGAGAGAGGAAAACCCCAAACCCAACAAACAGGGCAGAACGAGACCTCTTCCTCCTGTGCTCAGACACCTCTACTAACAGTGTCCAGAAGTCATCTTTTAAATGTAAGAAGAGACTTAAGTCTGAGACTACCCTTTAAACCAACTGAGGTCTGCAAAAGACCTGAGAATAATATAATGTGGCAAAAAAAATGTGTTAAGAATAGTGTTGATTTATTTCCTTATAAGTAAAGGATTTCTTTTTGATACTTAGAAGAAAACAGCAATCCACTTCAACTAAAAGAGCTTTCCTCAGATCCAAGCATTCTTCTAAATACTTCTATTGACCTGAAGGGTAGCAGAATATGCCACCCCAGAATGTGACTAGGAGTTCAGGGCCTGCTACCCCAAAGTATGTTCTCAGGTATACTGATTATTTTAAGCTGCAAGCACTCAAAAAATAGCAATGCAAGGAAAGGCTTTCTAAGAACTCCCCTTACCTGCCTAAAGACAGATCCTTCAAAAGGAACTCAGTTATCATCAGTCCCCTCTTGGGAGTTTCATCCCCGCAGGGAAGATGGAGTCTTGTCTCAGAAGAGGAGACCAGAGGTCACAACACCCAGACAGACTTTGTCACAAGCTATTGTGGTTCCCATCTACTCTTCTAAGGGACCATTCATCTTTCCTAAAAATTGTTTATTCTTCCCTAAGAGACCTATATCCCACCCTCACTTCTAGCCTTTTCTATTGAGATAGTATCTAAGCCTGAATTCTAAGTCACCTCAAGGAGTTACTCATTTTTCTCTGAGTATCTTCCATGTAAATGGAAGCTACCCATGTTAATAAACTTCTATTTGTTTTTTCTCTTGTTAATCTGTCTTTAATTATAGAGGATCTCAGCTAAGAACTCAGAAAGGTAGAGGGAAAGTTATTTTTTCTTTACTACTGAACCAGTGAATTGGCTAGAAGCACCAGCATGCTAAATGCCATAGCTTGCCTATGAATACCAACCTTTGTCTTGATCTCTATTTTCACACTGTTCAGCAGGACCCTGCCACCGCCCTGCTCACTTAGCAGCCTACTCTGTGCTCTCCATTATATTATTTGTGTATCCAGCATTTTCCTTCAACAGACCTCTTTGAAAGCAGGAGTCAACCTTACTCATCTCAGTGTGCGCTCCCCTCAACCAAGCACCCCTGGCGATTAACAGAGGGCTTTGTATGCTAAGCATCCAATAAATGCCTACTAAAATATCCCATTAAAGTCTAGAAAGCAAATCCCTTTAAGATTGGGAAGTTAAAAATAATATTGAGGATTGCCTAAATAGTAAGTGTTCAATAAATATTGGTGGACCATTTTGAAGAACTTCCTTACCATTTCGATGACTAGTTCTAGAAATGAAATTTGGAGCAGTGACTCATTGAGCAAGGGTTTTCATTGCCGGGGTGCTTCTGGAACAGGGTGCGGCTCTGCCTCGGGAGGGCTCTGCCTCATGTTCCTGCCTCAGGCTCAGCTGCTCCACTGAGATCTCCGAAAATTTGAAGCTCTGTGTTACTTCTTGCTTATGGAAGAACCCAACTGCTTTAAAAAGCATCGAAAACCACTATATTAAAAGGTAGTATTTTATCTTTTTACTATCTTTTCAGATCTTAAATATTCATATGTCTTTAATTTGTTCCTCCTTTGGGGCTGATTTAAAGTGCAAGAGGAAGCTAGGGAGATTTTTGGAGAGAAGGGTGCCATGTTCCAAACTGTGCCCTTAACGTGCTCACTCAGGAACCACGTCTGGCCTGAAGAATGGACAATGAGCCATGACAACCTAATAAGGAAGCACTACTTACTAGTGATAGGGCTTGGTGACACTGCTGATTGGTTTTGTCAGCTGACTTACTTGAATGTAGTTGTCAACAATTCCCCAAGCAAAGTCACAGGGAAATGTCCCTTCTAGGGGTTGATTTTCAGGTAAAGGAGGGAAGCCATTTTTCTCTATCAGCTTTTGGTAGAACAAGGCTGATGATTTTGGCAAGAGTTTCTTATCCTCGCTTAGAAAGTCGACATAGAAGAGTCCACGTCTGATGCTGTAGCCTCTATGCCACTCGAAGCCATCCATAAGGGACCACGCTGTGTACCCGATGACGTCTACCCCATCCAGCTTGATAGCTGCGAAGAGAAGAGAGGATGACAACAATGTGACCGACCCTTACCTGGGGGCACTGGCCTCATGACTCAAGAACATTTGAGGGGTTTACTACTTAGGGAAATAAATTATGTATAATGCTTATTATTTGGTAAACCAATGACCTTTTCTACTAATAGAAGGCTGTCACACCTGGATAATTCTACAAATAAATGTCTTCACAAATAGGATGATCTCCAATGTGTTTTTATTTGGAATATTTTATTTCCAGTAGGTGGTCTTTGGGCCTGAGAAGGGGTTTTGTTCCATTTTGTATCCTAGCATTGTGGCTGCTGCAATAAATGAATTAAAATCTTTAAAAGCATGAACTATGCAATATATTCTTCAAAAAGTGTTGGTATTCTTTTTCCTTTAAAAATTGTTCTATTCAGTGCAAATAATAAGAACCCCAAAACATGTACAGAGATCTACATACCCTGAGATTTACTTAATCCTTAATATAATCTAAACATTTAGAGTAGTAACTCTGAAAATCAAGTTATTTCACACATTATAACCCAGTTTCTCATTTACAAAATGAGTTTCAAAAATGAATTTAAGTTCCTCAAGGCCCCAAATGAGAAAGGTGTTACATAAATGCATTCCTGCTATTGCCAAAATGATTTTCTGCATTACTATTAAAAACTATAAATTCACACAGTTTATTACAGATCGTCTGAAAGATTGCTTTTCCTGTGGATTTTGGCAGGAAATAGAATTTTATCCCCAATCCTACCTTTTAAGGTTTCCATTATGAATTTTTTGAGGTAATACATATATTTAGCATCATCTCTCTTGGTGGTCCCTGAGACAAACCAGCCATTTTCCACAATAAATATTTGAGGGTGGTTATATTCAAGGTCAATCCAAGAAAGGAGTTGCCTCAGGCTGGGAGATTCCAGTTGGCGGAACTTCATGTGAGGGTCCAGTAATTGAAAACTCAAGGTTGGTCCAAAAGAAAGAGCAAAAAAGTCAGCTGTTCCCTTGATGAACTTTTTCTCAGATTCAGTAAAATTGGGCAGAAGAGATGAAAGATTATTCTTCATGCTCTCAGGATAGTCACCGTCAATGAATATGGGTTTGGCAAACCAGCCTAGGACAAAGTCAAGAGATTTTTGACATTCTTTGATGCTATGGTCGGTCATTCTTCGAGGATTGATCCAGTGGGAACTTAGGGCAATGGATACCTGGCCTCCCTGAGTTGGGCGGAAAGAAGTATTGTAGAGATGCCAGATTTTGGCATGAGCCTATAAAAGAGAAAAGCCATGGTGAATTTATCTCTGATTATGAGAAGAAACACAATACATTTTTGAATCCCCAACTCTATTGGTATCTGTTTCTCATCAAGCCTAACCTAATGAATAACCCTGCAATGTAAAAGTCACCTGGAAACAATAAATTATTTTCAGAGGTGGGTCAGCCCACAGAGAGCTGCTACCGTGTCTGGAATCATTTCTATTGTTTTTCAGTAGCCAGTGGAAAATGTGAATTTCTTATCTTGAATGCAAAGTGATTATTCGTACTTCGAAAAGTTAATGAAATAAGAATTTGTTATATCCTACTTTTTAATTGACTTTGGATTATGTAATTTTCCATTAATAGGCTTCATGAGAAGAACCAGTCCTGTATTATGATCACACCAGGAATTTCTAAATAGGATTATATATTTTTTTTTTATCCTAAGAGACTGGGAGTTTTCCAGTTGACTCAAGTTGTTGGAGTCAATTTAATATTTTGTGTTCATGCCTCACAGCTAAAATTCTAACACATGTTCCCACAATCTTTATTCTTCCCTAAGAAGAATCAGCACCATAAATTAAGGACCAACTCCAACATCTAGCCTTGGCCCACCCTCTAGAACTCTGGGACTGTGCTGGATTCCCATAGGACCCAGGATGCAAGGTACAAGCCAAGAGCAAGAATCACCCAAATGCACCTTCAAGGACATCAGATGTCCATCGTTAGTCAGCATTCAACTGGGAGTTTCCTACAGCAATGAAATGGGCTTTGCCTCCTTAAGATTAGCTTCATACTCCCATAAAATCTTACTGACTTCTGATAGCTTATTTTCATTTGTTTTCCTTTTATTTACAAAGACCACTGAGGATTACGGGGTTTTTCCTCCCTTATTTGAATTAAGTTTCTCTTCACTTTTGCATTCCTTGATTTACTTTCCCTATTTTTCTACAAATACAAATGCTGTTTATCAGCCTTTTACTCCCCTAATGTATCCTCCCTGAAAAACCCCATTCCAATTCTCTGTTTGACTCATATTCTCCAAAATGATCATGCCAATTTCATCCCACTCCCTGGGCCTGAAGAAGCTCGTTCACTCAGTATGCCAAATATCCTCTTCATCTTTCCTAAATATTCTTCTCATGGTTCATTTCAGTGCAGGTGTCCAAGAATGATCTCATCACTGTTCTTATGAGTTCAGCCAAATAGTTCAATGGAATAAAACAGTTTATGTCTAACTTTCATTTTTAGTTCCTTGGTAAATATCTACTATGTTTCATTCCACTGAATATATTCTTTCATGACCTGAAGCAGCTACCCATATGCTAAAAAGGAAATGGAGAATAAAAAGTGAATCAGAAGAATAGTGGCCTTTGCCCATGTGGTTCAAGAAACTGGGGCTCAGTCATGCTGGGCTGCTGGTTTTGTGACACCTCCCACCTTTATCTTCCTCATCTCGGCCCCTTGACCTCTCTGTCAGGAAATCTCACCATGTCATTTAACAGTAAATGGAAAAGAAAGGGAGGAGCTCAGGCTAGTCCTGAGGGGGACAGACCAGGCCACTCTCCTAACTTGGCCCAGTTGAGGCCCACAGACATTCATGTCCTAAATCTAACAGATGCAACTCTATAGAACAAATGTTGTGATGGACAGCATAAGGGGCCAGGCAAGAGTGAAAGCAACCCAAGAATTTCCTAATCTGGGTCAGTTTTGCAGACAGCTGAAGGAGGAGTCATACAACAGAAAGCTTATGCTAACGGGCCACTTCTCCAACCTTGGCTACTTTGACACAGTGCAGAGGAGGTTTGGTGAGGCAATGAATGCCCTGGGCCACAGGGAGGTATACACATGGTCTTTAATGTCAGATACAATTCCTCCTCCAATACTTTTTTGTGTGCCTTTAACCACATTACTTAACCCAGGCTGGTGAGACTGACTTCCTCGTGTCTCTCAATGGGATGTTATGGGGATTAAATAATCTACACTGAACACTTAACACACAGTTTGCATATGGTAAGGTCTCCATGAATGCTTATTCCTTCTCTTCCTAAAGGATGAGTGGCCAAAATATCACCTGCTAAGGAATTCAGTAGAAGAACAGCCAAGTGATATAGTAATACCACCTGGGCTTTGGTTTAGAAGAGACTTTGGTTTGGATCCCTACTCCTTCATCCATTACTAGGGTGAGCCTCCATTACTTCCGCACAGATAGGAATAGAAGGTATTCTCCTGCAGGGACACGATGAGGATGAAAGGATGGGAGGCAAGTAAAAGTGTCTAGTAAGTATTCGATTATTTTAGAGAAGTATACATTTGCAGCATTGGGAAGTTGATGATTAATTTTATGTGTCCACTTGCCTGGGCTAAGGGACCCCCCCCCCCCCCGCCCCGGCCAGAAAGCTGGTAAAACATTTGTCAAGGATTTAGCTAAGCTGCACCAGGGTATTGCTGCCTCAGCACCCGTTTTGTTTGGCCAAGTGGCCTTCAGGGACCTTAAGTGACACCAGCCTCTCCTGCAAGTGCATTCGCGAGTCAGCAGCCTGCAGGGTCACAGGCAAATGTAAGTTCCTGACATGACCTCTGGATCCACCCTTGTAATCAACAGGCTCCCTTCCCTTCCAGCACCTGGATGGCTTAGGGACCCTTTAGATAGAGCCCCCTGGGGCTTACCAAAATCCATTTTTTGAGTTTGCATTGACCAGTCTAGCTCTAGCCTAGGAACCTTATAAAGGCATGTATTTAGGTCCTGACTCGCTTTTTGTCTGCGCTCTCCCCCAGTGGCCCCCCTTAAGGCCGTGTGCTTCCTTCAGGACCTGTGAGTCACAAACTTCCCCATTTCAAGTTCTCTTGTGGTCAGTTGTTGAACCAAGGCCCACCAAACAGCCCCGTGCTCCACTTAACAAATGTTAATTTAACAAACCATAACAACAGGACTTCTGGGTGTGTCTATGAAGGTATTTCTGGAAGAGATTAGCATTTGAATTGGTAGGCTGAGTAAAGCAGATCAGCCTCACCAGTGTGGCTTGGCATCTTCCAATGCACTGAGGGGCTGAAGAGAATGAAAAAGGAAGGACGAATGAACTCTTTCTTTGGAGAAGGCAGTTAATAGAGAAAGCGTCTTGGGCATCACTGTCTTCACCGCTCACAACTCTTACTTCATCTGTTATTTGACTGCCCTCCGCAGCAGCCCAACTGGGCAGTCATCCCACGCACGGCAACTTCCCCCGGAAGTCCCCCCACTCCCACCCAACCTGCCACACCCGGCTGCACATCCCTCCTCTGGGTGCCCTCCGAGTCTTCCAGTCTTCGGCAAATATCTCTTGCATTACCTACCACAGGCACTGACACCTTCCTGCCCAGACTTAGCTCCCTGGGTGTTCCCTCATCCCCTCCCTGGAACATGGAGGCCCCCAGTGTCGGCTGAACTGAACTGAAGATCACTTCATTCACCTCCATTCCATGTTCAGATGGTAGGTTTGAGTAATCTCAGGCAAAGTATAGGAAGGTCACCACTAATCGTGTGGCAACAGCTAAGGACGATAAAGAGGGATATGGCTATGTTTGTTTTTGCATTGCTTTCTAGTTATTCCACGTACGTTCATCTTACGAGTTTGTTATTTTAAGATTGAGATTTCACAAAGCTATTTGACAAGGACTCAGGGAAGTAATTAAGGGTATGCATAAGAATGTTCACCTACCCACTATTTCTAGGAGCAAAATATTGAAAACAATTGAAATGTCCAATATTCAAATATATTCACACCATGTATGCATGTTTTAACACATTATGGTATGACTAAAGATATACTACTATTCAGACATTATAAATAATACAGAAGAACACCCATTAATATGTCAAAACTGTATCTAAAATACTAACTGAACAGAAAAGCAGGTTATAAAGCAGTAAGTAGAGTTTAACAGTATTTTTTATCAAAGAAGAACATGTACATAAAAACCTGGAATGATTTATAAGTTGTTAAAAGAAGTTTTGTAGCAGGATTGCAGGTGGTATAATTCTGCTCAATTTGCTTACCTATATTTTTTCGTTTCCTACCATATGCATGTATTGCTTTAGAGGTAAGAAAAAAACCTTAAAATTTAAGAAAGGAAAATTGCTCATAGGAGCCGGATGGTTGGCCCTGCTGAAATGCCTGTGATGGTTATTTGAAGGTCGTGATCTAAATAACCCGGCCTAATTGTTCTCTGCTGTGCCCTATTGTCTCTGCATCAGCTCCTGAGTCCCAAACACACTGAGCCCACTGCGAAGGTCTGAAGTCCCCTAGGCTTTTATGCCTTCATAAGTGCAGTTCTTCCACGTTTTCCAATCCTCAGTCCCTCCAGCCTCACCCCACTTCAAAACCCAGCTCCGGTATCATCCCTTTGGGAAGTCTTCCCTGACATCTTCCCTCGCTCTGCCCTTAAGTGTCCATTCCATGTGTCTCCATGGCTGACGTCTATCAAAGACCTTCACCATATTGTGTAGCATTCATTTAAATGTCCAGATTATAGGGGTTTCTAAGACATTGACTGGGTCTTTCAGCTCTCTCTTCTCAGATTCTAGCAAAGTGTCTGGGGGCAGAATATGTATAATGAACAGATATGGAGGAATGAAGATCGGCAGTAAGAACCAGATCAAAGAGTATGGGCCAAAAGCAAACATTTTTTCTGATCCAGAATGGGAAAACTCTCTCATAAGATAACCTGTTTGTATTTTATTTCTGAGACCTTGAAAGACAGAGAGCTTTCAGGCACACCCCATTAAGAAAATAAATTAGAAGGAATCTGGCATGGTAGGCCTCTGAAAATAATACTGCATTGTCCCAAAATGCACTAATGATCCAATTTGGGGCATAAGACACTGCTGTGTGATATCCTCTTCACTTCCTTCCTAGCCTCAGTGTTGATTTTGAAATATAATTCTGAAAAAATCTACATTCCCTGGAATATACAGATGCAGAAATCCTTGAAATAACTGGAGATCAAACACAATAATATTGTTCAAATGCACCAAAAGAGAGATGGGGTGGCAATACTGATAGAAGACAAAATACACTTTTAAGTCAAAAATTGTTGCAAGAGACAAAGAGGAACATTACCTATGGATAAGGGGGTCAATTCATTAAGAATATATAACAACTATAAAAACATGCACACCAACAAGAGAACAAAGTTAATGAAGCAAAAATTGATAGAACTGAAGGGAGAAATACATAACTCAATAATTATTGCAGACTTCAATACTCCACTTTCAGTAATGGACAGAAAATCTAGACAGCAGTGTGCCTGGGTGGCTCAGTTGGTTAAGCACCTGCCTTCAGCTCAGGTCATGATCCCAGGGTCCTGGGATCAAGTCCTGAATCAGGCTCCCTGCTCAGCGGGGAGTCTGCTTCTCCCTCTGCCTCTGCCTGCCATTCCCCCTGCTTGTGCTCTCTCTCTCATTCAAATAAATAAATAAAATCTTAGAAAAAAAAAAAAGAAAGACAAAATCTAGACAGCAGGTCATCAAGTAAACAGAAGCCTTGGACATTACTATAAATCAATCGGAACTAGTAGACATATAGAACAGTCTCCCCAGCAAGACTAGATACACATTTTTTCTCAAGTGTGCATGAGACAGTCCCCAGAACTGACCAGATGTGAGGCTCCAAAACCACTTTTAGTAAATTTCAAAAGACTAAGATCATTCAAAGTATCTTCTCAGACCACCATGAAGTGAAATGAGAAATCCATCGCATTCACAAATATGTGGAAATTAAAGAACATATTCTTAGAAATCAATGGGTCAAAGAAGAAATCTCAAGGAATGTTAGAAAATACTTGGAGATGAATAAATATCAAACCACAACATGCCAAGACTCATAGGCTGCAGCAAAAGCAGTGCTCAGAGGAAATTTTATACCTGTAAGCAACCACATTAAAGAAAGAAAGACCTCAAATCAAGAACTTAACCTTCTACTTGAAGGAAACAGAAAAAGAAGAGCAAACTAAACCTACAGTTGGAAGAAAAAAGGAAATAATAGAGATTAGAGTGAATTTAAACAAGATAAAGTATCCAGACAATCATCTGACAAATTATCTAGACTAAGAAAAAGAGAGAAGACTCAAATCATTAAAATCAGAAACAAAAGTGGGGACATTACTACTGACCTTTTCTATATATCTACTTCCATAATAAAAGAATTATAAGGGAGTACAATAAATAATTATATGCCAAAAAATAAGATAACCTAGATGAAATAAACAATTTCCTGGAAATACACAAATTACCAAAAGTGGCTCAAGAAGAAATAGAAAACGGAGAAAGATACCACTTTTTTATTTTTAGTTCTGCCTTTCATTGTATAATTTCCTTATTGTTTAAGCTAAGACCTCTGGGACAAGGTTGGATGGGAGAGATACCAAGTTTATGGATTGGAAGATTCAACACTGGAAGTTATCCATCCTCCCCAGTTGATCTCTAGCTACCACACCACCCCATACGAAATCCCAATACATTTTTTGTAGACATTGATGAGTTGTTTCTAAAATGTATATGATTATTCAAAGGACACAGATCAGTTCAAATATATTGCAAAAGGAAGAACAAAGTCAAAGCACTCACTCATTTATTTGTTCAACAAATGTTGTCCTGGGCACCTTTCTAAGTTTCTAGAAATCAATAGGATTCAAAATAAGATTCTGATCTCATGGATCTTACATTCTAGGGAGAAAGAGAGATCCCCGAAATACAGCTGAGGAAGAGACTAAGAGGTGGAAGAGACTAAGAGACAATGTTGGTTTGAACCAAAGGAGATAATGAAAAGAGGTCAGATTTAGGCTATCACTGAACTTGGTGCTGAACCATACTTGACTTGCAAGGCAGGGAAAGAATCAAGGACAGCAGAGAAAGCAACAAGTAAGGGACTGGGAAAGGAAAGTGATCAAGTTCTGTTTGGGTAATGGGCCCGATACCTCAGTGAAGGTGACTCCTCGTGGCTGGGTGGATGTGTCAAAAGTTGGAGAAGACATGGATGGAGAATATTAACAATTGTTCAAATACATTTACAATGAAACACTGAAAAGGTCACTTTGGGCTGTCATTCCCTAGATTTTTTTTAAAAAATTAAATGGAATAATTCTTAAAGGATTAATCTAATCCTACAAATAATCTTAATTAAATTGACTGAGACCAACGGTTATGAGACTGAAATGCAGCCCATAAGCAAAAAATAATTCAAACAGCTGGTGTGTGGCTACTCCCTACCCAAGAAGAGACCTTGAGGTGTTGTCTAGTTCTAAATTAAAAGGTACATTATTTTAAGAAAGGTCAAGGGACTAAACAAATTTTAAATCACGATTACATGTCCAAGGACCTTCTTCAAAGTCACTGCCATGCTTTGTTGTCACCCAAGTATGACAACTACCCAATGTTCCTATTTGTAGACCAAAGCCTCTTAACTTCTATCAGCACAGCTCTGTAGATTATAAACTGTGGTTCCTTCAGATAGGATTTCCAGCACCCTTTACAAAACCACTATCTAAAAGAGCACAGAAATAATTTTGCAAAACAGAGCCATCTATAATTTTATGCACAAAAATATTATAACCAATAGCCTCTGTGTGCAATTCCCCAAACGTTGCCCCGGACCTGTCTCAGTCATCTGGGCCCCAACCTGTGCCAGAGGCCTCACATCCACCTTCCCTGACACACTCAGACAGATGTATGCAAACAAGCAGCAGCTGACCTTGCGTGCCTTCACTTTGAACTTCAAAGCAAATTAAATATGTAGAATTTCGACTTTGAGCGCCAAGCCTTATAGCCTCTCACAAGTTAAGAGTTAGAACTAGTACAGTTTCACACCCGTAGGCATTTCATATCTCATCACTTCCCAGCCCAACTCTTTTACCACAGACAGGTCAATTTCTTGATACCCCTCACACAGGGCTGTACCTTGGATTACAACCCATCAATCCTGAAATGGCATTCTACTTTTCCTTTACAACCCATCAATCCTGAAATGGCATTCTACTTTTCCTTTATTATCTAGAGCCTTCCCTGCCTTCTGTTTTAGGTTTGTTTCTTCTAAGAAGTGTCCATAATTAACCCTGCTTACTCTTGGTGCTATCTTTCCTCAGTTATTCACCGTAAATGTTTACTCCTTCCAAATTCGGCTCCATTCTCCTCTCCTCTGTGAAGACTTGTTTGGCTACCTGGATGCATTTAGACATTCCTTTCTGATCACATACTGAACACATGTAGTTGGAGTAGATACCACACTTCTTCATTGCTCTTCATAAATTAGTGGTTCTTCACCAAGACCATATACTCTTCATCAACGAGAGTTGAATCGCAACAACCTGAACACCTCACAATATGAGATTATTTATCTATTCTTTTAGTCAAGTATTTATTGAGTAGCTACTATGTGCTAGACATAGTTCTTAGATTAGGTGAAACAATCTAAAGGGACAACAATAGGGATCAGTTGAAATAATCCAACTAAGGGATTAAATGGAACATTATTTGTTAGCAACAAAGGATCATCAATCATTTTAAACTATAGTTAGCATGTTTTATAGCTTTAACTATAGTTAAAGATAATGCATGTTCAGTATTACCTAATTTATGGACTTTTATGTGCATATATAGAATAAATAGACTTAGGACAGGAATCATTTTCAACTTTCAGTTGAATGACCCAAGGCAAACCAATGAGATATCCTCCCTGACATTTTTTGGCTGCAGTAGAGGCAATGGTCTCTCCTGCTTCTGGAGTAAATCTGGACTTGTTGGCATGGGAAGAGACCCTCTGCAGTGGATGTAAAGAAGCCGAGCAGACCCAAGCATGTGGACATGAGAGAGAGAGAGAGAGAGAGAGAAAGAGAGATATTGCCCCCCGCCATGGTAATAATTACCTGCAAGTCCAATCCCTAAAGCATCTGTAGCTGTTTTCCGATTCTGTGAATTACCCCAGCATCCTTCAAATAAAGTTCCTTTTTCTTCCTTAACCTAGCTATAGTTGGGGTAGCTCATTAGCCAATATAGAATTCCTAAATACATATATAACCAAATTTGAGATTCTGTAAGACCTCACTGAAGTAAAGATGTGCTTTCACAGCTAGGCAAGACAAAGGCCAAGGTACCTTATTAAAAAATCATGGCATGATTCTGGAGTTTTGTATAATCATTTTGTCTGGATTTTTCCAAAGTAGGTTACATAAAAGGCCTCATCCATTTGTTTTTAAGCAGAAACTTCCTTCGAATGAAGTAAAAAAAAAAAATTTCATAGCTCAGTTGGAGTAAATACATCAATAAATCAGAGGTTAAGTTTCTTGTCTCATTTATCTGTTCAAAACTAACCAACATCAGTTAATTCATTCCATTTAGGACTAAATCATGCTGCTATAAAAATCCTTCCAAGTCACGGATGCTAGGTAGTTAACAAAATATCCAGCTTGCAACCAGAATCCACCTAGTCCATCAATCACCATGTTCTAGGAGACACAGAGGAGTTCCAATCCCTGGATTTTCTATCTCTGTTTTTCTAACAGCAACAAAATGAGAATGAGTGAAGGAACAAGCAGGGAGACAACAGGCTAGATTAGAAAAAGAGAGAAGACGATAAAGAATTCAGATAAAGGATATTTATTACACGGTCAGCAAAAGCATTCTGTGGTTCATCCATCAGCTGGAATCTTTTCAGTAAACATCGATTACTAAAATCACCACCGTAATTCTATAATACCCTCATGAAACAGCTGCTCTCCAATTTCAACAAAATCGAGAAAAGTATTTTTCTCATAACAGTCAGCTCTACTCTTCTAAATTTTACCTCTGCCTCCTCACCTAATTCTGCTTGGAATTATCAACAGCAGATGCCAACTGACTGACTCTCTCTGAGACTTGGAGATCATTTATCAGTTCACAGGCTCATTTATGGCTGTTTGCTTTCGAAATAACTCAATTCCCCTTGTGGTAGAGAACATTTTCCACCTAAAGAAAAAGTGACATGTAAGCATGTGAGGGTTTCTGCCTTGTCTGACAGGGTAAAGATTATGGAAATATAAACTATGTCCTATGGAGGGGCTCCTGGGTGGCTCCGTCCGTTAAGCAACTGACTCTTGATTTCAGCTCAGGTCATGATCTCAGGGTCGTGAGATTGAGCGCTGTCATAGGCACTGCGCTGGACGTGGAACCTGCTTAAGATCCTGTCTCTGCCTTTCTTTAAAAAAAAATTATATATATATATACACACACACACAGTCACAGTTCTTCATGGCAGATTCCAGTCATGACATCAAGTTATGAGCAGCCACAGCAATTCTGGAAATCCAGGTAGCCTAGAACTACTTAGAAATTATCAGAGTGTGTTGTGTGGAGTAAGGGTGGGTAAACCCTGCTTCATGAAACTTTCATTTCAGTCGTAAATGTGTCAACTTTCTTACTATGGTGCAAGTTCCAGCTATTTGAAAGTCACTGGTCTAAGTTAAGGGATATTTTTCGTTCCACAAGTATTTCTGGAGCCTCTGCCTACCTGGCACAGTTTTAGCACTAAGGAAGGCAACAAGGAACAAATCAGATAAAAAGCTCTGCCCTCATGGAGCTTCTGTTTTAGCAGAAGAGACAATAATCAGCTAACGTGATGAACATTACTATAGAGAAGGTTAGAAGGTGGTAAGTAGTCGGAAAATGCAAACCAAAGGAGGGACGGCCTGGGTGCCAAGGAGAGGAGATGCATTTTCTTGGTGGTGCTCATAAGAATCTTTCCTTTGTTTTCCCATTACACACGCTGCAGTGTTGGTCTTCATTTTACAGCTCTATGGGGAAAAATCCAGATGTGTTCTTACTGGGGAAGAATCGTGCCCATTAACATCTACACTCATAGAACATAAAATACCCTAATCCACAGTGAAAAACAAATCAAGCAGAGTCATACTCCCCTCTGCACTCCCAGAAAATCAGAATCAGAGAATGGGATTAACCTAGGCAGACCAACTCAGGAAGACACCCAATCTTTCTGCCCCATTTCTGTGTCTAGGAATTTTTTTTTTTTTTTTTTTTACAGTGTGCTTTTGTGATCCTAAATAATCCTCAAAGGTTATTCTTTATCGTCACTCCCCCCACCCCCCAAATAAAAGCAGCTCTCCTTGGGCTTTGGGTGGGTTCATTTACAGATGTTCTTCAAGGGATGTTAATTAACATGTACTAAATCTGTGTTGAGCCACTACTAAATCTGTCGCTTCTGTCTGGGGATGGCCTAAGAAACCAAAGATGGCATTTTCAATAACCACTATTATACCAGAGGGACTCTGTTCGCTTGCTTGTTTCGTTTTGCCTTTTAAGTGCTCTTATAGGGTCTTCCATTCTGAGGCTAAAAACCAAACCCCCAAAATTCTTCTCCATACACTTTTGCGGTCCCTATAAATTTAGTGAGCTCCTTTCTCCACTAGGCCCCCAGGAAGTACTTCCTGAGCCAGGAAGTAGGTCTCTCTACTTCCTCAAAGGCCGGGTCTCTGGGAGAAGCAGTATGGAATGGGGTGATTCCCACTCCAGAAAGAGGCTTCTGAGCATAGGCTCCAAACAGGTGAGGAAGCTGATTCTGTGGACTTGGCGTCAGGTGGAGTGGAGAGAACATTCCAGGCGAGAGGAGAGTCAGAAGAAAAGTTCCCAAGGCACAACAGCAAGACCTTCCATGGGACCAAAGACCATGAATGAGGGACAAATATGTCCCACACTTGCAAGGATGTTTCCAGAATAGGGAACTAAGGCAGTAATACCCGCTTGATCTAACCCCCCTCTATGACAAAAGGAAAAATTTAAAGGGGATTAAACATGAAAGGGAAAGAAAAGCCTTTTAATCAAATTGTAAATGACATAGTGTTTACTCCCCCTCTCCCTTGTTTCTCACAGATTAGCAGGAAACACAAGGAAGCAGCCACACGCAGTTTCTGCTATAACTCCTCCTGAGAGATTGTTTGCTTCCTTCCATTTTTCGGAAATTAGAATTGCAAAGAAAAATAAAATAGGAGCCCTGAATCGGCACAACTATTATTTGTAGTATCAGGCGATCATTATTTCACTGAGCAAATATTTACGGCCACAGGCGAGTTAACGCAGGGCATACAGTGTGGGATCAAAGAACAGGTAACAGAACGATTGGGACACAAGATTGAAAATGAAAGGGCCGTGAGAAGGATTTATTTTAAAGAAAATACAATGGGGCTTCAGAGAAAAGAAAGACACCTTGTTGTGGAGAGGTCTTCACGTAGGTGGTAATTTCCAAACCATATACTGAAAGAGGGGCAGGTCCTGGGGAGATGGGCAAAGGCATTTGAGACAGATCACTTGGAGTGGAAAGCTTGTGACGCGGCGGCAGCTCGAGTTTTTCAAAGGCAGAACCTCCCCCATGATCCTTCACAACCCTGACCTTGACTCACCTCCCCGGGAGAGGTCTGTGTTCCCTCCTCTTGGCCCTGGGGGCTGTGATGATCTGACAGAAGTGAAGCTGCTGAGAATCTAGTCGGTTCTCTCGGGGTGCTTGCTGGGGGAGGCAAGGCTTCCAGGTAAGACATCTGACTGACTTGAGACCCCTGTGTTGCTGAGGCTCACAGACTGTGCAACTGCAATCGTGCCTCGAGATGTGCAAGAGCCCAGCCTCAAGGAAGCTTCAGTGACTGCGGGGAGAACTTCCCGAAACCTGACCCGCCCTATGGTGACCTCGAAGTCTTGGGGTGTTACATAGCAGTAATAAGTGGAACAGATACATACGGTTTAGTGGGGGTTATTTTGTTTTTTGTTTTTTGTTTTTTTTTAAAGATTTTATTTATTTATTTATTAGAGAGCGAGAGACTGACAATGAGAGGGGAGAAAGTCAGAGGGAGAAGCAGACTTCCCGCAGAGCCGGGAGTCCGACATGGGACTCGATCCCGGGACTCCGGGATCATGACCTGAACCACCCAGGCGCCCTGTTTTTTGTTTTAATATGAGTAATGGTGAGTCTCTAGATGTTAAGGAAGGTAGAAGCCATTGGTGACCATTTAGGGCTCACCCTCTCCTCCCCTTCACAGTGCCAGTACGTGGAGAAGGAGGGAACTTACTCTTGGTATAGACACCGGCACAGCCCCGGATGAAACTGCGCGGTGTCCGAGGCAGCACGGAGTCACAGGGCGCGCACTGGGAAGCTTCAGGAAAGCGGATCCCAGCTCCACGCGCTGGCAGCCATAGCACAGCCAGCTAGCCTCTCTGAGCCCCTCTACTCATTTACTTGCCCCTCCCGCCCCAAATACACAAACGCACTTCATAATCTATAAGCATTATTCAGTGGTACAGGTTTAAGATGATTATTTTAATTACATAAATTCATTCATGTAGTTTAAAATCAAATAGTACAAAAGGCCTGCCGTGAAAAACAGTGTTTTCTCCATGCCCGTCTCAAACTCCCTCTCCCACTCCCTGCAGATAATTGCATTTAACTTTTAGCGGGGTTTTTCTAGTAATTACCATCATAGTCCTAAATAACATGCTTATTCCAAAATTTAATAATGCATCATGATAATGAAGAGGTAGCTTTTTCATACTGCCCCATTTTCTTCCCTTATCCTCCCAAATGTCTGTTCTTATTTAAATCATTAATCGGTATTTATATCAATGTTCTTTTTTTTTTTTTTGTCAGTCAGGATTTAATTGAATTTAAAGATTTACGCTTCTAGGTGCTTATTTCAACTTTTTTTTTTTTATATATCAAGGTTCTTAAACTAATATTGTTCATTGCAAATCCAAATAGGACACTAATAATGGTCCCTCTTTACCCCACATTTTTCAGATAGCCTTTTATTTTCCCTTGAATAAATAACCACCTCATTATTAAACTTGCAAAACACTCCATATGTTTTAATGCTTGCATGATTCTCTATCTCATTCACTGCTATACTACCTGTTCTATTTACTTCTTCACCTGCTCGGCTAGACCTTTCCACCTTCCTGGTTCCATCTGGACTAGATGCTGTCTAGAGCGGCTCTCCTCCTAGGATTTTTCTCTGTTTTTCATGGATTGAAGCCATACTCTTCTGGATCCAATTTCTTCCTATTATTTGCCCTGTAATTTTGCTGGTGCATACTTTCCACTGCCGTCTTAGGACGGATTATATTGAAGGTAAGCTTTCTAAATCCCTACATAACTATGCATTCATTGTTCTAGGAACTCAGTAGGATCTTTAAAGCTGAAGGTTCATGTTCAGTTCTGGGGTATATTCTTATATTATTTCTTGAAAAATTTCCTGCCCTCCATTTCCATATTTTCTTTTTGGAACTCCTCTTAGTCTGATGTTGGACTTTGGTACTTGAGCTTTTCAATCTTTTACTCTTGTCTTTAATAATTCCATTCTTTGTCCTTTTGCACTTCCTTGGGGTCATTTCTTTGACTTTATCCTTCAAACTTTTTACCAAACAAGAATCACATTGTTGATGTCCAAGAATTTTTTAATATTCTCTGTTCTTTTTTGACTTTGTATGTATTTAATTTCCTGCACAATCTGTTTTTCCTGGTTTGCTTTTCTGTTTGTTTATTTTGTTCTCTCTGTTCCATGTTGAGCACTTTCTTCAAATATTTTTTTGATGTTTGCCTGTCCATTCATATTTAAGAGAAAAGTACTTAAAAACTGGTTTAAAAAAATGGTATGTATGGGATCACCTTATAAAGATTGTCTGGGAAGCCAGTCATTTTGTTAGGGGATCCATCCAAAAAGTCAGTGGGTGAGATCCGTACTTTGGGAGCCATTCAGAGACTTTCAAAGAGGAAAAAAAATCTTCCCTTTTCCCACCAGGGAGACAGATGTTACCTGCTTGCAGAGTGAAGAGACTACTGAGAAATGACGGGAAGTTTATACACAGAACTCCACTTGAGCCCCTGTGTTCATGCCTATGTCTCACCCCCTGCCGTTTGCTCTGTGTAGCACCCCAAACTTCCACCTCCCTTCTTTCAAATTCTCCCAAAAGTAAACCTTCGCTCTCCGGACTGGGAGTGGGGGCAGGGTGTGAACATTCTCTATGATTAAGCAGATCGTCTAATGATTTGCCCAAGACCTATTTACGTCATTAAATAAAAGCAGTTTAAGTGAATACCCAGTATGTATTTAATGTTGCAAGATGTAACCCCTGCAACTACCCAATCCATACATTAGGGAGCTTTATGCTCAAAAATCCACTTGTCTGAGCACCTGGGTGGCTCAGTCCACTAAGGATCTGCCTTCAGCTCTGGTTATGATCCTGGGATCAGGCCCCACGTGGGCTCCCTGCTCAGCGGGATGCCTGATTCTCCCTCTCCCTCTGCCCTTCCCCTCAACTTGTGCTCCTGCTCTCTCATGCTGTCTTTCTCGTGCTCTTTCTCTCTCTCTCTCAAATAAATAAATGAAAAAAAAAAAAATCCTTTCCTCTAACCTCTGTAATCACTCCATGTGGGGAAATCCCACTGTCCGTGAGCAACACTGCAGCAGGAGGTGAAACTGGAGAAAGCCTCAGTGCTGGTCGAGAACCCCAGGCAGAAAACCATGGACCGGGTACACCAGAGGCTTTGTAGTCAGGCCTCTCGCAGGTGAGCTAGGTGCTGTACGTCAGAGATTGTGGATTCAAAATCCATAGAGAAGATTTGTTTGATCTTTATCAGACTTAAAAAAAATTTTTTTGGAGATAGCTTTAAAAATAAGGAAATTTCACACAGAATTCTGAATTTCTAGCTTCTTTTGAAATCACAGAGAATCTGACGGTACTATACCTCATCCCTCCTCACAGGGATTTGGCTGCAGCAAATGCTCCCCAAAGGCCCCAGGCTTTCCTACAGCTGGCCCACTTCAAGCAATTAAAACAACCTTTTCGCCCCTGTTGGACATTACACTTTGCAGCTCCCCAGAAGATCATGAATTTACCAAGATACCAACCCATGTATCATTCTGAGCTGCCTCAGCAGAACTGTATCTATATGGGGCACCTGGGGGGCTCAGTTAAGCATCTGCCTTTGGCTCAGGTCATGATCCCAGGGTCCTGGGACTCAGCCCTGCATCACTGGGCTCCTTGCTCAGCTGGGAGTTTGCTTCTCCCTCTGCCCCTCCCCCCGTTCATTCTCTCTCTATCTCTCTCTCTCTCAAATAAATAAAATCTTAAAAAAAAAAAGAACTGTATCTATATGAAATAAAATCTGAAATTACAAACTGCATACATTAATTGTAATATAGGTACAGGTACTCCATAAAATGTGATTGATTGAATTTACTTGTATAAAATAAATATAAATAAACAAATAAATAAAATAATATAAAATAAAAATAAATTTTTATTTATATTTTTTAGTTTTATTTTAATTTTTATAAAATAAATATATTTTAATTTTTATATATTTTAATTTTAATTTATATATAACTTATTTATATATTTTATAAACTATAAGTAAATAAAATAAATATATTTCTAAAATCAGTTTATTACCCCAATATAATAAAGTTGATATGAAAATCAGTATTACATTCTGAGGTCATAGACTCTGATCATTTCAAGTCTCTGACTTCCTTAATCCACTACACCTGTCGGGTCTCCTTGATTTTTCCCATCACCAGCATTTTTGGATCTTTTATCCCTTACCCTCTATTGTTTCTATCCTCAGACTATGCCGTTATTCTTGAGCTTCAATTACTAACTATTGCAAGAGGAAAGCACATCAGGAGTCTGCAAGCCATTCCAAATTCATCATCTCCAAGAAAGACCAAGCAAAAGAATTTGCAGTACAATCATGAAATTGGTGTTGGAATACAATAGATCTGTCTGTGTAGAAATTTTGTGTAATAATTTTGACAACTGCCAGAACTTCTTGTGATATTCTTGAGTTCAAAAAGAAGAAAAGTAAGAGTTCTATCTATCTACCTACCTATCCATAGTACTGTCTGCTTGAATAATTGAAGCTGCAAAGCTATATTTTAGGAGTATTCATTGATTAAACAAAAATTTACCGGTTGCTTACTGCCAAACACTGACAGATGTTTGCAACATTGATTAATAGATGTCCCGCTGAGAGAAGGTGACTAACAACATCCCACAGAGTTGACTCACGGCCCTATTTCTTTTCAACATTTTTATCATCAAAAGAATGAAAATTCACAAAGCATTAATCTGAAAATTTGGAAATGCTGCAAAAAAGCTCGCTGCAACAAGAGTCCTACAGACTGAAATGCTGTAAATACGGGCTTTAACTAACAAAATTAAGTTTTAAAGTGGTGATAAAAGTATTTCCTTTTTCTTTTATTTCTTTTCTTTTTTATTCTTTTCTTTTTAGAACAATCACAGTTCTCTGCCCTACGCCCTCTCCCCAATCTCCCCCGGTTCCCCTGCAGAGGTAAACACCATTGACTCTTCTGACTTTTGAAACTTACACATTTCCATACTTCCAAGTCCACAGTATTCACTGACTTCCTGTTATGGGAGGTGAGGACTTAGCTCTCTGACCCAGGCAGTCGAGCTCTGCAGCAGGTTTTGGGCTTGACTAACGAATCCTCCATACTGACATTATTCTGCCAACATGGCTAATACTCACAGCTGGGCTTTATAACGTGGTAATTAAGACTGTTTTCTTTCTTACTTTTGTTTTCCTTAAAGTTAATAATTGCATTGCTTTTTCATTTCCTAGGGGTTTTTTTGTTTTTTGTTTTTTGGGGTTTTTTTTGTGCCTGTGGCTAATTCTTCTCACACTTTCCAACAGCCTGTCAAGCAGAAATTTCTCCTAGTTCACGTCAGTCTCCTGTCTTTCTTGGAGACACACTTCCAGAATCTTCTCCCCTTCTGAAATGGCTGGTCTTAGTTCTGAGGCACAGTCGGCTTCCTGGGTCGACAATTCATCCCCATGTTCCTGGGTTAGACCTACTATTTTGTCTTCTTCCTTCTTGTCTTCATTATGTTCCTCATCAAGGGTTCACGGAAGATTTATTTTTTGAGTCTTTGAGTATCCTGAAATCTCATTATTTTACCTTCATAAATGATTGGTAGCTTAAATAAATCTCAAATTCTGGTTGGAAATATATATTTTAAAAAATTCTGGTTGGGGGGGTCCTGGGTGGCTCAGTTAGTAAAGCGACTGCCTTTGGCTCAGGTCATGATCCTGGAGTCCTGGGATCGAGTCCCAGACTGGGCTCCCTGCTTGCAGGGAGTCTGCTTCTCTCTCTGATCTCTCCCCTCTCATACTCTTTCCCTCTCATTCTCTCTCTCTCTTTCTCTCTCTCTTTCTCTCTCTCTCTCAAATAAATAAATAAAATCTTTAAAAAAAATTCTGGTTGGAAATACTTTGAATGGCATCTCTCACTTGTATTTGTGGTGCCATGAAAACACACTACTCAATTCTGCTACAAGGAGTGTCGCTCCCCTCTTTGTATCCACCACTTCATGGCCCTGAGGTCATGCTTGTCACAGGCTACTCTCCCTTACAAATAAACATGGTAGGGATACTAATGCAGACCCATTCCTGCAGGACGGTGACCCCTTCAATAGGCAATGTTGGCTCAAGGGCTCCCACTGGCCTGGCTGGATCCTTCTCAGACCTGTACAGCCATCTGAGACTCTTTCCAGCCAAACCTACTTCTTGCCCACTCTCTTTCACAGGTGTTAGACGTATGTCATGGTCTAAAGGCTCTGCCTTCTGTGGCTCCTTCCTCTTTAGCCTTCATAGTTGTTTCCTTCAGTAATTGTTTTGCACATCTAATCCTGTCTCAACATTTCCATCTCAGGAGACCTAACCAAACACCAGAGGAGGTTTCACTTCCTGGAAGCCAAAGAAAATGCCATTCTGAGTGATATTTAGGGGGTAGATAACTTCCTGGCACAAGATGGTATCCCGATTGCCAAGTATTTCATCAGTGGAATCTGGGGAAATGTCCTGGTAGAAGGGGAATGTCATTCTAGGTGCGAGGATCCAGGCATTCCAATGCCTACGAGGAGAGGGGATTGGATCGGTTCCTGCTCTGCGGTTCTGAGACGCCACCGAGAGATCACGAGAAGCCAAAGGCCTTTAACAAGCAGTCAGAGACTGAAAATGGAGCCGGAGGGTCTCACTGGTAGCTCACAGAGAGGCCCTTATCTCCCGCAGTGGAACTTAGCCTCAGACCTCGGACCTGGTAGAGATGCAGAGCTCCAGGGATGTTAAAATGCTCAACTAGGGCAGGTCTGTTATACCAGGGTCAGAGCCCTAGTTGGGAAAACCTAAGTCTCTGAAACATGGGAAGTAGGTGCTGGGATCTTCAGACTCCTTGGAACGCTTAGAGACTATAGAGGCGGCCTGCCCTGCCCGAGTTAGAGACCACACTTCCCTAGGCTGAAGAGGCCTCATCCTTCAAAGGCAGCAATGCCTCCCCTCAGGAGCTGACAGGCCACTAACAAGGATTAAATTCTGGGGTTAAAACCTGGAGACAGCTGGGCCTGACAGAGGAGGAAAGACATTATACACCAAAGTAGCTTCAAGATTTAGAATGTACTGGCAAGAACCCAAGAGGTACGTACCACTGGGATTGAATTTTGAGGGCCCTGGACTAAGCAACTGGGATATAAGACAGGAAAAGACAGAATTCATTGACTAGGGGGCATGTTCTCCAAAAATGTGTTTTAATGCTCTGGCAAGGACCTCAGGAGACAGGGCAAACTTGCTGCTAGAATGGTTCTGAGAAGCCTAGAAAAAGTGATGGCTGATGTCGGGTGGGCAGAAATACTAGAGCTTACCTGAAAGCTGATAGAGGAAGGAATACGAGAAGCTGAGAGAAGTAGGCCTGCGGGAATTAATATATTACGTAAGGCCAAACAATCCATCAGAGTTCTGTGTCTCCAATGAGCACCGGAGGGAGACACGCCATCCGTACCAAGGCCATCAGGAATATGCTAGTGAGGGGGCACCAGCATCACTAAGAAATTTAGTGGCACTTTTCTGCAGGCCAGGGCTGACATTCGGAGAGGCCACCCCAGAGCTAGCTTTATTACCATCCACGGAGGCCATGAGTCAATTAACATCTGCTACACATAGTTACAGTTCTTTTTCTTCTGATGAGAGCTCTTAAGATCTGTGCTCGTAGCGATTTTCAAACATATAATACGGTGTCATGAACTATAGCTGCCACACTGTATATTACGTTCCATGACCCATTTGGTCACTGGAAGTTCGCCTCATTTGACTGAGGGGTTATTGGGGGGGTTTTGTTTGTTTGTTTTAGCTTTTTCTCCATGCATGTTCTCAGTTTCTCCAAGTTTCCTTCAGAGAGAGCTGATTTTTTGTTGTTGTTTCTTTCATTTGTGTAGTTCTCAATCTTCATGTTGGAGGCTTTCCTCAGATGTCTGTTGATCTTTGATTGTCTACTCAAATTTGAGAAGGAGAAACGGAAAAACCTGAGCGGAAGTGTGTGCATGGGGTTCGTAGACTTTGAGTCTCACTGTAGAGGGATCTGTCTCAACCAATTGTTGTGGATCCGGTAGGATCAGCATCTTAGGTCTTTTCACATGAACTCATCCGATTCCCTGAAGAAGACTTTTCCACCCCTACCTGAAGAGTAAGCCACCCTGCCAGCATCCTCAGAACCTGGTGCAAGAAGAGAGTGAGCAGGGGACGAGGGGGCCCAGGGGTGTCTCTGGGATTTCAGTTGCATATGTTTATTTAATCCTTGTTTTCCATTTAGGCTCATGCCCCCAAATGTACCTGAAGTCCCTCAGCCCAGACACTTCCCATTCTACACTCTCCAGAAAATTAACCTCTTATTTTCTCCTGAATGGAGAAGTGGCAGGTGCCCAGCAGTGAGGAGAAGGGGGTGATCTAGAAATCTAGTTCTTTCTTAAACAGCTTTCAACCAATTCCTATGTGAGTGCTTAACTCCCTTCTCCTCTGGTTCTACAGTATCTGGTTTTGCTACTCTCGGAACCTCTTGAAGATTCTGCAATCTTAGCATTTGTTCTTGCTTTCCCCCCTGCCAACTGAACAGTCCACCTTCTCGAGTCTACTCGGTCAACAACGCTTGTCCTTCTGCTTTTTCAGCTCTCAAAGGTTTGCTGCTACTCCGCTCTCTCCACTGTATAGGTCTTCCCCCCTCCTTCCCTTCCCTCCTTCTCTCCTGCCCCAGTTCTTCCTCCGCCTTCTTTCTCTTTCTTTACTACAGTTTGATGGGGCCTCGAGAGAGAAAAGAAAGATTTTAATGGGTAAATTCAATTTGTCATCTTTTCCTAAACACACTATTTCTCCATCACAAAATACATTTTGCTTATAGAAAAATTAGAAAATCCTGATAACCAGAAAGAAAAAAAATCATCAGCAATCCCACCGTCCAGAAATAACCCACTATTAACTTTCTTCCTCTCCCAGTTTGTGGAGGGGGTGCCTTCTTTCATTCCTGCAACAAACATCCACATGCTTCCTCTCTCTGGGCCTTGGGGGGCTCTGGGTATAAAATAGAAAGCAAGCTAAACAGAGCTCCGGGCATCTCAAAGCTGAGGTCCGTTGAGGGAAGACAAATAAATCATTTCAATAAAATGGGTCAGGTGTTATTAGAGAAGGATTTTATGGGAGGAGAAAGGAGGAATACCAGATCTAGGTCTGGGCATGTCAGGAAGGGGCTAGAGAGCCCCACACAGCCCAGTTGTGACCTGCTACAACTTAGTCACGCTTAGTTATCAGCAGAGATAGGTAAGAAGCATAACGTAAGTGGCATATTTCTCCTACCAACATACCACGTGCAACTTTTTAATCACCATACATCAGTTTTTTAATAGTTAAAAACTACTCCATGAGGGGTGCCTGGGTGGCTCAGTGGGTTAAAGCCTCTTGCCTTCAGCTCAGTTTATGATCTCAGGGTCCTGGGATTGAGCCCCACATCTGGCTCTCTGCTCAGCAGGGAGCCAGCTTCCCCCTCCCTCTCTGCCTACCTCTCTGCGTACTTGTGATCTCCCCCCCTCTCTCTCTCTCTGTCAAATAAATAAATAAAAATCTTAAAAAAAAAAAAAAAAACTACTCCATGGTACACATGTATGGCTATTGCTTTAACCGATCACCTTAATATATGTAGGTAGTTTCCATTTTTCAAGAATTATCCACCATCTGTGGTAAACCTGTTCTTTGGGCAATGAAGATGGAATTCACTAGGATTAAAAGTCCGAAAATAAACAGCAAAAGGAGATCTGGGGAAAGATCTGGCTCACATGGGGAAACATCCAAGCGCCGGGGAAGTTTTAGCTGACTGCACACTAATCCAGTCCGCAGGGAGGTCACAGCCGAAACAGTGAACGCCGACCCAGACGGCAGTACCGCAGGTCAGCATCCCGAACCGGAAATGTGCACCGACCATCTGCGGCAGCTAAAATTTGTTCTGTACATCAGATTTTAAGAAAGACCTTGGCAAATTCTAGCTCCTTTCCTTCCTCCTCCAAGCTTCATTCCCTCCCTTTCCCCTGATGCTTCAGCCATTCCGAGTCCTGACCCTGGGGGTGAATGGCCACCTCATCGCATCTGTCCTCCGCACGCGGCTCTCCTGGACCGGCACGAGCCCCTCCTGTGTTGGGGGCCGGCACTCCAGCCCGAGCCACGTGAGCCCGCACCTATGTTTGTAACTGAAGTTGTCCCTCAGCGAAGCCGTGCCCATTCAGTCCCACGTCGCTTATGGCCACCCTCTCAAGGCACAGACACAACTGCGCACTCGCGACACACACTGCATGACACGCAAAGCCTAAAACCTAGCCCTCGGCAGAAGAGTTTGCCAGCCCCTGATCTCACCCCCAAAACTCTTACCCATCCCTCCTTTCTTGGCCCCCCCACTGCTCCTGGCCCTTATTACATTAAGGCACTTATACACTATTTGACAACTCTCTCTCTCCTCCTAATCTGTAAGTGATAGGAGGGCAGGGGTCTTACCTTATCCTTCTTTTGGTGGCCATGAGAGACCCAGCACCCTTAAACTGCCCATCACCAGCCTCCCCCACAACCCCATCCTCCTCTATAGCTGGGGCAAACCCCAGCCTCAGAGAGAAGCCTTTTGTCCTCTGTGGGTGCAGGGAGGCTTTGACATGTGACCCTGACCAGGAAAGGGGAGAAGGCCAGGGGATTGGCTCACAGCGAACACGCCCCCCCGCCCCCCAGGCAAACGGGAGGAAGCGGAGTCTCTCATGCAGCCTGAAGAGTGTGCTTTGAAAATATCAGTGCAAAGGCTTCTGATTGACTTCAGTTGATTTCAGGGAGGATGTAACTGAGCCCTGAGTGAAAGACCCTACCACTGTGCCCCGTCTCCGCCGAGACCCTGCAGAAAGGCCAGGCGGTGAGTAAAGAGAGGCTGACACCACGGAAGAATCAGGGTCACTGATAGGAGAAGGGGCTGGAGGGGGAAGACCACGTGACCAGGAATCCAGAGAGACGGGGGCATCATGCAGGAAGGAGGAGAAGCATCCCCAAAAGGCTGGCAGGGGCCTGGAGGCCAAGTACATTCCCTACGACCCCACCCCACCTCACCTATGGCTTTGGAGCCATCCCCTGGACACTGACAAAAAGAACCTGTAAATATAGCCAGGGGTCCTTATTCTCTTCAGGATCCCAAGACTGGAGACTTCGGGCCCCTTATCCTCAGTCATCCACACCCGTCTCCAGCTCCTTGTGAATGATACTGGGACAGAGACAGGGTTGACGACTCTGGTCCTCAGGGCGACCGTGACCCAGCCACCACCCAGTCCCCTCCATGGATCAACTTTTCCATGTCCCGCTTCACCTTATCCTCCAGTGTCAGAAGGTACAGAGGCCTCTCCAGGGTCGCATTTGTATTCTCAGAATTCAGCAACACGCCTGTCGGTCACACAGCAGGCTCCCAAGAAATGGGCCCTGGCTACATGTCCAGCTCCTTCTAATTCTTCTCAGGGCAGACTTGAGTACGAGGAGAAAATACTCAGGAAGAACAGAGTGGCCTTTTCAGATATTTGAAAGGCTGCCTCGTCAGAAAGCAGTTAGTTTTATTCTTTGAGCTTTGGAAAGGCTGAGAGCCAACCACGGGGGAGTCCTGAAACCCTGAAATGAGAGGTAGGCTTCTGGTTCATTATAAAAGATAAAACTGAGTGAGTTACTTGGGCGGAGCTGAGTTCCTCTTGCTGCAAATAGTCAAGCAGAAGCTAAAGGACCCCAATAGGGTCACTGCAAGCGGTTTGACCCGAAGAGAAATTTGATCTGGGATTATCCCCAATCCCTTGTATTTCCAACATTCTAATTATCAAATAAAGGTGCACTATAGACATGGAAATAGTATTTAAACTTTATGGACGTCCCTGTTTTCAGTTTATTTTGAGTATTTCATCAGACCACAAAGCCAATGGTTCAGGGATGATGTTCTGACATCCATACTTCAAACAAGAAAAAAATCTGTTCAGAGACCCCAGTTCACTAAATATTTATCTTTAGTTTAGTCATATATCTAATTATAGCAGTCATAAACTTTAGTATCCTTCTTTTAAACACCAGGTTGGGTCCAACTAAAGGTACTGGGTAATGTGTTTTATGTAAAATAGATTAATTCAAAAATGATTTGAATTGGTCAAATGCTGACCATTGACATTCCATTGGCTACAACCAATTGCAAATGAAGAAGTTAAGTGGGACAAAAATTTTTAAAGTATCTGCCTAATTCCTTTCTTCTAAAGAGCTTAAGAGGACCATTCCTCAAATGCTTTCACTTTTTTTATTATTACGATTGACAATAAATTCATACCTCACCTTTGCAGAGTTCCTTACATTTTTCAAAACATGTTGACATTCATGATTTTGTTTTCCTTCTCACAATATATCTGGGAGGTAGGCCGTGTGGCAGAGATCGCTGGTTGTCCTGAATGATCTGTTCCCACCTGATTTCAACATAATTAGAATTATTTCCTGAGCTTCCGGTTCCACAGTGGGACAAGAATTCCCAGGTTCCTTACACCACGTGACCGAGTCCTGCCAATGGGACGCGAGTGTAAGGAACGGAGCTGTCTCCAGGTCAGGCACTTACAAGGCTACATTCTTCCCCTTTGCTCTTTCTCTGTCACTGGATGAAAGGTCTATTATTTGCCCTGGAAATGCACAAAGTTCATATACCTATCTGGGTAGGATTTTTTTCCCTGTTCTTCCTCACTGCTTTAAACTCCTCCCCAGACACTGAGAAAGCACACTATATTCAGCTTAGAAGAAAGAGAAAAAGCAGACACATGAGTCTCAGTTGGTTAAACCTCCAACTCTTGACTGAGACTTAGGGTTGTGAACTCAAGCCCCACATTGGGCTCCATGCTAGGTGTGGAGCCTACTTAATAAATAAAGGGGGGGGGGAAGACATACTGAAACAGAGATTATTTTACATCTGCATTTATTCCTTCATTAGAAATTATATCAATTATATTCCTCTCTGCCAAGGACTGAGAGAAGCACTAAACGTATAAAAATAAATATGATACTATAGACTGTGACCTCAAGGAGTCACAAATGAGTGAATGATCCACACTGCCTGTTATCACATAGTGGGAATATTTGTGTTGAGCCTTTCAAGGCTAAGTAACAGTTGATCCCAAGATAGAGAGGCGAAGAGATATAATGATCCTCCTGATTAACTCTGTACTCAGAATACATCAAAGTAGAATAAATAAAAAGTAGATTATCTGTTTAGGTATTTTATAAGCTAAACAGATATTTTACTTCTCTTATAAGTATATTTATCTGTTTAAGTATGGATTACAAGCATGACTTAGTTTCCTGAGAAGATGTGAATCCTGGGGGACAGTAACTATGTATTTTCACTCACCCACTCTTTATTTCTTGTCCTCCCAATAGGCATGTATTCTATTCTCCTCCTACACCTAAACTTTACTTCATGCCTTAAAAAGATGACATTCATCGAAAGAAAGGCACATTCTGTACAAATTAATTATAATAAAATTCTGGTTAGAACAATCATATTGTTTGAAAAATTAATAGAACTCAGAAGCGCTCTACACGCCAAGGCATGACTAACTACAGAGTCAGGTACACATTTGTACACTTAAGAAGTACACAATGACATTATTTGAATGCTGAGTAGTTTGTATTTTCCCTCTTTTCTATTGACATTGTTAAACATTGCTATGATTTTGAAATTATTAGTTCTTTTCCTATTAAAATTTTTCTTGGACTTGACTGTAACCTTTAAAAAAACACTATGTTCAATCAGATATTCAAAGAGGAGTGAGTCAAGTCCTTTGGAGGATATTTTAACTATTTCTGATTAAACACACTCAGGAATTCAGTACTATTCTACAAACTACATTAACTTTCAACGCAGTGGATTCCTCCATCTATGTACCAAATATAGTTTAATAAGAGGAAAATTGGTAAGGCGCTTCCCAGAAGCACGTGGCATATATAATTTAAGCATGTGTCTGGCAGATAAATTGCCTTCACTCTTACTTGGGAAATGAAAAAATCAGGCTGTTAAATGGCCAGGAGCCACATACTGAGTACGTACTGAGCACCTACTTAGGACAACATGGCACTTTAGGATAGATGAAGCGAACGTGGTTTCCTTACTTAAGGAATTACCCAGCTAGTGGAACAGTGAAAGAAGGCTAATGGTTATCTGAAGGAGGCGTGTGGTAGGAGGCATCAGGAAAGAAGCACAGGGGGATTCCAGAGAAGGAAGAGATGGCATTCAGGTGCGGAGCCAAATGGAACACATGAGCTGGTTCTTGAAGGAAAGCTGGGATTTTAATAAATAAGGGACGTTGTCTTGTTCACCCATGAGGATATCCTTGCGAATGTCCATCGTGGCACACTGCCAGGTGCAAGGCGGAAGCAAGGACACCAGTGAGGGGGCTATTCCAAGGCAGAATCTGACAGGGGCTTGGATCTGTGGGCTGCAGGGAAAGGGAGAAGTGGTTGGATTCTGATACATTTGGAAGATAGGTAGGGCTGTAGGATTTGTTGATGGACTGAAAGTAAGATGTGAGACAAAGGGAGGAGTTACGGTGTGGGGCTCAACCAACTGAAAGAGCAGAGCTGTCACAGTAGAGATGGGAAGAGGAGCAGTTTGCTTCTGGATGTGTTCGATGTGCCGTGCCCACTGGGCATCTAAGTGGAGAAGGTGGTTGTCCATCTGAGCCTGGAGCTCAGAGCCCAAGTTCTGGCTGGAGAGTCAAAACTCGGAGTCATCAGGATCTAGAGTAGTCAAAGAGTTCACTTGGAATCAATCTAGAGAAGAGGACCCCCAGGGGAGCCCTGGGCCCTCGAATATCTAGAGGCGAGGTGCGGAGGACACGGGAGTCACCAGTGAGCTGAGAGGGGAAGCAAGAGGGCCAAGCTGAGCCAAGCTAGAGAGCCAAGTGTGTCAAGAAAAGAGACTAGTGTCTAGACATATGCTGTGAACAGATCGGCTAAGCCGGGAGCCTTGATTTTAATGCATAGCTTGCTCAGTACCAGTCGTGTCTGTATTGGACACCATTGGGGCCCAAAGTATTCTCTCCTCATCCCACCTCAAATGAAAGAAGGCATCTTTTCCCCCAGGTTTCCTGTACAGATATTTGCTCTCACGTGGGAGGTCCGCATGTATATTCAACTGGGTCCTGGTCCTCTCAGAAACTATGGGCAGAACAAAACTCAGAGGCACTGCTGGGGCTGGAATTCCAACTCTAGGACTCAGTGCAAGTTTTTTGGGGAACATCTAGAACCATCTTCCAAGAGCTGTGAAGGCATAGCAGTCTGTCTTCAAGACACAGAGAAAATGTGTGTCCTCTTCCTGGGTTATGCTTAGATGAGCAAAACAACCTGGGATCCTAGAGCTCTGTGGGGAAACCCTTCTTTTAGTTCTGTTTCTCCTTCTGTTTCTCCTTCTGTCTCTGTCTCTCTCTGTCCCTCTCTATCTCTTTCACACACACACACACACACACACACACACACACTGTTTTTTCAAGGTTTACCTCAGAACCTGGACCCCAAAAGAACAGGGAGACCTCCATTGTGAGCAGAACCCCCTCGCCATTACTCACTCTGCAATTTGTTTGGCCTGACTTCTGTCCTCCAGGCCATCAGACAATGATTATTGAATGAGGGAGAGGGAGAGGGGGAGGGAAGCTTGGTTCAAATTCTCAGTCTCCTCAGGGGGTCTCCTTAGCCCACCTGTAAATTAGTGGCACAGAATAGGTCAGGGAAGAGGTACTGGCTAGCTTCATCCTTCACTAGCATCAGATCCCCAAATGCAAAAATAAATAAATATAAAATACATATAAATATTTATATAAATATTGCGTGCATTCATATGTTAATATAGTATATATAATTATATATTAAATATTTATATATATAAATATAATACACACGCACACACACGCACACTAGGGGCTTAGTGGCCTTGACAGCAATGTCTAAGCCCTGGCTGAAATGTTCTATTACCAAAATCTGCAGCATATGTTTTATCTTTTCAAATAAGGTCAAAACTTCCCTACCTCCCTCTCCCTAACACGTCCACCAAGAAAGAACATTAAAAACAGAACGAAAATATCTCATATGAAAAACTTAAGATACTGTCCTTGATGATGACGAGTTCCCTCTTCATAGCATACAAGAATGATTGAATTCCAAACCAAAGAAACTTGATAGCAAAATTAATATTTTACAGCAACTAGCATTTTGTTTGCAGTATCGGCAAAACCAAGTGTCCACCTGTTACTAATTTCTTATGAATACAAAGTCCACTGTGCCTCTGGGGAGGATGGTTAGTGGTTGTCAAGTTTTTTGTGTGAAGATACAAAAATATAACTGAAAATCTCATCAGAGGGCCAAAAGTGGGAACAAGAGTCAAAAGCATGTTGGGTATTTCTAATATCAGGGTACCAGAAAGCTCCTACGGTCCCAATTCCTGATCTTCTAAATGCAATTATCATGTAAGTCACTATAATAAAAATTGATGACTTTTGTGTACATACAGAGTTTACTACATGCACTCTAAAAACAGAACTTGTGTGATATGTATCTAAAAGAGTGATTTTGCAGGAATGGTCTATTAGGTCCTCCATCTGGTCTTATTTGTTTCTGGAATGCACTAAAATTTGCTTACACTTTCTTCAAAAGAGGGGCCAGTTCTTCCCATAAATTTTCTACATGAACAGGTGATGTTTAGGGTCTTTTGAGTCGTTAAAAAAAATCGACAGACTGAAAAAGTTTCTTACCATTACTCTAAAGTATCTTAATGAAAAAATATATACTAATCTGAAATCACCAGTTTCTGGTCCAACAAAGCCAGCATTCTCCTGAGATCTGTGGTAGCAAACAGGAGCTGACATACAGCCTAATTTAGCCATTATTACAACACTAGGGGCAGCTCAAGCACTAAGTCACCTCAATAATCCGGTGCTATTTCACCTAGTTATCTATGGCTTCCATCAAAAGTGTGTAGAAGTGGTTTTAATCTTTAATTTGTTCAAAATATGTGGCCTAATTTTCAATTTCAACTAGGTCTTCATTAGGTTCACAACCAGTAGTTCGACATCTTCTATTAGAATGTTTGTACATAAAAAATTCTTTCTCATATGAAACTGTACAAAATGTACCAACAAATGACATCATTAAAAAGGAACCCTCAAATCACTTAGTGCTCAAGATTAGCACTAAGTGAAGGAGAAATAGAATTGAGAAATGCTTTTATTGTGGCATATCAATAATCCAGCTATCAAAATGTATTAACCCTTTGCACAAGGGTGTCAAAATCAATTGTGTCAGGGTAATAATCACATCCCCCAGGAATCCTAGGACTTGAAGAAAGGATCATGGACTAGAAAGGATCATGGACTCAGTCTACATCATCCTGTAGGTGATTCTGTATTTTTATGGCTAGCTCTGTTTAAGATGGTATAAGGGATCTTCGCACCCCTGATGGTTAGTATGGTTGATGGACGCAGAAAGGACTTCCAGAGGGTTGAAGCATCTCGCCAGGAGATGTGATTTTGCCGTCTTCCCATTTCCTGCAGTGTCTACATGGGCCACACACACAGGACAGATCTTATTGGATTAACACTGAACTCATGACACCTCCACAGACTCTAGCAGAGAGTAATGCTATCTGCAAGGCTCCCTAACAAACCTGCTCACTCTTCCGGTAGGTACTATGAGGAAAGCGTCCCCTCCTTACCTCTAGGGATTCCTCTGCCCCCAGAGAAAGGAGCTCCCCTTTCGCTCTCCCCATTCCCAACTGCTTGGCTTCCCAGGGAAGCCCCAGCTGCTCAGCTCTCCCCGCAACCCCAATGCGAATCCTAGAAGAACTCCTGAATGACTTCAAAGGGCGCCTTGTCTCCGCTGGAGGCTCAGGCTCCCCACTCGCCCCTGGGGTCTCCAGGGGCCGTCTGCCCTCGTGGCCCTCGGCCTGGTCCCTCGAACTCACCAGGAGGAGGTTGTGCGCCACCAGGTACCCGAGCCGTGGGCTGCCCCGGACGCCAGGGGCCAGGCGCCCGGTGGCGTAGCCGTGCCAGGCCACCACGTAGGGGTTGTCGATGGTGATCCAGTACTTGACCTGGCCGCCAAAGTGGCGGAAGCAGAGCTCGGCGTAATCCCTGAAGTGGTCGGCCAGGGCGCGGTTGGCCCAGCCGCCGTAGGCGTCCTGCAGGCGCTGGGGCAGGTCCCAGTGGTACAGGGTGACCACGGGCTGCACGCCCAGCTCCCGCAGCCGCTCCAGCAGGCGCCGATAGTAGCGCAGCCCCTCGCGATTGGGGGCGCCCGCGCTGCCATTAGGGAGCACCCGCGCCCACGAGATGGAGAAGCGGTAGTGGGTGACCCCGAGCTCGCGCAGACCCTCTGTGTCGCGGAAGACGTTGTTGTAGCCGTCGCTGGCCACGTCCCCGGTAGCGGGCGGGGATGGAGGCCGGGCGCCCGACGGCAGGCCGGCTACCGGGGGGTCTCCCGGGGACGCCGAGGGGTGGTGGGTGAAAGTGTCCCAGATGGATGCGCCCTTGCCGTGCTGCCGCCAGCCGCCCTCTGTCTGGTAGGCGGCGCTGCCCACGGCCCAGCGGAAGCCGTCGGGGAAGGTGTCGTGGAGGAGGCCGGCGGCCTCGGGGGCGGGAGGCTGCGCGAAGCGGGCCCAGGTCCGCGCCCCGTCGCCGGGCTCGGCGTGCAGGCGGCAGCCGCCCAGGGCCAGCAGCAGCAGCAGCGGCAGCAGTGGCGGCGGCGGCCGCCGCAGGCGGCGCGGTGGGGCGCGGGCGGGCATGCTGCGAGGGAGCCGGGCGCTGGGGCGCCGCGCCGCACCCCTTTATGCCCGCGCCCCGCCGCGCCGCCCGCCCTCGCCGGCGCGCCCACCCCCGCTTCCCCGCCGGGCCCGCTGGCAATAATTACCTGCGAGGTGGCGCCTCGCCCCGCCCTGGGGTAGGGGGGCGGGAGCGCAAAGGGCGAGCGCGTGTCGGGGAGGGGGCGCGGCAGCTGGCAAGGTGCAGCCGGCGCCACTTGGGGACGTCGGAGAAGAGGCACCTGTTCCTCGCTGCTGCCCCGAGCCGCGGCGGATGTTTGGGGACGCAAGTTCTCTCCGCGCCGGCTTCTCGTTCCCCTCCGCGCGCACCCCTGGGAGAAGCCATCGAGCCGGTGTTCGTCGAAGGGGGAAGGCGCCCCACCAACTTTCCCCGAGTTCGCGCAGGTTCTTTGCCGGCCCTCTCGGAGTCCGCCAGCGCAGAAACACCGGCTTTCTCCTTGCTCCCACTCGGAGGCGGAGAACAGTTTCAGACTGACATTGCTAGAACAGATTAGGAATTGACCGAAATCGTATGGGGAGAGCAAGGTGGGGAGAGCCAGGTGGGAACTTTGAATGTTGGCAGAGAACGACTCGTGGCCGACTTTCCCTGAGAGTCTTTAGGTAAGAGCCGCCCCACTGGCGCAGGGATGGATAGTTCGTCCCCCAGGCCTCAGTCTAGAAAACCTTCAGGGAAGACAGAGGAGATGCTTGGGTCGCCTTGACACTTTGCTTTACTCTCCCTCATACAGTTACCTTTTAACCATTTCAAGCCAGTACTTGTTCTTAAGTTAGATCCTGCAGAATTACTTGGAAGAATAATTCTTCCCAGAGGATGGAAGGTGGCGCCCAGAGGAAGGGGAAGGTGGTGTGTTCCTGTCAAGACAGTTGTGATTGTTCTTATTGAAGGGGGGGGGGGGGCCGCAAAGTACCAAGGTTTCGACTTTGAATAACTGTTGTTCACCTTTTTTTTTTTTATCCTTTTTCCTCTGTCTTATGAATGATCACGTGGTAGCTTTCAGCTCTGAACTTAGCAAGCAACTTCTCTGTGCAAAGTTGTGCCCGCAGGTGTGCTGGAGGCCGAGGTCCCTGGGTCCCACGAATGCCACTTGAGCAGAGAAGGGATAGGGCTGGAGGGATTTAACCCAAGCAAGCACTCCCACTCACTACAACAAAAGAGATTCCTGAGGTTTTTCCCGGTGCCAGAGAGCCTTTTGAGGAGGCATGGAGGCATGATCTCCATTTGAAGGTATATGTGGACGGTCTATGAGTAACTGATGTACACCTTAGGGGTGGCGGTTTGGACAGCCTGGGCCCCACCTTTGTGATCGTGCATGGAGCAACCTCTTCTCCAAGTCTTAGGAATCTTATCTGTAAAATGCAGGTCTGGGGGCACAGGGTGGCTCAGTTGTTAGGCCTCTGCCTTTGGCTCTGGTCATGGTCCCAGGGTCCTGGGATAGAGCCCAGGCATGGGGCTCCCTGCTCAACAGGAAGCCTGCTTCTCCCTCTCCCACTCCCCTTGCTTGTGTTCCCTCTCTTGCTGTCTCTCTCTAAAAAAAAATACATATATAAAATAAAAAATAAAAGTAAAATGCACATCTGCCCTATCTCCTTAGAGGGCTGTGAAATGCAAATGTAAAAATGTGTACACAGATGACTCAGTCATGGAAAACACAGACAAACGTAAGATTGTGCTAATATCCTTCCCTCCCTCTCCAGTCCTCACCGTGGGCACATCTGCACCTGTGCTCAATGACTAAGCTCTTCACTGAGGTACATCCATTCTTGTCAAATGATCATCCTTGGGCTGTTTCTTACAAATGTAAAAGCAAGAAAGTTGTATGTGTTGCCGATGTGGGTGCTTTTATTAATTTCCTTTAAATGTAAGCACAACAAATTTATTCTAGTAGCTTATTAAATGGTCCCAACTCCAGCTAGCATATATTAGCATGATTAGTAAGATTAAGTCATCAGATTGGAACCAGACCTATCTCTATTCTCTTACGCGTGGCATTTACATTTTTAATAAATGTGAAATAACAAATAGTGACCCCTCAGCAATTAAAAAAATTACACCACATAACGGCACAGGCACACTTGCTTCCAGTTAAATGAAAAAGCTCCCATGTCTGCATGCAGGATCACATTTCCCTTCTAAAGCCCAAGACTAGAGCATTTGCTGCACTGTAGCTTGTTAAGTTTCAATTAGGAATGCTTCATGGGGCTCATGGAAAATAGCTTAGACTTAAGTGTTGGCTTATTGATGTATGGTCTGTTTGCTCAGGGCAGATTATATCTATTGCAATTTTTATTTAACCAACAGTTAAAAAAAAAACAACCCAAAAAAATGAAAGAGGAAAGAGGGTTTTTGTTTTTGTTTTTTTGCAGTAGCGACTGAAAAGAAAAGACTACTTGATTAAATGCTCACATCTGAAGCTCATCTCTCCTAAGGTGGATATCAGAACTTCAGCATTTGTAGAGATATTCCCAGATGATAGTTTATTTAACCCAAAGATGAAGATTCATGATAATTAAAGTTTATTTCTGGAACTTGCTGTTTTTTCGAGGTTCTGTTTGTGGTTATTAAATTCTGGATTCCTGAAGTGTGAATATTTGCAAGTGTTCCTCCTCATTTGTTCAGTTTTATTTTGGTTCTCGTGTTTCATGGCCACCTTCAAATTCTAAAATGTGGGTTTTGTTCAATGGTTTGTTCTCAGGCAAATAAGAGATTAATTCCTTGCTGTGCTTTGAATGTGAAGGTGGAGTTATTGATGCTTCAAAGGAAGGGAAATTTTAAAATTTACTTGCTGACTTCTGTCGTGGTGATGATTTTCAACAACCTAGATAAAAGTGGTCTTCAAGCTGCCAAGCATCCACATTCCTTTTCCAGTCCCTCCTCACCGGAACTTCTCCTGTGGGCTTGGGCGACCACCAGAGCCCTCCCTGGCCAAGGGAGCAGAAGGCCAAGGGAGCAGTGTTGACCAACATGGGCCCAAACACAACACCAACCTCAGAAGCTCTCAGCTCACCAGCTGTGACATTCAGCCTCTATGGGGAGGTACTGATAACATCACCAACCACCTGTCTGAGCAACAACCATGGGTAAAATGACCTCGAGGAGCTTAAGACTTCAAATCACAGGGGACACCCCCTGCCTTCAAAGTCAATGCTCGACTAGAGAAACAAGGTAAAGAACGTTGATAATAAATACATCGTTGAGCGTTCACAAACGACCCACATGATGGTTGTTACAGGAATTCAGAGGAAAGAGAAGTTATCCTATTTTGAGTTGGATGGAAAAGTTTCACAAAGAAATGGAACAATATCTAGGGTTTAAAGAGTAAAATTGGCAAGGAGATCTGGGGGCAAAGATAATACAGAAGCAAAACCTGGAAGAAAAAAAGTGTTCACCATATATTTGTATTAAAACACCTACTTATGCAGGGCAATAGTGGACTGAAAAGGCAGTTACAGATTGGAGATATGGGCCAGAAATGTTGGTGCTGGGATGGGGGATAAAATGAGGGTATCCAAAAAGAGACAACTAAAAGGGGTGTTGGAATGGGTCTCCTTCTAAGGGGATAGAGGGTGGAGTAAGAAAGGGGCGGAAAAAGGAAACAAGACCCACAGGGGAGTGCCTCAAGTCGCAGTGTCATGTTCTTTTCAAGCTAAGGAAAGGACTTCAAAAAGGAGAGGTGATCAAAATTGTTGAGAAAAGACAACCGATCTAAAAATTAGCTCATTTGGTGACTTGGGAGACAGATTTTTGTTTAAGTTGTAAAGAGGGCTCGCACCAGGTTGCCATGTGAGACGTCAGTGAGAGTCTGTGGGAGCTGAGGAGATGGAAGCCAGGGGAGGAATGCGAGAAGATGGTCACTTGAGGGGTTGACACGGTAGAGAGAGTTCAAGGTGAGGAACTCTGCCCCTGTTTGTGTACAGAGGACGAAAGGTCAAGAAGGAGAATTAGGAATCCAGGAGTTCATCTTTTTGATAAAGCAAAATACTGTACAGTGGTGGCTGCGATTTAAAGTAGATGGTTGGAAACTTTTGAGGTCCCAGCATATTAAACAGGGACACAGTAAAAAGACCACAAAAACTCCTAGGGCTTGGAACCTGCACCCTTTCTCCACCCTGCCCTGTCCTTCCAAGTGACACCGGTGCCTCCAAAGCCCGGAACCAATCATACCCCCATTACACATGTTCTGACACAAGGTCATGGTAAGAGGCGGGGAGCGTGGAAGCAGGGACTGAGGGCATTGAGTTGCTGCAGTTGAGATGTCTCTACTCCCTATCTCAAAACTACTCGCAATACAAGAATGAGACATATCTATTTGCAATGAAATTGAGAGAGGTTAGTATATGGGAAGGAAATGAAGATGAAGGACTAGTATGTGAGTTTGCTGAGAGACATATGTATGAGAAGCGAGATGATTTACCTGGCATCGCTCCAGAAAGGCACAAAGTCTGATACACTGTGGAAGAAACAGGCAGCTGGGGGCCTGAAAACAGGAATGATGAGATCCTGATTTTCTGCTTTTAGCACGGTCTGGCATTACCCATTCTCTGGCTCTCTGAAGAAATGGATTCAAAGAGGCTACAGCCTTGGGGACAGCACATATGAAGAAGAGCATGAGTGAGGCATTCGGAGAGTAGATCAGATTCTGCAGAGCAAGAGTGGGACCCCAGCCTTCCCCAGGCTAGTTCCCGGACTCCAACAGAGCCCCTGGCAACAAAGCTCCATCTGCCACAAGTCTTGCCTATGCACATAAAGCTTCCAGACAGCTTTTTAGTGACTCATCCTTGGTTATAAAAGAACAGCCAAGAAACACCAGCTATATGAAGGAAAACTCCCCATGCAGGAGTACAAAACTGTCGTTAATATTTTCAAGTAAGAGAAAGTAGTGCATCTATGGTACAATACAGGATGAGAATAAAAATAGAGATCCAAAACGGAAACTCATGGAAACTAAGAATATCGTACCAAATAAGAATAAAGATTTTTGAATTTGGTAAAAGTATTGGAAAATAAGAAAATATCTTAAAAACTATATAAAAAATAAAGCATTTGAAAATAGGAATAAAGATTCAGGAAAATTTAGATCAAACATTCAACTTAAAGGAGTTCAAAACAGAGAACAAACAGAAAATTCAGAATTGAAGTTTATGAGGTTCCAGGGAAATGGGTCTAAGCTGCCCGATCATAATACAAGACCCAAAGTAAGGCACATCATTGTGGAATTTCAGAATACCAGAGATAAAGATAAATTCTTAAAGCTTCAGCATTTAAACAAAAACAAAAAAAGAAAACCAAGAACCCAAGTGGCACTGGACTTCTCAAGAGTAACATGGAAAATTAGAGAACAACGATATCGTGCTTTCAATTTCCTAAAGGAAAATTATTTTCAACCTAGAATCCTGTGTCCCACCAAACCAGTAATTAAGTGTGAGAGCAAAGTAGGCATTTTCAGATATCAAGGATGTTTTAAAAGGTGCTTTCGAACGCATCTTTTTCTGAAGCTATAAAAATATGTATTCCGCTAATATAAGGGAGTAAACCAAAAAAAGAGAAAATATGAGTTGCATGAAACAGAGTAGAAGGCAGATGAAACCTGAAGGGTATTTATAGCATTAAAGCAAAAAGGAGCCTCAGGATGTAGCCAATTAGAGCAAAAGCATTCTCGGCGGAAACAGAACATAGGGCTTCAAGATGATGTCTCCAGGAAATAAACAAACACACAAAAGGAACAGATAGATATCTGATAAACTTCGCTGAGAGAGATTTTACAGGGTTTTAGGAACGAACGAGAAAATTTAGCCAGAAATTCAAACTAATGGATTTCAGGTTTCTGGTCAGACGTGCAAACAGCTCAGAAGTCATCACTCCTATCCACACATCAAGATAAAAAACTTGAACAAACTGAAAATCAACAACTCTTCTTAGATGCATCAAAGACATGAGGTTACAGGGCAAACTGTTGCCTCCCAAACTGGAAAGACAGATGGGGTAATGTAATCATAGCTTACCGGAAGCAGACACCCACAGCTGGAGCCACTCAGTAGGAAAACTTTAAGCTGTAATGGATAGATAACTAGAGGTAACGTGTGAACAAGCTTGAGAGTTAGACTCTCTGAGGGGGCCGCCATATTTCTGTGACGTTTACCTCCATATGCCCTACCAGATTCTCACTGTTAAGATGGGAGAAAAGGCCCCTGGTGCTTCCGGCAGAAGGAGGGAAGGTAACCATTCTGATACCACTCATACCTCTCCGTTCTTCTTAACAGGACCTGATCTCAAGGGAAACTGCTTTACCAGGGCCAACCAACTGGGATAGTCCCAATGCCTAACCATCCTAGGGGACAAGAAATGCCCAACTCTGCTCCCACTAGCTTTCATCATGGAGGAAAAGAGATCTCCAAGTCAGGTCAGTAATAGATTGAGACCCAATCATGGGATTAAAGAATGATTCCCCTTCCCCCACACCTTAACTGCTACATCAAAGGACTCGTGTATAATAACAGGGGATCATAACCTACAGAACTGTAAGCCTCAGACTCAATTTAAGACATTTATAGAAAAATCCAAAGATGATAAGAAAAAAAAAAAACAAGGACACGAAGGAATTTCAGCTTCTGATACCACAGTAAATAAAGACTAACTCCTAGCCTGATAAACATAAAACCTCCCAATAAAACGTCTCAGTTCCTTTGACTGTTTATTCATGTCCAGCCTTCAACAAAAACTACAAAACTGCATGCTAAAAGGCAAAAACAAACACAGTCTAAAGAGACAAAGCAAGCATCAGGACCAGGCTCAAAGAGAGAAAAAAAAATGAGGTAATCCCTTCCTCAGGAAAAAAATAAGTTATATGATAAAGGAAATGTTACATTGTTACATATAGTATACTATTTGGCTCAGCTGTGAATTACTTTTACTCGTTTACACTTTATATGAATATAATAGAGAAGTAGGATTATAACTGTACTGGGCAATTGTATAAATGTTTAAGAGCAAGTGGCGCCGGGCGCCTGGGTGGCTCAGTTGGTTAAGTGTTCAACTTTTAACCAGCTTGGGTCATAATGTCAGGGCTGTGAAATTGAGCCTTGAGCTGGGATCACGTGCTGGGCATGAAGCCTGCTTAAGATTCTCTCTCCCTCCCCCTCTGCCCTTCCTCACCTAAAAAAAATAATTCAAATAATTCATTTAAAAAAAGAGAGAAGAGCTCCTGGGTGGCTCAGTGGGTTAAGTCTCTGCCTTCCGCTCAGGTCATGATCTCAAGGTCCTGGGATTGAGTCCCATCTTGGGCTCTCTGCTCAGCAGGGAGCCTGCTTCCCCCCCTCTCTCTGCCTCTCTGCCTACTTGTGATCTCTCTTTCTCTGTCAAATAAATAAATAAAATCTTTAAAAAATAATAAAATTTAAAAGAGAGAGAGAAAGTGGTACATACACATTATTTTTAAAGATAGAGGTGAAATGTCAAGGGGGAAAAAAACGCAGCAGAAAGAGTTGAAAGGGGCAAACTTAGGAGATTGGTGACTTTTCAATAAAATCTTTCAACATTATATCATTTTAATTTGTATGCGAACTGAAGTATCATGTCAATAAATTTTGGTCCAAGTAAGGAAGGACTAGCTACTTCTTCTTGAGAGAAGAAAGGAAGGAAGGTGGGCGATGCTACAAGAGAGATTTGGAGGCAGAGATGATGGTGTAGATATATGTTCTGAGGTGACAGCCTGAAGGGGGCGCAGTCAGGGGAATGACATGAAACTTAAAACTAATGGTTTCTATGTTCTTGTAGAACAGAAGGCTAGTTCGGCTGCTGAGAGCCAGCAAGCTGGATGAGTGTGAAAAAAGTAAATGCCACAACAGTGAACTTGCTGAGGAGTCAACAGAAGATGACTGAGACACCACTGAACAGCAGGATTAAAGCTACACAGCATGCATTTGTAAAGTAACTATCTCTACAAATCACATTTATCTCAGATACTTGATGCAGTATTTCCGATTGTCTAACTGCCCGTGTTTAAATTCACAATTTTGTGGCCTGTTTTTCAGAGAAGAGAGCACAGCTATACTTTTCATACAATACGAAACTGAGTTTGCTCCTTCTTTGCATTTGTCCTGTGTCCGTTGGTGATTAGGACCAAAGGCAATGGTTCAGAGCTTGGATGGTCCAATTAGCATCCCTCTGGTCCACTCAAAAGATTACCACTCTGCCCTTGGCCATGGGCTTGAAATTGATGTCCTGAGTCAAGGGCATTGGTTAAAGCAGCAAGTGAATTAATTAGTTGGAATTTATTACCAGCATAGAAAAATGGCACAAAACGCATCACTTTTAGTGTAACTAATAAAATTTGAATATAAGGTGTGTTCCCTTGGGCAAGTGACAGCTGAGTTGCTTATCCATCCTTGGCCAACAGTACTGATGTTGTACCCACACTATTTTGGTGATCTCTTTCTAAACAGAGAACCCGAAAGTCTTCTTTTTTCAGTAAGAGCCTCTATGCAGCCTGGGCATTTTGATCTTTATAGTTTGTTTTCTGTGGTATGAATTTTGTGATCCTAGTTGGCTCCTCTCTCTCTTGTTGACCATCCTCATGGGCTAGTCCTTGGGCCTCCATCCGTCTCTCTCCTGACACCCTTCTTCTGAGAGCTCATCTATTCCTTGGTTTCAGTTGTGCGTGTGAGTCACAAACTAGAATCTCTCGGCCATGATCTGATCCCTGCCCTTCTGCTCCACACCTACGGAGCCTGCCCTGCACTTCAACTGGGAAATTTCAAGCTCCCATCTCAAAGTCACTGTGCTTAAATAGGCAAAGCACACAGAGAACTCACAGGAGAACAAATCAGATAGAGTATAAACACGAAATATATTCAGTGTTAGAGAAGAAATGTAAAGTGTGCAAAAGTAGTCAAAAAATCACAAAAGGAAGAATTTTTACTAATGCAAACAAAGCAATGTCTTACTGCAATAGGAATAGTGAAAAAATAATAAAACATACTAGAATGGACAAAACAGCTCTGGAGGGATCGATAGATGGAGAGATACAATAATTCAACGATGATTTCACATAAGCTAAAATGGAGGGAGGGATTTTATTTTTAAGACTGGTAAAATGGCCATTCGTTTGAAAAAATAATAATAAAATTAGATTCCGAATTCACACCATTATAACAAAATATTCCTAATGGATTAGATTCAGCAAAGTGAAAAAATGTATAAAAAATAATAGAAAAATGTAAGAGAATATATTTATAATCCTGTGAAGAAAGCTTTTTCCAGAATGAAGCAAAACCCAGACAACATAAAGGAAAAGACTGACAATGTTAACTGAGTAATCAAAGACACTACTTAGAATTAGAGACAAATGACAGATCTGGAAGAAATATTTGCAAAGAGTTAATAGCTGTCAACTATAGAGTTCCTGTAAATAAGTCAATAAATAAATAAATAAATAAATAAAGCAATGAACTCAGTGGAAAAATCATCAAAACTAAGACTAGGCAGGACAGCTGTGTGGCTCAGTCAGTTAAGCATTGGACTCTTGGTTTTGGCTCACGTCATGGTCTCAGGATTGTTGGGCTCTGCTCTGAGTGGGGAATCTGGTTCCCTCCTCCCTCTCCTCCTGTCCCTCTCCCCCTCCTCTCTAAAATAAGTAAATAAATAAATCTCTTAAAAAATATGAATAGGCATGTCACAAAGAAAAAAATTAAAATGTCAAATAAACATAAGCAAATAAGCACTACCAAACTAGTGGAGAGCAAAATAACATTGTTAAAAGAGAGAGATACCATTTTTTACCTAAAAACAGGAAAAAAAATCACATTTAGAGTTAGAGTGCAGGAAAATGTGCATTCACATACTACTAATAAACATGTAAATCTTACAACTTTGGAGAAGGTTAATATGTCATGATCTATAAAAACTACACTGCCCACACGTCATAATTCAGAAATGCCTCTTCAGGGACTCTATCCTACAGCGATAGCAGCAACAAATCCGTAAAGACATAAGTGAACAAATGCCGGGTGACATTGCTTGTGATAGAAGACAATAGGAAAATCCCCAATGCCTTTCAATAGGGGAAATTTACATAAATTGTTACAAATTTAGATTTCTTTTTTTAATCTCCTGGTTGAAGATTTGCCAAATGCATATATCTGAGGCATGGAATTGGAGGAGGGTTTTTTTTTTCCTTTTATTTTTTCCTTTATAAATACTTTCCACCCATGCCTTACCTCTGAGGAGGAGGGAAAAAAAATCAAAGAGAGCAAACAAAGGAAAAGGTGGGCTAAATAATCATGTAAAGATTATCTCAGCCTTGTAGTACCAGCAGGCAGAGTGATGCTGTATGAATGGAAACAATCAGCAATCTCCCTACTTCTTCTTTTCAATTCTATTTATGTCCCAGAGAAAAGATAAGGAATATAAAGAGAAATGGAGCTCATGTTCCTATGAAGGCAAAATCGCAAGAAGAAAGAAAGAACAGTGAGTTGAGGAGTGGATGCGAGCAGCAGAGGAAGGAAGGAAGGAAGGAAGGAAGGAAGGAAGGAAGGGGAGGGGAGGTCTCCCAGTGCATTTCCAGCTGGTATCCCCTCCTTCATGATGACGTGGCGCCCAGCCCTTGGTGACAACAGGAGCGGGTGTGGTTTCCCGGTCCTGGAAACTCAGCCTTCACTGTGCTTCAAAAAGTATCCCATTGTGTGTGACTTAATGTCCTTTAATAAACAAATCCCTTCTCTGCTTCAACCAGCCAGAGTGGGTTCCCTTGTTTGCAGCTGACAGAGACCCATGAACTAATCACGGGGTTTTCTCAGCCTGGTGCCCCAAGCTCATCAAAAACAGAATCTTAGACTTGGAAGAAAGTTTGGGGTCATATGACCTCATCTTCCACCAGGTATGGATGGAGTCTTCTCTGACCCCTTCACGCCCCCTGCCTGAACATTTCCTATGACAGGGAAATCACCACCTGGTGAAGACTCCACAGTGTTGCTGGACACTGACAACAATACCAAATATTACTGTTCCAGAGAATGAGTTTCATGGCACTTTCTACCAGAGAGTCTTGGTCCTGTCCCCAGGAGCCATGCAGAGCCTCAAGCTTAGAGCAGCGCCCCTTGTGGTTTGGAGGAAGCCCACACCAACCCTCATTCTCTGTGCTCCTGAGATGTCTGATCCACAGTGAACCTCTCGAGGGCAGAGCCTGGTGCTCTCATGCCCCCCCCACCCCGCTGCCCCCAAAGCCCTCCCTACACACTGGCGGAATGAATAAACAGAAGAATAGCAATTTACATCTCTTCTTGGGGGCTGCAGTAACTACAGTAGGATTGACCACTCGCTCTCCTAAAACCTATTTCTCCCAGTTATGGTCACCGAAGTGCCAACACTCAGCCCAGCTACTGACAGCAGAGGAGGGAGAGGCCTGCCCAGAGCCCTTCCCAAAGCATGACCTGGGCATGGTGTCGGAGGAGAAGGCTAAGTCCTGAGAGAAAACACTGTGGTAAGAGCTAGCAGATATTTAGAGAATCCAGAGGCCTGAAAAGCATAGGTAGGGAATGAGGTGAGGGCTGTTTTCAGCTCGGAAGCTCCGTGGTTGGAGAGTTAACCTGAGGCTGTGCCGCTACACCAGGGGGAGGCCACAGCCAAGGTCCCCTGGGAACAATTAGCCACTAGCACACCAGAGGCTAGGACAGGTGGGTCTGAACTAGAATTACACGTAGGGCTTTATTTTCTCATTTAATAAGTATTTACTGATCATCTACTGTGATAGGCAGTTCTATGGTGCCCACAAAGAGGTCCATGTTCTAATTCTTTGAACCTACGAATAGGAAAAGGATTCGCATGCCAACAGGGACTTTTCGCAGGTGTCCCTAAGGATCTCGAGAGAGAGATTATCTTGGATTATCTGGGAGCTGTGCCCTGAATTGTGGCGCCTTGAAATTCACACAGGAAAGCCCTACCCCTTAAGGTGATAGTATTTGGGGATGAGGTCTTTGGGTGATAATTAGGTTTAGATGAAGTCGTGAGGTTGGGATCTCAGGATGGGAGGGCAGGAAACAGGATTCAGGGAAGGCAGTGAGGTGAAATCAGCAGAGCCTGGTGGGAGGTAGGACCACAAGGCAGGGAATGGGCACAGCCTTTAGAGGAGGGAAAAGCAAGGAGACACATTTCCCCCTGAAACCTCCAGAGGGAACATACCCGGCCAACACTTTGACTTTAGAACCATAAGTTAATACATTGGTGTTGTTTTAAGCCACTGAGTTTTGTACAAGATGTCACATCAGCAGTAGGAAATATATATACTTCCTGCGTGCCAAGTATTATACGATGCATTTGGCATCGAGCAGCGAACAAAATCAACAAAATCCCTACCCTCGCGTCATTTACATTCCAGTGAAGACAGGAAATAAACAACAAGCATATTAAGTAAACTGTTTGGTACATAGCACGTTAGGAGGTGACATGGGCTCTAGGGAGGTAAATGTGCAGTTAAGGAGAGAACAGGACTGCCCAGCTGATGGGGAGTGGTGGCAGTTTTTAACGGGGTGAGGCTGAGCTTCGCTGAGGGGCAGCATTTCAGCAGAGACCTGAAGGAAGTGAGAGAGTGAGCCATGGATATATCTGGACAAAGAATAAAGGACACAGGGAACAGCCAATGCAAAGGGCCGCAGCTCAAGGTGGGCCTGGCCCATTCAGGACCGGCAGGGAGGCCACTGGGGCAGGAGCAAAGACATTGGCTCTTACTCTGAGTACTACATGAAGCTGTTGAAGGGTTAGAGCAGAGGATGGACATGAACTCAGGTGGCTTCTAAGGGATCACTTTGCCTGCTCTTTTGGGAAAAGATGGGGGAGGGTAAGGGGCCTGGGAGCAAGATGGTAACAGTAGAAGTGTAGAGAGGTAGTCAGATTCTGGATTTATTTGGAAAGTACAGCCAAGAATTTCCTGACAGATTAGATGTGGAGTTGAGAAAGAGGAGTAAAGGCTAACTCCAAGTTAAATTAGGAGCATAGGGTTCAACCAGGAAGCAAACCATGGACTGCCTGTTAAAATCCCAACCAAGAAGGTCAACATAATTCCATAACCATTAACCAGGTGAATAAAAGAAGGTACAATTTTTTGGCCGCTAAAGAAACTTTAATTAAAAGAGAGAATATTCTTGGCCTTAAATGTACAAAGTGTCAGCAAGGCTAAGAGAGACTCAGATGCTGCGTATATGAGTTTGGGGCCAACTAAGCTGATGTAACAACAATAGTACAGGACCTTAAACAATAGAGAAGTTAAATTCTCACTCACGTGAGAGAGTCCAGGAGGTATAATCCAGGGTTTGTGCTAGTTCCACCATCCCCAGCCCGTGTTTCCAAGATGGCCCCCATTATCACCATTTTTCAGCCATCAACAAGGGAACTGACAAGAGAATGTCCAGAGAAAGCGTCTCTGCGGGAAGGAACCAGAAGTTGCACTCATCCTCTCTGACACATCCCACATGGCAAAAGAAGGTTACATAGCCATACCAAGCTGCAAAGGGAGGTGCGAAATTAATCTACAACTAGAAAGCTGAGTACCCAGCTATGGTTTGAGGATATCTATTTCTCTTGGCAAGGGGCAAGAGTGGGTGCAGTGGGAGAGCCTCCAGGCTCTGTTGCACCATTCCCAGGGGTACCACTGGTGTAGCCTCTCTGAAGAGCAACTGGGAAACGGGGATTAAAATCTTAAAATGTTGAATCACAGTTTCATTTCTAAAAATTAACCTCAAGAAATCATCACGACATTTTACAAAGTGTCGAAGATAGGAATTTTAAATTAAATTTTAAGCAATATAATGCTCTTGGAAACCGGAGAATTAGATCATGGGGCTCGCCTTGTAACTTTGGGCCCACTTCCCTGTCTGTTCCCCTGGCCTGAACCACACGAACCTTAAAGTTTGGGACTAGACCACATCCACTTTTGATCCTTATGGGCTCAGCGCTCGATAAGTATTTGGAAAATAAAGGAATGAAAGAAAAAAAAAGAATCGTGACCATGAACAAATATTTAGCTCTAAGTATAGCTACTGAAAAGAACCGAATGTAGCGAAAGAACTGGAACACTCTAAATATCCAACAAGGGGAGGTTTGGTATAATAAATTATCCATATAGTAGACAACTGTGTAGTTATTCAAAATGGCATTGTAGTAGACATGCAATGATACCGAAGATTTCCAACATATTAAGTGTTTAAAAAGCAGGTTTTAGGGGCACCTGGGTGGCTCAGTGGGTTAAGCCTCTGCCTTTGGCTCAGGGCATGATCTCAGGGTCCTGGGATGGAGCTCCACATCAAGCTCTCTGCTCAGCAGGGAGCCTGCTTCCTCCTCTCTCTCTGCCTGCCTCTCTGCCTACTTGTGATCTCTCTGTCTCTGTCAAATAAATAAATAAAATCTTAAAAAAAAAAAAAAAAAAGCAGGTTTTACAGGGCACCTGGGTGGCTCAGTCGGTTAAGCTTCAGACTCTTGGTTTCAGCTCAGGTCATGATCTCAGAGCTGTGAGATCGAGCCCCACAACAGGCTCCATGTTCAGCAGGGAGTCTGCTTGAGCTTCTCTCTTTTCCTCTGCCCCTCCCTGTACCTCTCTCTCTCGAATAAATCTTTTTTTAAAAAAGCAGGTTGTACAATTTTAGGTAAAATATGATTTAACATATACTTCAAAATTCTCAGACAGATATCCATACCAAAATGTATACCAGAATTTTATCTCTAATTATTTTTCCATAAAATGTCCAAGGTATATCAAAGTGTATACCCAAAAGTATACCAAGATTTTACCTCTGGTAATTTTCTTTTTATTTCCTTATATTTTATAATATAATATATATTTTATTATATAATAATATAATATATAATAATTATATATTAACATATTGTATTATATTGATATATTATGTAATAATAATATGTTATTATAATACGAGGACACAATGACTGTGTATTGCTTTAGGAAATAAAAAAATTTTTTCTCAAAAACAAAACAATTATTTTGCTTCCAAATCTAGCCTCCCTGCTCATTGCCCTGTTTCTTCCAGTAGTGACAATATTCTCCCATTTCCAGGTTTATGGCCTTGGAGTCATCTCTCGTTTTTCTTTTTCCTTATCTCCAATATGCAATAATCAGATGGATCATGCTGGCTCTCTTCTCAAAATATCTCCTGTATTTGCCTTTTTCTTCCCCCCTTCCTTCTTTCCACACCTTACCCCTCCCCCTCTGTAACTACTAGCAAAGCCTCCCAGCTGGCTTTACTGGCTTGAGTCTCTCCCACTCCAATCTCTGCTCCTTATTCTTCCGAAGTCTTGTTTTGAAACTGCTTACAAAGCCTTTAAGGACCTTCGTGACATAGAGGTCAGCATCTGATCTCTTTCCCCTGGCCTTGAGGCTCTGGCTCCATCTGGCCCAATCTACTGTTCCAGGTATGATCAGAGAAGCTCCTTCTCAGCCAGCCACACTCTGGACTCCACTGGAAAGTTCTCCTGAGTAACCTCCTGCCCCTCCCTATGCCCTGCCCTGGTAATGGACCCCTTTACTCAAAAATGACTCATTTAGCCACTGCCCCCAAAGGCAGTTGAGTTCTAAAGAATAAACACATCTCAAATCTCAACTGCAAAATGTGTATGAAGGCACTTGAGCAGAGCAATGAAAAGCAAACTGACAAGGGACACTATGGGAGAGCAGAGTAGGACAGGAGCCTCCTTGCTTCCTTGCAAGTTAATCATTTCCTGCTCAGTATCCCCCAGTGGCTTCCCATTATACCCAGAGAAATTCAGAATCTTTGATGTGACTTAGAAGGCCCAGTGGGATCTAGACCCTTCCATCCCCATCTCCTGCTTTTCTTCCCTCATCCCGTACAGAACTTCCAACTCTGCCTTAACCAGACCAGGCATGCCCTTGATTCTGGTCAGTCATTTGCATTTGCTGATCCCCCTGGTCAGAATGCTTATCCCTGTGTATCTGCACAAGTTGTTTCCTCACGACACTCAAGTCTTCACTTAACTGCTGTCAGAAAAACTCCCCCTGCTGACAATGCTTATTACACACCATCTCAAGCAGCAACCCTCATCACACCACTTCTAGATTTTCTTTATAATGTATCATACCTGACATCACAGCACATATGCATGTGTTTCTTTGTATACTGTCTATTTCATCTTTCTAGAATATAGGTTCCATGAGAGTGGGGACCTTGAGATGCTCATTGCTGATGCCCTGTCTCCATCTGGTGCCTGGCATGTAATAGGCACGTAAATATTTGTGGCATAAATGAGGTGGGAAACCAGAACAAATGTGTCAGCCTAATCAAAGATCCCTGATCCATATCTCTGAAAGTCTCACCAGATTTCTGCAAGCGGCCAGACAACACTACTTAGGATACACCAGCTTTTAAGGCAGTACCTACAACACGAAGATAATTATCACTGAGCGGTATGAAATTATTAGGTAAAAGAAAGTCCCGATGGAATTAAGAGGATGGTGTGTAATAAGCTAGAAGTGCAAAGGTGTGAACTGCTGATAGAACCAGCAGTTGATTTTACTTGATTTTGTTTTGCACCCAGGTTTTGTCTCTCTAGGACTTCAGGGTTTTCTTATGAGAAGTCAGGGCAGCGATTGGAAAGGAGTTTTAAGGCATTGAGTGAACTATGGAGCATTATCCTTGTTTGGGCCAGCCACCCCAGCACTGTTCATGCTGGGTCCAGGGGTTGGTGTGCGGCCTATGAGGCTGCTGGATGTCCCTGAGCAGCACTTCGAACTTTAGAGCAGCTTCAGGACCCACCATGGTGGTCCACCCCAGGCTCAGAAGATCCTGGAACATGGGGAATTCTAATCCCTTTCTTTGTTGAAAGTTCCGTTTAAAGAGTATAAAATGGCGGTGGGGGGTGGTGTCCAATAGCTTCCTAGATTTATTTTCCAGAACCTCCTAGAAATGAAAGATTCCTTAAGAAACTTAATGTCGAATTCCTCCTCCAAAGGGAATTCTGGGGGGAAGTAGGCAGGGCATTGCCCGGAGGAGACCCTCCCTGCCCTTTGCCTACAGGAGTTACTAGGCAACATTGTTTCTGGTCTCATTGTCAGGCACTTGACCTTTCCTCACATTGTCCAAGGTCAGAGGGTAGAACTTCTTACATCAGCTGACCTCCCACTTTAGCTGCAAAAGCCTCCCTCAGAAAGCTTGACCAGGGAGCCATGACAGTTCTCTTCTTTCCATTACCTACTGCTGGGGGAGCCAAGCTGGGAACAACTTCCCCTACTCATCCAGCAAGGGGTCCCTTACAGTGCTCTAGCCTGTCCTCAAAAATAAGAAAAAGCACAGATAACTTACCATCTGATTAAGGAAGCATGATATGCCCTTACCAAGACATTTAGAAAATACAAAAGTATGGGGATGCCTGGGTGGCTCAGTCAGTTAAGCATCTGCCTTCGACTCAGGTCATGATCCCAGGGTCCTGGGACCGAGTCCTACATCAGACTCCCTGCTCACTGGGGAGCCTGCTTCTCCCTCTGCCTCTGCTGCGCCCCCTGCTTGTGTGTGCCTTCTCTCTCTCTCTAACAAATAAATAAATAAAATCTTCAAAAAAAACCACAAGCAAGTATGGACTAACATAATATGGACTGTGAGATAGGAGAGAGGAATGAAAACTAAGGGATAATAAAAGAATGGGATGGGTTTGTTCAGGACACTTTTCTTGTTGAAAGCCAGTCCATTGTTAAGGCAGCCCTAGCTAACTACTAGAGGTGCAAGTCACGACCTTCCCCCCAAATCAGGTTATCCTTTTGGCATCCTTATTCCATTATTGTGACCTCTATTCTCATCATCACCGAAGTCCAAAGCATCTTCAAAGTGCCATAGAACTTTACTGATGACATAAATTGGATTAATAATACAATAATGAAATTAAACCAAAAGATAAAAGGTAGTGTTTTCTTTTCTTTTTTTTGAGTTAAGATATTTATTAGTGTTTATACCAACAAGCTGTACCCACTAATTCAAAAATAGGAGGGTTTTTCCTCAGTAAGAATACAATCTTTAACAAGACTCTATTTGAATGAGAATTCCATACAAATAGAACATATACTTAACACAAGAAAGCAAGGAAGGATTGTACATTACACAGAACAGACATTCAGTTGGTCCAATCATGGTGAGTTACCCTTCCAACTGAATACTTATTTTTGTATTTATTACACATATTGCAGTCAGTTCAGTATATGCCAACAATCACAGTTTTAACAGCATGAAGCACACTTAACTATTTCCAGAGGGATGTGTGATGTGGTCTTCGTTTCAGTGGGACAGAAGTGGCCAAGTCACTATTTGTTCTTTGATGTTCCAACTAACCATTTCTTTGCCTCATTGAGGCCAGTGCCTTTAGTGGCTCAAGGTTTGAATATTTGCCATTTTTGGTCCTTCCGTACAGATAACCCAGGTGCATTTGCCCTCTCTGAGGGCGTCACGGCCTGCTCCATGCCCTGCTTTATTTGCAAACACCATCAAAATGGCTTTTCTCAGCTCTTCTTCCTCCAACATGGCAGCTAACTCTGATTTGGGAATGCCAATTCGGTCTCAGACACGACTGCCTACTACAGAAATGCCTGCCCCTGTGTTTGAAGAATAACATCTCAGGATGGCCTGATATTTGTGTGTCCTCCTCGATCCCAGGCTTGGGATTCAAGGTTCTTGTATGTGACATCCCAACATGTAATCCAATAGTAGGAATAGTAGTAACCACTTGTCCAACCTGCAACCTCTACAAAATTATAGTTTTTCCTGCTCCATCCAATCCCAAAGTTAAAATCCCTTTTCTCGGGTTCTAACCAAGACTGGAAAAAGTACTTGAGAAAAAGCCACCCATGATGAACCGACCATTCGCCCTTGGTGGTGGTCAGAGACAGGCTCCAGCCTCGGCAGCGACTCCTATTGGAGCCTTGGCCCTGTCACCTCTGCTCACCTTGGCCTCGGGCTCTTGCTCCAGCTCCAAAGCGGCTCTCTTGGAAGTCAGGGCAATCAGCAGCTTCTAAGTGGGACTCCCGGGGCAGGGGTGGGTCATGGTTAGAGGAGGAGACAGATAAACAAACAACTATCTAGTATGTTGTGTGCCCGCTCAGGGGCACGAATGAGAAGTTTGGGTGATGTGGTTCCAAAGCTTCTTTCCAGCAACGATTATTTTATGACTATTATTGTACCATGTATTAACATCAGCTTTTCTGTGAAATGTTCATGCTACTATTAAATAGTATTTAACTTCTGTATGATTTGATTTGTTATAAGTGCAAATCCTCTATCCCAAACTAGATATGAAGTCTCTTAAGACAGTCTGTTCTTACCTTTTTTGCTTCCCTAGCAAAAGTCAGAACTCAATAACTATAGATTCACTGGTTATGAACGTCAATTACTTTCCAATAAACAGACATCCATGCTTTCTCCTTTTCCTATTTTACCTTCCCCATGTGCTAAAGATTGGCGATTGCAGAGTATTCAGGTCTGGAGAGGTTGCTGGTAGGGATGGTCTCCCTTTTTCTCCTTATACTTGCTTTATAAGCTTAAGCCTTAAAAAAAAAAGATAATCTCATGAGGAAATTACACTATTAAGTGAGAAGGAGCAGAATACAAAGTAGTATTCATAGAATATATCCCAATTTGAAGAGAGAAATGGGAAGAAGAAGCACATAATTGGGGTGTCTAAGATGTCACCAGCCCATAAACACAAATGCTATCACATAGAACTGATGTGCCGAAATTTCTGTTCTTTCTCCCGTCTGCAAATGCAGAAGATGGGACTCCCCTTTACAAGTTCCTCCAGAAGGGACCCCGCATGGGCTCGTGTTTGACTCTCAGGTGATGACACTGACTGGTACCAGCGTGCTCTCCTGCCCCTGCGCCCCAGACACTCTGGGCGGCTGGTGAAGCCACAGGAAGGGCTAATAATGCCCGCCAGGAACATGTTAGGACTAGTTCCCACTGTGTGGCAAGGATAGAAGCATTAAAATCCCTTAATTATTTTTTCTCTGTTCTCTTTATATTTTCCAAATTTTCTAGATTATTAATCTTATAATCAGAAAAAAAATGTTGATTAAAAACACCTGCATTGAGTGTGCAAGCTAGCTAGGGGGTTGCTGTTGCAAACAATCCCAGCAGAAACCAGAGAACAGCAAGCAAAAAACCACGCGGTGAATGCATTGGTGTCAGAATTGCAGGGTCGATCAACATAACACCCTGCTGGACGTCTCAGACCTGTTCTGGGAAGTACCAGCCTCTGCTGGGATCCCACCGTTGGTTTAGTTCATAAAGTGAGAAGAGCAGGCAGCAAAACTGATTCCTGGTTGGCATGTTTGCCAGGTGAGACTCAAGATTCACAAAGGCAAGGAAGTTCATTTCAGAAAAAAAAAAAAAAAATTGTAAGGCATTCATGTGCACCAATAGCTTTGGAGTTGACCGAAACCTCATAGGGAAAGCTCCTCGAGTTGTCCCCGGCAGCCTAATGCTGAACAGAGACAGCTGGCCAGAAATTTAATAAGACACCAGACCATGTTACAAAGAGAATATAGAGTATTGCTATGGAAAAATTAATAGCGTTGTGTGCATTAATGAGCAGGAACTGACGAAGCATCAAAGGCGTAAGAGGGCAATTTGGTTTTTAGAATGATAATAGAATTCATGAAGAAAATGTTCGTCCACATTCCCAGCTGAGGTCAGACAAGGCAGTACTCTGCCTTCCTGTTTCAGCTGCTGTGAATAAGCAAAGTGTCCTTTTTGTGTTGGAGTTAATGCTACATTTTTTTTTTGCACTTTTGTGCTTTTTGTTGGTGATTTTGATGTTTAAGACAGCTCCCACGCATCGTTCTCATGATGTCCAGTACTCTAAGAGCGAGAAGGCTGGGGTATGCCTTAGAAGGGAGGGCGTACGTGTGTCGGCTTCCTACAGGTGTGAGTTACCATGCCATCAGCTGTCCCAATGTTAATGGGACAACCTACATTAAATACGGTTATATTTAAACAGAAACACACAGAGTGATGTGCGAATCCAGCAAGGGCACATAAAACAAGGTTATATATTGATTTATGGGTGAAAACGTGACCAGAGGCTCTCAATGGCTCACTATTTGCTAATTCAGTGTTCACCGCAACTTTGTAGAACATCACTGCTATGAATAATGAGAATTGACTGTATCATCATTTCAACAAATAATTAATGTAAGATGATTAATGAACTATATTGTAGTTGTTTTTGTGCTAAGTCCAAAATTTGATATGTCTTTTGGACTTAGAGCACATCTCCCTAGACTGGCCATGTTTAAAGGGCTTAGTGGCCACATGTGGCAAGTGGCTATGTCCTAGCCAGAGCAGGTCTAGCCTTGGACTCCACAAAGAAACTGAAACCATCAGAGGTCCCCCAAACGTTGCCAAGATCCATGTCTGTCCTTACATGGAGCTCTGAACCCTATCCCTCCTCTCTCCACAGAAGTTGCCCCTTCATCGGTCCCTTTCCTTCTTGTATCTTTTTTCCTCTGTCCATTGGCTATTAACCTTCAGCATATAAATGTGCCTGTCTTCCCAATTTAAAAAACAAATAATAAAATGAGAGACTGTATATGTCCCTCCAGCTTTTGTATGTACTTCTGAGTTAGCATTATTCTTCTGCTATATTATTTGTTCATTCATCTACCTTCTCACTGGACTAACCTCAGGGTGGTGATCATTTTCTAGCACATTTTATTCAATCAATAAATATTTACTAGATCAAAGATATTTTGTGCACCTAGCACTGTGATAAGGCCCTGAGCATACTGTGAGGACAAAAAAAAAAAAGGCACATCCCAACCCTAAAGAAATCTTACAGACTAATGGGTGAGTCAGACATTATTCAGATAAACCCTCAAATAAATGTATAATTACAAGCTGCAATAAGTACCAGGAATGAGTGCATAGGATTTTGAGAACTTGTGACAGGGATATCTGTTCTACTTTGATCAGACTTCTCTGAAGAAGGAACATTGAGCTAAGTCAGAATTAGTCTACCAGAGTCCAAATTCAACTCATGAAAATGAAATATTTAAGAGGGCACTGAGTATCCACCCTAAATCAGCACCTGGCACATAGTAGGTCCTCAATAAATATTTGTGAGTGAATGGATGAACTATGCAAAAGAGGAGAGACAAGGGAGGAAAAAGGAAGACAAAGAGCATTCCAATTCTATGAGAATAGCATGTGCAAAGATCCTGTGGTAACATGGTACATTCAAGGGACTTAATGCCAGTGTGGAAGGGCTCAGAGAATAAGGGAGAGGATGGGATGAGATGAGGATAGAGACAGAAAGGAGCAATATCATCAGTACATCACTGGCTACCTTGGAGATTTTATTCTTCAACTAAAGAGACACAGCTTTTTAAGAGCAGAGGAGGGATAGGAAATGACATTACCAGATTTGGCTTTGGTGTAGAGTGAGGTGGAGCGCTGGGCATACATATTTGAGGCAAGGAGTGCAGTCAGGAAATGAGTAATAGCACTTTGGACTATTGGTCCAAATGATGGTGATGAGAAATATTTAAATGTAAAAATCAACAGGACTTGGGGAAGTCACTGGATAAGACAAGGGACAGAGAGAGAGAGACGTCGAGGGTGATCACTTAGTCTCTGACCTCTGCCAATTAAGTGGAGCCATTCTCTGAAAGGAAGAAACTGGAACAATAACGATTGTGGGAGTGAATCACAGGCATTTGGATGTTCTGGGTTTGAAGTTCTCTGGAGACATTCAAGAAGAAATAGAAAGGCTGTGCTGCAGGTTCGGAATTCAGAGAAGCCTGGAGTGGTGATATAAATTTGAAAGTAATGGTGTAAAATGGTTATTGAGGCCCAGGATCTGGCACAGGAAGAAGTTTCATAAATATTAGTTGAATTAATGAATGACTGGGGATTACTGAGGATTAGTTTTATTAGGTTGTGTTACGTTTGTAGTAACCTGAGACTTAGAAATATCTAAATATACGTTTAAGCTCCTATTTTTCATAAGACACTAATCTACAAATAATTTAAATAACAATCTTTTCCAAGTCTATCACATTATTTTACGTTTTGGCTTATTTTTAATTATATTTCTTGGCTTTTAATGGTTTAATGGCATCACTTGAGACAAAAGTTACATTGAAGATACCATGTTGTGCCAATTTATCATACCGTGTAAGCAAGATAAAGTATCTTAGAAGACATTTTTCTCCAGTAATAAATTTTTCGTTTTCTCTCTGTTATTGGGGCACATGCAAATCTAACAGAAATTAATAAAGTCTCATTGTCTCATGTACGTAAATCATATGTAGGCTCAGATACCATCAGAAAATGTGAATACAAACACAATGTCTGGAAAAAGTAAAGTCTTTAATAAATGTTTGTTAAACAGAATTGAGTTGAGAGATTACAAGTATTTTCCTTTTCCTGTTCCATTTACTTGTTTATTCCCTTTCATCCCATAGCCAACTTGTTCCCCTCCCCTTAGCAGAGGTTGGTGTGTTTCACAAATATCTTGAAATGTGTATTTGTTGTTTTGTGCAGATACCTCTTTCCTCTCAAAAAATTTTTGAGCAAATTAATGAATTTTAAAATTTGCATAATATTGACTGCTGAATTATTACATGTTGCTTTGTTTCACGTAAGTAAAAACAAGCATCATCTCCCTTCTCCTCTTTAAAAAAAGGATTGCACTCCTATTCTAAAACTATTAGAATCACATATTTTTTCTTCTTTTTTTGTCTTTTTAAATTTATTTTTTATTTTTGTAATTGTGGTTGAATGTACATAACATAAAATTGACCATTTTATTTTATTTTTTAAAGATTTTATTTATTTATTTGACACGCAGAAAGAGATCACAAGTAGGCAGAGAGGCAGGCAGAGAGAGAGGAGCAAGCAGGCTCCCCACCAAGCAGAGAATCCCAGGACTCTGAGATCATGACCTGAGCTGAAGGCAGAGACTTTAACCCACTGAGCCACCCAGGCGCCCCAAAATTTACCATTTTAATCACTTTTAAGTGTATGGTTAAACGGTAGTAAGTACAGTCCTATTGTTGTGGGATTGTGACTACCATCCCCCTCTAGAATCTTTTCATCCTCTTAAACTGAAAGTCTGTCCCCATTAAACACTATTTCCTTCCAAACCCTGGCAACCGCCACTCTATTCTCTTGTCGTTATGAACAAAAGTTCTTAATTTGGGTGAAGTCGAATTTATTTATTTTTTTAATTTCATTGCCTGTGCTTTTGATGTTATATCCAAGAAATTATTTCTAAAGCTGATGTTATGAAGTTTTCCCCTTATGTTTTTCCCCCCTTATGTTCTCTTCTAAGAATTTGGTAGTTTTAAGATCTATTTTAATTTGTACAAATAGAATTATGTTACATAACTCATTCTGTTTCTTACTTTTTTCCAGTCAGTGTTATATTCTTAAGATTTATCCATGCTCCTACATGAAAATTGAATCTGTTGTTTCTAACTGAGGCACAATCCTCCATGAGTGTTTACCTTTGCCGTTTACCATCTGCTCTCCATGAAGGACATCAGATGCCCCTACAGCCTGCCAACAATACCCTTAAATGTGTCCCTTATGGTCCCGTAATGAGAATGTCCAGGGGCGACACAAGTGGGGAATGGCTGGGTAGGGCATCACATCCTCAGTTACACTGGGTGGGCTGGATGGTTGCCCCAGTCTGCTCGTCCCCCAGGGGGGCGGAGGGGCACCTAACTCTTGCCCACAGTGGGTGTCGTGCAACTCCCTGATGAATTCCTGGCTAATGGCCACAAAACGATGTTTCATTTTTTTTATTAGCCTTTCTCTTACTTATATGTTTGAACATCTCTCCATGTGTTTAGTAGCTCAAAGAGTTTCCTCTTCTATAAACCGCCCCTTCTGTTCTTCGCCCATTTTTTCAATTGGAATATTTTGTACTTGTCGATATGCACATGTTCCTTGTATATTCTAGATATTAGTCCCTTGTCAGATTTATTTTTTTAATATTTTATTTATTTATTTGACAGAAAGTGACACAGAGAGAGAGGGAACACAAGCAGGGGGAGTGAGAGAGGGAGAACCAGGCTCCCCCCCTGAGCAGGGAGCCCAATGGATGGGCTGGATTCCAGGACGCTGGGATCATAACCTGAGACGAAAGCAGGGGCTTTAATGGCTGAGCCACCTAGGTGCCCACTTGTCAGATTTAAACATTAGAAATATCTCACCTTTTGTGTCACTGTGATCCTGGGGACCCACAAATGTTTTATTTTCACCTTATTGCATTTAGTAATTCCAAATTTTAAAAACAAATTACTTTGCCAACAATAAAAATTCTATGTTCTGTGTTACTTGTTCTGTCTCTTCAGTTAAATTAACTCCTGTAAGTGATGTACTTAGAACAGCCCGGTGGATGTTCAGCATTCAACACATGTTACTGTCATCACCGCTGTATTTAATTCAAATTTATGGTTCTCAGATAAAATCAACTCTTATGACCTACCTCCCCTAACTGCTTTAGGATACATTCAAATGATTGAAAATGGAGGTCACCGTGAATTCTTTATCAGCAAAGATGATTCCATTATTTACTAAAATTATTAGAAGACAAGAAAAAATAAGGGAGACACACACAGTCCATTGTTTTGTCTCATGTATGATCTTCAGGGATGTGAGCGTTAGACACGACACAGAAATCATACATAGCGTCTTCACACTTGTAAGAAAGAATGTATACCCTGTGGCATAATTTCAGCCTGTCTGTTCCATCCTATTTTTCTCCCCATTCTCCACTTTCAGTCACCTGTGACCCCTTACTTCCTTATTCCAGGTATAGAGAGTCATTTTTATGTTAAAAAAAAATTTAAATAAAAAAGCTCACAGGTAACCTGACCCTTTTATTTTAAGCCCCGCCCTGCCCCGGTAAATGTCATAGTTCAATTCCTAGAAACACAAGCTATCCGTGCCTCCTGGTCAGGACACTGACTTGGCTCAGCACCCTTGCCCCCCACCTTCCCCATCATGATCCCGGCCACGGTGGGACTGTGTACAGAGAGAATCACAGACACGACACGTGCGTGTGCTTCTGTGTAACAAGGCCAAGTATCTCACCCCGAGCTTCTTCACGGAGCATGTTTAAAGGGCTTAGTGGCCACATGGATGGATTTGTGCACAGAATAAAATGTTTTTCTAATATTTTAATTTTTTTTCAAAACCAGACTTCAATCGATTAACTACAATCAGGCAAATGAAGTGATTGTGATGCCAGGAAGGTATTTTCTACCTAGATTTCCCATTTTTACAATTCCTGAGATATTCTGACTAACTACAAGAGTGAGAATCTGTAATTATACGTATATAGTCAGCAGACATTTAAGTGTATCTATGCCCTTTGTATTAGGAGAATGAGATCATGTCAAAGTGAGAGATTTTCTGGCATAAGGAGTTGAATAGCTTTCATGTAAACAATAATTATTTCCCAATTCTTTTCCATATTTTTCATTAGTACCATTCTGCCTAGCAAAGTTTTAGCCACAAAAGGAGGAAGAGGATTGCATTTCCGTCACCGCAAACGCAATGGGATGCCGCTCACACCAGCAGGGTTCCCCTTAAGGTCGCCACATGTAACTCTTCCCTCAGAAGTATCCCTCTCTGTGCTTTTTAATCCAAAAAAAGAAATTGTTCAGAATAGCTAAATGAGGTGTTGTTACTTTTTAAGTGATGTCCAGTGTTGTCTTTTTCTAGATTAGAGCACTGTTACCTCATGAATCAAAACATGAAAGAGATGGTTCAGTGTTAGCAGTGAACTTTGTTTTAATACATTGGGTATGTTTTCTTAGTGGTTTTGTAAACTTTGGCCATCTGCTGCTGAGCTGTGAGGACCACATATTTCCTTCACAAGGGAGGAAGGATGCAATCCCTCTAACCACCGTATGTGTAAGACCGACTATCTACAAAACCAGACCAACGGATCCCAGTCAAACTAGAGTCAAAGAGCTAACATGTCGGCAACTTTCCTAACAGTATTTCTGCAAACCTCTTCACACTAGGTTACTGGTACCATGCCCTTATGGACCGAATGTGCGTGCTGCCCTAAAATTCATATGTTGAAACCCTAACTCCCAATATGATGGTATTTGAGGATGAGGCTTTTGGATGGTAACTAGATGAGGTCATGAGGGTTGGGCTCCATGGTGGGATGAGTGACCTTATAAGAAGAGGAAGAGACACCAGAGCTCTCTTTCCCCTGCCATATGAGGACCCAGCAAGAAGTCTCCCACTTGGAAGCCAAGAAGCAAGCTCTCGCCAGGAACAGAGCCTCCAGGCACCTCGATATCAGGCTTTCCAGCCCCCAGAACTGTGGGAAGTAAATGTCTGGTGTTCTAGCCACTGCATCTGTGGTACCCTGTTCTAGCAGCCTGAGCCCCTTGTGATGGGTAATAACGATGGGGACTGAACAGATAGACACGTTCAGCATTTCTTTAATGTAAATTTTTGTTCAAGATTTCTTGAGCTACTTTCTTTTTGCTGTGCACGTGGCGTCCTACCCTGAGGAGAAAACAAAGCCCAAGGATTCTGGCCAGCTAATTGGAGCCTCTGGAATCTTGTGCTGACCTTAGGGAATACTCTTGTGAAGCATAGGAAATGTATCTCCATCATTTCCAACCTCCCTTTTCATCGAAAATGATGTCAACGATTAATTCATAAGACAACATAAGTGGATCAGCCACACTCTTGCAACTTAAACAACAGCGTCCACTTTTTCAAATAAGATGCTTTTACCTGAAGGATTGGATGGACAGTAGGATTCAGGATACTGGGACAGTGTCGTAAGCCCTCAGCATTTCCTTACCTTTCCCTTGCTTACCAACTGCTTGCCAACTGCTTGCTTTGTGTGCATTTAAATGCTTGAAGCCTCAGGATGAGGCTCGACTTTTGAACTCCTTGAGCTTGTCTACCGTCTCTGCCAATAGGCCCAGTGCCTGTTCTATCCAGTCCTATCACCCACAGGTAGCTGTTCCAGAAAGTTCTTTTCATGGTTTACAAATTTTCCCCACATCCAGTGAGAGAGATCAAACTGAAGCTTCTATAAAAAGGCAGCTTTCCAGAAAAAACAAGCTAGTAGGCAGTTCTGGGTGGGGTTTTCTTCAGGAAAGAGTGGACAACCCAGCAGGGTGGGTCTAGGGGGAGGCGGGAGAGGCACCTCCTGTACCCAGTGCTGACTCTGGGAAGAGCATTTCTCATCCCAGGCACCTCATCCAGGTGACCCCAGCTCTTAGAGGCTTGGAACACCATTTCTTCTCCTTAGCCCTGTTTAATCTGCTCTATTCTCTTACAGTTAGGTTTCCTGATTATGTAGTTGCAGACCCACTAGGTAATTCTGATATAAAGTATTTTATTTTATTTTTTGATATAAAGTATTTTAAAACACTGCAAATCTGAACCGAAAGATTCTTTTCCCGATATAACAATAAAGCCAGGTTTATTGTTCCAACCGGAAGATTCAGAATTTTACACATATGCATTCTCCCCAGTCTTTAGAAAAAGTTGATTGATTTTTTTATCCATTTTTGTGCTCTTCAGAATCATTTCAGACGGTCTTATTTCCACATGGCTATCTATGGCACCAACTTGAAGTAAAATGACAAATTAAAAGATTCCAAGCGGCCCACCCTCTGTGATGGTCACAGGAGGTACCACTCCGCTCTCGGGGCTGCTGGGAGCCAGGCTGGGGTACGCAGACGAGATGGAGAAAAGTGCCTCCGGTGCCCAGAGCCGCCCACAGGGGCAGCAGGCAGGCCACAACCAATCCGAGCGAGGGTGGTGGACATCGGTCCACTCGGCTTGGGGTTAGCGATGCTTGGGGGCGGCGGCGGAGCAGGTCCAATCTCAGTGGGCAGGCAGAGTGTGCTCCGTGCTCTGTATCCACGCAGTCAGCAAAGCCGGAAGGACCACGGTGCTGAAGGGTGACTATTCTGTATTCCTTAGCAAAACCTTTTGGAGTTTTTCAAGGTTCGCTAACTCTTCTGTTTGCCGCCCCAGCGTCTCCCCACTTCTGTATGCCCCGAGGCGGGGGCTGGCCTCTCCGGACTGCGGACTGCGCACTGCGTCTTTCAGCTCCTGGCCCTAGGCATCTGCGTGGGTTTGACAGGAGGCACTGGCAGGAGATCAGAGGGGCGAATGAGAGAAAGATCAGGGTATTTCTCCCACTGTTCCTTGCTCTAGTCATAGTCTGACTGCAGCTTCCTCCTTCTCTTATTACAGCCCCTGCAGGTGACCCCTCCAGGACTCCTGGGCTCTGGAAACAGGGTTTCTCTGACTTGTGCCTTCAGGTTGGTGGTAACCACTTCCTGCTAACGCTAGTCCCCTGAGGGTCTCCCCAGTGCCCTGTTAGTTTCCTTAACTCTGGCTAAATTAAATTAAATTCTTTTGAGGGGAATTCTATTTCTTGCTAGAACCCTGACCAATATAGTCCTATATCTTTATGTTTATATACAGTCACATCTACTTTTTTATAGTTTCATAGAAAAAATTATCTTAAGTATAAAACTATGGTATGAATTCACCTTACAAAATGTAGGAATTCAGAGGAAAAGGAAATGTGAATATAAGAAAGAAACTGTATTAGTCAGAGTTCTCTACAGAGACAGAACCAAAAGGAAATAGGTAGACCAGAGAGAAACAGAGAGAGAGAAAAAAGAGAGATTTATTATAAGGAATTGGCTCATGCAATCACGGAGGATGGCAAGTTCAAAACCTGCAGTATGGGCCAGCAGATTAAAGACACAAGAGAGCTGCTGGTGCAAATAAAGTTTCAAGGTAGTCTGCTGGAGAATTCCCTTTTGCTGGGGAGATTAGTCTTTTTGTTTTACTCAGGCCTTCAACTGATTGGATGAGGCCCACCCACAATGTGGAGGACAAGCTGCTGTACTCAAGATTCACAGATGTAAATGTTAATCTCATCCCAAAACACCCTCCAAGCAACACATACAATTAACCATCATGGGAACCTAGAAAATTGAAAAACTATATAGGGATCCTCAATGATCAGGAAGTAATTAGATTAATTAAAAACTATCTTTAGTGTTATTCCTATGTATAGCATCCTAAATTTAACTAGCAGCTTCCTCTGCTTTTGAACACATATGGGACACATTTTTTTTTTTCCTTGATCATTTCATTTGCTCAGACATGTGGAAAAGAAGCTTGTTCAGAGTACGATGAAACATAAACACAAAGAACACATCTAATGTTTTTTATTTGTGCCTAAATAGCTGAAGCCTAGTGCCTCTTGACATTCCCTGGGCCCTGGTTCTGGAGTCCTGTATCATTGCCCTCCCACACGCCCAAGATGGCTCACGGATGCAGCGACTGGCTTGGAAGGCTCCATCCCGTGAGGTCTGGGGCCAGTGAAATGTGCTCTCGCAAGCTTGCCCCACATCTGGACAAACATACATTTTATTCTCTGAGTTTATTGTTGACATAAGGCTCAACGTTTTTAATCATTGTAATTAAAGTGGGCAAAATGTATTTTTAATCCTCTGAATCAAATTTTCTTTTGTTTCATAGGCACGAAATGACAATTCACAAAAAATTTATATAAAGAAATGAGTCACTCATGCAGAAAAACTATTTTATGAGACTCTGATGTGTGTTGGGGGAGAGGGGTTGGGGGATAAGGATCTTCATTTAAAAGAGATAGAATGGTTCAATTTTAAAAGAAGGACTTAATATGAGAGAAATCTCTTCCCCGGTGCTTTTTTCACAGCATTAGGTCCCATTCAGACAAATGAAATGGTAGCATCATCTTTTTTAAATAGGACTCAGAATGCAGCTCAATTCCTTGTGTTATTTTTCACACACAAACCCCCACTCCATTGAATGGCAAAGCGTTTCTCCCATTAATATGGAAGTTAATGTTTTATCAAGAAAATAATGTTAAATTTGTGTCCTGATAGGTCTTTTATACCAGAGCCCACAGGACAGTGGGCAGGAAATTTTGCAGAAACTCCCCGAGGTTCTACGGCCTGAGAGTTTTAACAGCGCAAAGCCCAAGAAATGCCATGATGTTCTCCTTTCTCTCCACCACAGAATCCATTTGTGAAAACACACCAAGTAACACCAACAGTAAAGGGATTGAGATATAGACCCCTTCATATCAATATGGCCCCAGGGCCTCCTTATGCCTTTAGTCCACCTCCTTCCCCTTGCCCTGAACATTGATGAAAAAGACACTGCTAAGTTCAACAAAAAAGTCCAGTAATGCCTTCTCCTCAGAGAAGAGGACCTGCTTGCCTTATGTTTTTATCTGTACTCCAAATGTAAAACAGTATGGAGATTCTTCAAAAAATTAAAAATAGGACTACTATCTGACCCATCAATTTCACTTCTGGGCACATATCCAAAATAACTGAAAGCAGGGTCTTGAAGAGATACTTCTACACCAATGTTCATAGCAGCATGATTCTCAATAGATAAAAGGTAGGATCAACACAAGTGCCCATTGATGGATGAATGGATTACAAAAGTGGTCTATCCATACAGTGCATTGTTATTCAGCCTCAAGAAAGGAAGAAAATTCTGACACAGGCTACAGCATGGATGGACCCTGAGAACATTATGTTAAGTGAAATAAGCCAGGCCCAAAAGGACGAATACTGCATAATTCTACTTACATCAGCTACCTACGGTGGTCAAGTTCATAGGGACAGAAAGTAGAAGGGTGGTTGCCAGGGGTTGGAGGAGGGGGATTGGGGGTTAATGTTTAATGGATACCGAGTCTCAGTTGGAGATAATGAAAAAGTTCTGGAAATAGATCATGGTGAGGGTTGCAAAACACTATGAATGTACTTGGTGCCATCGAACTCTACGTTTAGAAATAATTAAAATGACAACTTTTATGTTACATATATTTTACCACACACACAAAAAAGATATGCTCCAAGGTGACCACTACCTATTCCTGACCATAAGAGAAACTGCCTGCAGTTTCACCTCAAAAAAAATTTTTTTTAATTTTTAAATTGGAGTCTGTATGGCCCCTCATTGAGGGATCCCACTTCCTATGACCAAACCTGAGTTATTTGTAAAGTAGACTGTGTACAGTTTTCATTCTAATCTATAGTGTGATTTTAGTCATTCTTAGCTAGTTCTGTTGTTGTCCTCAGAAAATTATAAGTAAAGACCTTCTTGTTTCATAAGGAGAAGAGATTGGGACAAGGTCATGACTATCTCACTGAAGTATGTAACCAGGGGATGCTTAGGTGGCTCAGTTGGTTGAGCCTTCAGCTCAAGTCATGATCCCAGGGTCCTGGGATGGAGTCCCACATAGTCGCTCACTCTATCTGACAAATAAATAAATAAAATCTTTTTTAAAAATTAAAAAAAAAATTCTGTGCCCAGTTTGTCAGTCCAGAGTTGTACCCTTACACAAAGATGCCCTAGACACATTTCCTTCTCTCTGTGAGTACCATGCATTTCAACAATAATTAGCCAAAAAAAAAAAAAAAAGGGAAACTGCTGGAGACCGACACCAAACAAAAAAAGGTAAAACAATAGAATAACAAACTACCTCATATGGTGTTATTTTGTAAGTTTCATTTTGCAAGTAGTCCCATTTAGGATATTGGCAATATTTAGAAATAATATTTTTGTGTCCCGGTTCACTGGCACCAAAGACCACAGCCATATGCAGCCACGCACTGTTAAATAGATGCAAGGAAAAGATTTGGTCATTCCATTTCTCTACGGCCTGTTTATACAACTCTGCAAGCACCCAGATCCAAGAAGTAATTGTCCCTCTGCTCCAAATACTATCTTAATGAGCCATAGCAAATTTGAGAACCAAATCTTTCAGTTGTGTCCAATTCAGCTCCCTGTTTACAGACACACTCTGTTAGTTCCCTAAAACAAACTTCTCTGCTATATAAAGTCATTATCCTTAACACAGGAAGCAACTCTTGGAGAGTTATGATTTGGAACCCTCTATTAATAATGTAATATCATGAAAAATGTTTTCTAGTAGGAGGGGGAAAAAATCCATCCAAGAACAAAATATTTGTCAGCTCTTACGGATAGTTTATCGATATAATCTAGTAATTCATTCGCAGACACAATTCTAACTTTATTTTCCATTTGTATCTTTTTAAACATTTTTTTGACATATCTGGATTTCTTTTAGTCTCAATTAAATTTCTTTCTCATGCCTAGAATGTATATGTCAGGTAATCTGCTGAATCGACTTCTTTGCCCTTCATGCATATTTTGATCTGATTTTAAAGCCAAGTGCCACTGATTACATAGGCTACATAGTGATTCAAGTCAGTCAGTAAACCCAACTTGCTGAGCTCACTTATTGGGCTCCGTATTTCCAGGGATTACTCATATGGCTCGGGTATGGTCATTTCAGTTGTTGAAGCTAAAACCGAAAATTATTCTTGGTAAGCTAAAGTCATTGTTTGTTTTATTTTTCTCATGTGTCCCCTATAAGTGAAGACTGAACCCACTTTCACAATGAATGTTTCGACCACCACAGTAACAGCCAGACTTGGACCCTGCCATGAATTTCCCTATAAAAGTGTGGGTGTCATCCTGTGGGTTCTGAGCTCCTCAAACAATTATTACCTAAAAATGGAATATGTTACTGGTTTAAAAGCCCACTGGTCGAACTATTTCTTTACACCACACTCTAGTTTGCCGTCTGTGTCCTCTTAGAGTTTTTTAGTTTGTCATGTGGTCAAGAATCTTATTTAGAGGATTGGGCTATAACCGTGCAGTATTTCAAAATGGCTCACACACCTAATTATTTTACATTAATAGATGTGTGTTGAGGACTTTTAGGCACCAGGCATTGTACCAGGCTTAGGGATTTACGGTGACAAAAACAGACATGGTCTTGCCCATATGGAACTGGCGCACCCAGAGGGACAACATGGCCCTCATGGAGGGCAAAAGGTATACTCAAGGGTTCACTCTTTGGGAGGCAATAAGCAAGGTCCTTCCTGGATTAAAAATTTTCTTAAATGAAGAATATATATAGTTCCTTTGGTCTATGATCCTGTATAATTAAAATATCTAAATGAGTGCTAAGAAAATGACAGCTGAACTCTTCATGTTGTATTCCCCACCCCCCACCCCCAAAGAATCAATAACTCCTCATTTCTTTCACTTCAAATATCCCAGTCACTCAACCTGGGTTCAGTGCTTCTCATCAGAGGAATCAGCATTTTTGCTCCATAACTCAGAATATCAAAACTCCCCTGAAAAAGATTGACTGACATGTAGGTGTACATAGCAATGTGGGTGCATGTATCTAGAGTCTCACAGCTCTAAAAGGAACACCATGCCCCCCATCCTCAGGTGAGCCCAGTCTGAAGGGTCCCCTGCCCTAAGTCCTAGAGGCCAATAACTTGGGGCCCCTATGGGTCCTCCCAGGCAGCAGCCTGTCCCCTAATGGCCGCTCTTATATTCCCTTGAATAAAGTTGGTGGTGTAAAATATTGCTGGGATTTCCTGACATCAGTATGTACAGAATGACTATGAGAGGGAGGGAGGAAGGAAGGAATTTACAATGGCAGAAGCCAAAAAGAGAAACCTAAGAAAGGTAAGGAGATCACAAGGTCAAAATTGGTGAGTACAGGAGAGTACTGGATTACTGCTGCCTGAAGACGGTAAAATCTTCATCCTTCTCCACATCTCATCTACTGAAGCCCACCACCAAAGGCTCATTCCCAGCCTCTTCGCGGCAACAGCCTCCCAGTGGGCATTAAGCCCACCAAGCCTCACACGTCTGTGAAAGACCTCCTAGGCCCCCAGGCCTGCAATATTTACCGACAAGAGCCAGAATATTCCTCCCAACGGCCCCAGGCGATAGGCAGGGGCTCCACACACAGGAAATACTCAACAAGTGTTTGTTGAATCAGTAGTTGCAATCAAATGTCACCCGGGCTGTGATTTCAGAGATCAGAGCGTCCTTGAGGGCCTCCTCCTCTCTCCTCCCTTTTCCTGTCTAGCACAGATGGCGGCAGCCCGTGATTGCTGAATGAATCGACAAATATATGAATAAATTAAAACAAACAAACAAAAAAGCTCCCCATAGACAAATCAGATTCTGTTTCAAAGCTTTATTTAGGAGTTTCTAATTACCAAATTCAAAATTCTTTCCTTAAGGCAGGCTTCCACGCTGATGATGCTTCCATTGCTGAACCGGAATAAGACACTGCAAGCTCTTTCTTTTTAAAAGCAAATTTGAATTTAATCTGTTAAACAGAACCAGCTCTCAGTAGAGTTTTCTCATCTCCTCCCCTGCTGCTATATATCCTGTGTCCACAAACAGAGGATGAAAAGGGAAAAAATCCATTTGAAAGTATATTCTTTGCATGAAAGAAAAAAAGATAATAAAGAAGTCTTAATGGTGTTGCCCAACTTGTTTTGGGGAGAGTTGATGGAATTGATTTTTTTTTTAATTTTCTCTGAACAGTTTGATGTTTCTACATAGTTTCATCCTCCTGCAGTCAGAAGTATCACCAAGTTCTTTACCAATTATACAGCAGAGAAATTATATCAGTATATAATGCCACAGATTGTGACAATTTAAAGTTAAATAGCAGCTTACCATACTGAAAAGTATAACAGGAAGGAAAGGCACTGACAAGTGAGCTCATCTGGCTTATTATAGACACCAGGCTTCAGAGTTCCCATTCTATAGCAACAGCGGGAGCAACCAGCAGTGAAGATAATGGGAGGCACACAGAACAAACAAGAACCTTAGAGGCTCCAGGGCTGGTGGCAATCCGACATTTCATTTCTTTGTAGCTGACTCGGTTCAGCATGGACTTGGCTTGCTCCCCAAATGTCCTCTGAGGTCATCATACCCTGTTAATTTTCTTCTAGTATTACATTAATGAATCAGGGGCCGGCAAGTAGTCAAATTTCCCAAACTCATTAGAAAACTGTTTGCTGCCAGTGGTAATGGTGCAGGTCCCGCTTGCTGCTGACATGGTTTCTGGCATTTGAGAGCAGGGAGATGTGCTCATCGGAGTGGAATTTTTTATTTCCATACACGGCCAATCTGTGGGGTGGGAGTGGGAATCCATTCCAGTACTAGCCTATATTCTTCAAAATATGCCTAATGTACTTCGCAGACTCTTCTCACTTTACAGTGTGATGCTCCCTGATATGTTGGCAGATTTTGGTCAACTTCTAGCACATTCTGGAGAATCCGATCTCTTCTTTGGCCCTGGATTCACATGGTAGGTTGGAATCGCTGAATAGACAATACCTAGAGGAAAGGGAGCCGGCTCTTCCAAGCACTTGCAGTATGCCAAGTTCACGGCCAGATATTCTCCATACACAAACCACGAAGCAGCTATCACTGTGCCTCTGTATGGGGGAAGGCCTGGGACTTTAGGAACCTGCGTTAACATTCCACGACGTATGGGGTTCAGAGATCAGAATCCCCTGGAAACTTCTTCAGTGCAGATCCCTGGGGCCCACAAAAAACTACTTAATCAAAATATCAAAATAGCCAGCAAGGAGTCTTGGAGTTTGAACTTTAGCCCAGGTGATTCTCATGTACTGAGGTTTTACTGGGTGGGTCACTTGCCCAAGGTCATTGTTAGGAATGGGGACAGCAGAGGCAGGATTCCCAGTTAAGTGTGTGGAGACTACAATCTGTATCTTTGCTTGTGCTGTGCCCCCTTATAGCTCTAGCATTCTAACATTTTATTAATATAACCAACTTTTCGATATTAGTAATAATAATGATAGTTAGCTTTTTTAGTGTTTACTATATGCCAGGACTGAGTTAAATATTTAACACATATTATCTCATTAATCCTCACAACACTCTGTCAGGGTCAGTGTTATAATTATTATTGTTTCCATTTTATGTATGTGGAAACTGAGACTTGGAGAAATTATTTTAACCCACATCTATCTGAGCCAAAGATGGTGTTAAGAATTGGGTTGAGAAACTCGACCTAGTCAAAACAAGGTGCAAATCTAACTTTAGCATACATCCCCTTGTCCTCTCCCCTAAACAGCCAGGCATCCCTAAACCCATCCAATATGGAAGTTCTGGAGCCTTCGCTGGCCTGACTGGAAAGCTTATGCCTTTAATCATTATGTTGCACTGCTACAGACCTTGGACAACCATTTCTTTTTAGCGTAATTCATTTCAATTTATCTCATTTCAATTCATTTTCACCAACTGTCTATGGAGCACCTAATATGTAATAGGCACGTGCTGAGCCCTGTAGAAGATGAGAAAGTAAATTAGACAGAGTTTTATGTTTCTGAACCTCACTCCCTAATGTGATCGGGAGGTAGAGTTAAAAAGCATTGTAAGCGGGAGACAGAGTGGCTTAGTCACTGAGCGTCTGCCTTCCTCTAGGATCATGGTCCCAGGGTCCTGGGATCGAACCCCACATTGGGCTCCCTGCTTGGCAGGAAGCCTGCTTCTTCTTCTCTCACTCCCCCTGCTTGTGTTCCCTTTCTTGCTGTGTCTTTCACTGTCGAATAAATAAATCTAAAAAAAAAAAAAAAAAAAACCATTGTAAACAAGATTGAAAAACACAAAAATAGAGGGAATGGCTAATTTTATTGCTTAAGGGCCAGCTTCTATCTTTCCATCATTCTCCCTTGCTCTAAACTACCTGGAAGAATAGACCAAAGACCACCTACAATAAAAGTCAAGCAATGGTGCTGAATACAGTGGAAAAAAGATGAGACCCTAAGGAAGGCACTGAAAAGGATATAGGGTAGAAGTTTCTTCATGGACCTCTTCGCAGCTCTGTAGGGCAAATGCTCTGATCTTTTTTCAAGAAGATTCTGACTCCCATTTGAGAAAAACGTCTCCATGTGATATATTTCTCTATTTTCATTGAGAGTCATAGTTATTACATAACTCAAAGCTTAAATTATTGCCCATATGCCAAAAAATGCCAAAATATCTATACACGGTCCATATTTGTAACATATAGACAAATAACATATACTTCAGCTTTAAAAGTATAATGCCTTACTTTGAGAACCAGTTGTTATTATCCAAAGTTTGCTATGTCAAAGAAATAACTTTTAAATGTTCCACTATGACCCATTCTGCTATGATAAAGAAAAAGAAGCTGGTGAAGGGAAAAATGCTTCTCTCAATAGTCCTAACTCACTGTGGACAGGCCATCTGGTAAGTAGCTATGTTTTATTGTCAGCATTTCTTAAGACCTTTGCTTTCTCTTCCTTCCACTTTTCCTTTCCTTCTATTATGCCCTCCGCCTACAGCTTCTGGCAGGGAACACCCTCCAAATAAGTGAGCAGAGCATCCACAATCCATTCCCAGGACATACTGATTTCTATGTGGCCCACTATCTCAAAGTTGTTACCTTAAGTACTTCCTTGTTATTTGCTCTGGTTAAAGACCAAGTACTATTAATTGATGTTCACCGAGTGTTATAAAGTAAAGAAGAGAATTCTGGAATTCTGATCTCTAGTCTGACATGTAAAGGACTTGCAAGTCATCATTGTATACTAACAAGTAAGCTGAACAAACTGAAAATCAGCAGCTCTTCTTAGATCTGTCAGAAAATTGGGGTAACAAGACAAACTATTTTCCCCCAAATTAGAAAGAGACAGGTAGACACAGAGAATCTGTTTACTGGAGCAGAGACCTACTAGTAGAAATACCCATGGAAACCAGTAGCAGGGTAGGAAAACCTGAACTATCATTGACAAATTGCTGGAGGCTCAGAGTGGACAAATCTGAAAGTTAAAAACTCCAGGGAAGGCTCAGTTTCAGGGGGATGTGCCCACATTTCTGTGAATTTTACCTTCAGGAGCTCTACCAGCTTCTCACAGCAAATATTGGAGAAAAATATCTTCAAGCTACCCATCAAAGAGGGAAAAGGTAACCATTTTGAAATACACCAAAGCATTCTCTTCTCAACAAATCTACCCTCAGGAGAAACTGTTTTATCAGAGCCGAACTTATTGGGTTTTTATCAGAACCTAACAGATTTGGGAGATAGGAGATACCCAACTCTAGCCCCTTCTAGCCATCCTGTCCCATCAAAGATGGAGTGGGGATGGGGGTGAGGGATCAGATACTGGAAAGCACTTCTGAAGTTCACAGTCCAGAGGCAGAGTCTCACTAAAAGACTGAGATCCAATCATATGGCTATAGAATGTTTCCCTCCCCCACACCTTACCACTACTATACTAAAGGCTGATTTACAGAAGTCCCTTTTACCCAGTACATCATGCCTGGCTTTCAACAAAAAAATTACAGGGCATACTAAAAGGCAGGCAACGGTTTAAAGAGAGAAGGCAAGCATCAGAACCAGACTCAGATATGGCAGAAATATTGGAATTATCAGACAAGGAATTTAAAACAATTATGGATAATATGCTAAGGACTCTAATGGAAAAGGTAGACAACATGCAAGAACAGATGGGTAATGTAAGTACAGAGATGGAAATTCTAGCAAAGAATAAAAAAAATGCTAGAGATCAAAAACAATGGAATAGAAATGAAGAATGTTTTTGAAGGGCTCATTAGTAGACTGGACATGGCTGAGGAATTCTCAGTTCTGAGGGTGAAGGTATGTTAATGAGAACCTCCAAAATTGAAAAACAAGAAAGAGGAAAAAAAGAGTGAAAATAAAGGAACAGAATATACAAGGACTGTGGGAAAACTACAAAACGCATAACATATGCATAATGGGAATACCAGAAGGAAAAGAGATAAAGAAAGGAACAGAAGGAATATTCGAAGTAATGATGATTTGAGAATTTCTCCAAACTGATGTCAGACACCAACCATGGACCCAGGAAGCTCAGACAACAATACCAGGCAGAATAAATGCCCCCAAACTACACTGAAGCATATCATATTCAAACTGCAAAAAAATCAAAGATAAAGGAAATGTCTTTAGAGAAGCAAGAGGGAAACACCTTACCTATAGAGGAGCAAAGGTTAGAATTACATCTAATTTCTCCTAGAAACCATGAAAGAAAAAAAAGATTAGAGTGAAATATTTAAAAGTGTTGAAAGGGAAAAAAACTCACCAACCTAGAATTCTGTATCTTGTAAAATTATCCTTTGAAAATGATGGAGACAGGTGCCTGAATAGCTCAGTCGTTAAGTGTCTGCCTTCAGCTCAGGTCATGATCCCAGGATCCTGGGATCAAGTCCCACATTGGGCTCCCACTCAGCAAGGAGCCCGTTTCTCCCTCTGCCTGCTCCCCCTTGTGCTCTCCCTCTCTCACTGTCAAATAAATAAAATCTTAAAAAAAAAAGAAAATAATAGAGAAACAAAATACTAACATACAAAAAAAAAAAAATGAGAGAACTTGTTACCAGTAGACCTGCCTTACAAGAGATATTCAAAGAAGTTCTTCAGAGAGAAGGAAAATGATATAGGTCAGAAACTCCGATCAACATAAAGAAAGGGAGAATTTTAGAGAACAAATAAGTGAAAGTAAAATAAAAACTTTGATTTTTTTCTTTAATTTATCTAACAAGTAACCATTTGTTCAAAATAATAGCCACAACATATTTGATTATTATAACTTATATATAAGTGAAATGAATGTCAGCAATGATACATGGGACTGGAGGGAAGAATTAGGATTACTTTCTTATTATACCTTACTTGTACTACCTCAGAAGCAGTGTAGTATTATTTAAAAGTAGACTCGGATTAGTTACAAATGTATATTGCGAACTCTAGGGAAACCACTATAAAAGTATAAAACGAGGTATAATTGCTGTGCTAAGAATGAAGAGAATATGAAATCACGTAAAATAATTAAAACCACAAAAGTCATGCTAAGAGTGGAAAACAAGATTAGGAACAAGGGATAAGGACAACAAATAGAAAACAGCAACAAATACAGTAGATATGGATCCAACAATGTTAACAATCACTTTAAACATTGGTGATATAAATACACAAAACAAAATGTTTTAAAATAAACAAACAAACAAACAAACAAAACAAGGATTGTCAGAGTGGATCAAAAAACAAGACCCAACTGTATGTTGTCTACAAGAAATTCACTTTAAATATAAAAAAACATATAAAGTGAATGATGGAGAAAAACATAACATGCTAACACTAAGCAAAAGAAAGCTGGAGTAGCTATATTAATCTCAGAGCGGACTTCAGAGCAAGGAAAGTGATCAGGATTAAAGAGGGGCATTACTTAACCTAAGAAGATGGAACAATCCTTAGTGTGTATGTTCCTAACACCAGAGTGTCAAACTACATGAGGTAAAAACAGAACTGCAAGGAGAAATAGATGAGTCTGCTATCACAGTTGGAAACTTGAACTCTCTCAGAAATGCACAGATCCAGGAGGCAGAAAATCAGTAAGGACATAGTTGAACTCAACACCACTACCAACCGATGGGCTATAATCGACATCTGTAGACTGCTTCAGGCAACAGCAGGATACACATCCTTCTCAAGCTCGTGGAACATTCACCAAGACAGACCACATTCTGGGCCAAAGACACACTTTAACGAATTTAAAAAATAGAAATCATACAGTATCTGCTCTCAGACCACAGTACAATTAAACTAAAAATAAAAAACAGAAAGATTACTGGAAAATCCCAAAATACTTAAAGAAGTCAAGCTACAGATTAGGAGAAAATATTTGTGAAAAATATATCTGCTAACAGACTGGTATCCAAAATATTAAAAAAAAAAAAACCTCTTAAAATTCGATAAGAAAATAAACAACCTAATTTAAAAATAGACAAAAGATTTGAACAGACATCTCACCAAAGAAGATGTACATATGGCAAATAAGCATATTAAAGGACACTCAATATCATATGCCATCAGGGAATTGCAAATTAAAACAACAACAAAATACCACCACACACCTATTAGAACAGCAAAACTCGAAAACACTGACAACCTCAAATGCTGGTGAGGATGTAAAGCAACAGGAACTTGCATTCATTGCTGAGAGGAATGCAAAATGCCACCTTGGAAGACAGTTTGGCAGTTTCCTATAAAACAAACCACACTCTAACGACACGATAGAGCAGTCATGGTCCTTGGTATTTACTCAAATGAGCAAAAACATATCCATACAAAAACCTGCACACAAAACCACCATATGATCCAACAATTCCACTTCTAGGTTATGCCTCCCAAAACCGAAAGTACAGTCTAGAAGACATATATGTGTACCCAGATTCATAGCAGCATTATTCACAATAGCTAAAATGTGGAAGCAACCCAAGTGTCCATCAGTGGATGAATGGATTAACAAAATGAGGTATATATCCCATATTTTCTTTATCCACTCATCTATCAACGGGCACTTGGGTTGCTTTCATATCTTGGCTATTGTAAATAAATGGAAGCAACCCAAGTATCCACTGATAGATGAATATCCAAGATGTGGCATATATATATATACTACGGAATATAATCAACCATAAAAAGAATGAAATATTGCCATTTGCAACAATATGGATGGACCTAGAGAGTATAATGCTAAGTAAAATAAGTCAGTCAAAGAAAGACAAAATACCACATGATTTCACTCATATGTGGAATTTAAGAAACAAAGCAAATGGGGGCACCTGGGTGGCTCAGTGGGTTAAAGCCTCTGCCTTCGGCTCAGGTTGTGATCTCAGGGTCCTGGGATCCAGCCCCGTGTTGGGCTCTCTGCTCGGCGGGGAGCCTGCTTACCTCTCTCTTTCTCTACCTACTTGTGATCTCTCTCTGTGTGTCAAATAAATAAACAAAATCTTAAAAAAAAAAAAAAAGAAACAAAGCAAATGAAGAAAGAAAGAGACAAACAAAAGACTCTTAAAATACAGAAAACAAAATGGTGGCTGCCAGAGGGGAGGGAGTTGAGGAATATGGATGAAATAGATAAAGGGAATTAAAAGTATACTTACCTTGATACACTGAGAAATGTATAAGTAGAATTGTTGAATCATTATATTGTATACCTGAAATTAATATAACATCATATGTTATTTACACTTAAATTTTAAAAATGTAGTACATGCATACAATGGAATATTATTTATCCTTAAAAAGGAAGGAAATTCTGACATATGCTACAAAATGGATGGACCTTAAGGACACGTGTTAAGTAAAGTATGCCAGTTATAAAGGAACAGGTAATGTACAATTCCACTTAGAAGAATTTCTTAGAGTAATCAAACTCATAGAGATAGAAAGTAGACTGATGTCAGGGTCTTGGGGAAGAGGAATGGAATTTACTATTTAATGGATTTACTATTTACCATTTTACTAGTAAAATGGATTTACTATTTACTATTTAAATTTACTATTTTATCCCATTACTATTTAATGGGATTTACCATTTACTATAAATGGGATTTACTATTTACTATTTAATAGAGAGTTTCAGCTTGGCAAGGTGGAAATAGTTTTAAAGACTATTTAAAACTATGGGGACATCTGCACAATAATATGAATGTACTTAACACCACGGAACTGTACATTTAAAAATGGTTAAGATGGTAAATTTTATGTTATGTAGATTCTACCACAATAAAAACAAACAAATAAAACTTGTACACACACATATCGGCTTTATTCACAATTACCATAACCTGAAAGTGATCCAGATGGCCTGCAGTAGGTGAATGGATACACTGTAGAACACCCAGACAGTGGAATATTATTGAACATTAAAAAGAAATGAGCCATCAAGCCATGAAAAGACATGGAAGAAACTTCAATGCACATTACTAAGTGAAAAAGCCAATCTGAAAAGGCTATATAGAGTATGATTCCAAGCATATGACATTCTGGAAAAGCTATGGACTATGGAGGCAGTTAAAAAAAAAAAATTAGTGGCTGCTAAGGGTAAGGGATAAAGGAGAAAATGAATAGGTGGGACACAGAGGATTTTTAGAGCAGTATGATTATTCTGTGTGATACTGTAATAGTGAATACACGTCATACATTTGTTAAAACCTGTACAATGTACGATACCAAGAGTGAATCCTACTTTAACTGTGAACTTCAGGTGATAATGATATGTCAATGTTGCTTCATCAATTGTAACCAACGTGCCACTCCGGTGGGACATGCTGATCCCGGCGAGGCTGTGCATGGGGGAAGGAGGGGGTGCGTGGGAAATCTCTGTGCTTTGTGTTCGATTTTGCCATGAACCTAACATTGCTCTAAAATGAATGGTTTATTGAAAAAAAAAATGAGGAGACAAAGCAAATGCTCTATTTGTAATTGGAAAGTTATGAAATATATTATCCTGATTCTCTCAGACCTCTTTATAGCAATTCACAACATTTTTCACTCATTCCTCCTTGAAACTCTCTCCTACCTTGACCTTTGTACGTAAGACACCATCCTGGTTCTCTGCCTCCCGCTGTTCGGGCACCTTCTGCGCCTTTGTTCACTGATGATTCTGCCTTCTTTTGTAGCCCAGCTATAGGCATAGCCCTGAAACGCTCTCCTCAGCCACTCTTCTCTCCAAACCTCCTCCCTTGGGGAGCACACTGACATGATATCCAGTTCCAGTGACCGCGTGCCGGTGACCCCCCAGGTACCCCTGAGCTCTGAGCTATGGCCAGAAGCCGCCACCAGAGCCTGCCAGACGTTCCTCCAGGAATAGCTCCTCTCACCTCCACTTGCCACATCACAAGCTCCTTACCTTATCTTCAAAACCAGCATCTGTGCCTGCCGCAGAGAACATTATTCTGTCTCCCAGGCTGGGAGCTGCCTCTCACTAACTCCTTCCCTCCTGATCTCCACATCCAATTAGCCACCAACTTCTGTGGATCCTTCCATGAGTTCTTACTCTCCAACCCCACCGTCACCATGAGAAGACAGCCCTCTTTGCCCTCCGTCTGGCGTTTTGCCATTATCTCCCTTCACTCATGCTTTAATCTGCAGCCACATCTGTCTTTTTAAAAGTATCTGCACAGGTTCCCTCTGGGTCTGGACTCCTGTGTGTGGCCATCCCTGCACTGAGCTGCATTGTCCACAGAGACGTCCTCCCACGGCTGACCCCCTGAGACCCCATCACATAGCACTCATCTGTCATTTGCAGGAAACTGCCTTGAGTTTTTAGTTATCTTCTTACACATGTCTGCATGCCCTTACCTAGAGTTTAACTAGAATCAGCAGAACAGGTGTCTATGGGCGATCTGAAAACGTTAAAATGGTATTAGAAACTGTCTATGAAAGGTAGACTCACCAGCGACTTTTTTCTTCTTCATATTTTTACTTTAGTCTTTCCCTACTCATGTAAGTGTGGCCCCACCAGATTCATAAAAATGATAAAAATCTAAATTTTAGGATCGGAAAGCATAACATCCCCATGGCTGCTAAGTACAGCTCAGTTTTAACGATATCTCCTAAAGTTCTGGCGTAGCATGATTCTTAAACGCTTGTTCTTTGAGGACCGATCGGGGCGGAAAGTCTCATCCTCATCTCACTGCACATTCCAATTATCCAGCTCCCGCCCTCCCCAGATCACGAGGCCTCGTTTGGTTCAGACATCACGTTCCATCAGCAGCGGGCCCCCTGAAACCTCCCCCCGCCTCTAGGGTTCGGTTGTAAGGTGAGCCTTCCCTACAGTTTAGAGGAGTTGCCCATCCTTATTGGATGAAGTCCCTACTAGAATTTCAAAATGCTTTGCTGGGCTTCAGGAAATTTGCTAGATATCCAATTTCACACATTTCAGTCTGAGGCATTTGAAAACCTGGAAGACCCTGGCCCTTCCCTCCAAGAGGGAAGAGAAGTATGCAAACACTCCTAGTCCCAGTGCAGAGGATGCGATCAGCGAGGATGTGATCATCGACCTCAGCTAAACCTTCCCCAGCCCTGGGCACCCCCAGGGGTGCAATTATCCGTTAAAAGCATTTCTGTCACTTCCCTCCCTCCACCCAGCCCCGCGGGACTCTGTTAGTTGCACTTTTCTTTGAGTCCCCGGAAATTCATCGCTAAATGTGATTCTTTGATATTCAGATACATGAATAGCATCCCAAAGTTTGGCCAGAAGGAGATTTCTCTTGAAGGCATAACTGTAGCTCACTGACCCAGGGACTTGCCTTCTTGCCTTCTAATTTTCTTTTTCTTTCTTTCTTTCTTTCTTTCTTTCTTTCTTTCTTTCTTTCTTTCTTTCTTTCTTTTAAGACTTCTATTTATTTATTTGACAGAGAAAGAGATCACAAGTAGGCAGAGAGGCAGGCAGAGGGAGAGAGGGGGAAAGCTGAGCAGAGAGCCCAACGCGGGGCTCGATCCCAGGACCCTGAGATCATGACCTGAGCCAAAGGCAGAGGCTTTAACCCACTGAGCCACCCAGGTGCCCTGCCTTCTAATTTTTGAGTATCATATTCAACCCTGCTTTACCTGTGAACTCACGGGGCCTCCTCTTCAGAGTTGCAGCAGGTCGCCCAGCTTCGGCCTACCAGCATTTGGCTTTCTGGTTGATTCTGCTTGTGCCTTGATGGGACACGGGAAGCAGTCGGCAATGAACCCGTGCCCTCTGCCACAGTCCCACATTCTAGCCTGTTTTAAGTTCCCAGTTAGACCCTGGTCTCATCTTCAAAAGTGCGGCCTCCTAGGTCATCATTACCATATTCCTACCTGCTTAACGTATACACACACACCACACCCGTATCACACACACACTTCATGCTATTCCGTGGGAGAGTTAGAAAGACTGACCGCGAAAGGTTATCTGGATCTTTCCCCCGCCTTCATCGATCCCCTCATTCATTCACTCGTTCCCTCAGTCATTTATTCAGCCACTTGCTCATTCATTCCTTCGCTCATTCATTCATTTAGTCATCGAACAAACAGTATTTGTTCAACCTGGTTTTGGGCCCTGAGGATTCTAAAACAGTGAAACCAGACCTTTAATGTGGTAGACCTCCATTGCCCGGTTTTGTGTTTTGTTTGTTTGGACTGGGGAACAGTATGCACTCCCCCTTTTGCTGACGACGGCTGGTTAACTCTTCTTTTGGTGAGCCACTTGCCCCTCATTTACTGTCCACAGTATTTCAAGAGGGGCTGAGGACAGCCTCAGCCCCAGCCCATGAGTGGGATAGGCCTATGACCCAGTAGCTTCCACCAATCTGAGACACCCCGATTGATCAAGAACAGTGCTTCTTAAACATTTTGATCTCAAGACCCGTTGATTCTGATGGGGTCCTCAAAAATTATGGAGGATCCTAAGAGCTTTGGAATATGTGAACTGTATATTCATTGCATTTAACATTTAAACTAAGGGAGTTTTAAGACACCTATGTTTTGTACTGGCCCAATAGTCACATGCACAGAGTACCCATGGGGCAAGGATAGAGGCCACGTGTGGGCCCAACAGCATGGCCTCTTTCTTGCCAAGGCTGATGTGACTACTGCCACTGCTGAATGAAACCCTACAAAACAAATCAACTCGGGGCCCCAAGATGGTGCTTTCCCTCAAGGAGACCGACCACTACAGCCCCATGGTGGAAAAATGACTACCTGGGACCCCTTCCACCCTGGAGAAGATGTGACTCTTCTTGACAGAATCGACAATATTCTGATATGGGTTTGCCTTTCTCACTGGAACTCAACCAGCCCCGCTATCTGAAGGCTCTAGAGTGTTTGCTCCACACTCTCACAACCCACAGAATGTCGTGGCCCACATTACATCAAGAGCCCCACTTTGCGGCATGAGATCTGTCAGTGGGCATCTATCACAAGACCCACTGCTCTCCCACATAGGTCACAGGGAAGCTGCCGGGCTAACAGCAAGACAGAATTATCTGCTGAAGGTGCATCCGAGGAGCCTGTTAGGACATAACACCCTGCATGGAAGGGGTACATTCTGCAGAGCACAGTATATATGCTAAACCAGTGACCAGTATAATTCTTTGTCCCGAGGAGGAAAAATGCACGGGCCCAGGAACCAAGGTGTAGGAGCAGGATCGGCCCCACTTATCACCAGGTGGGAAAGTGTGTCTTCTCATCCCTGCATCTCCATGCTCTCTGGGTTATCAAGTTCTGGTTCTCAAAGGGGGATACACCTGCTGGAGGACCCAGCAAGAACGGCACTGAACTTTCAGCTACATCCGCCGTGTTATCGGACACGTTATGCCAAAGCAGGCGAGAAGAGGATCCCCATTGCATTCTCTGTGCAGTAGCGGCTTTGGAGGACGTTAGAATGCAGAGAGTGACTGAAGTCATGACCTTGGACAAGAAAAATCCAAGGAAACTGTAGGCAAGGTGATAGTCCATTTGTCCTCAAAGTCCATTGGAAAGGGGATGGCATCACCTTCCTCCTGGCAGTGGTCCCCTTCTTTGAGAGCTCAAATCCTGCTTGATGTCATATAATGATTTCTTCTCTGGTTCTAACTTATATAAAACACTTCGCATTCTGGATGATATCAACTCCTACTCAATCTCTTAGGATAAAATAATCTCCAATCCCTTTATTTTTAGCTCCGTAAGATCAAAATTTTATTTTGAGAAACATACCTAGATAAGTAAAAAATTAATTCCAGGAGGCTACTGCAGCCTTCCAGGAACCAGTGAGGTTCAAAAGGTCACGTGCAACATGCACTGTCTGGGAGACCTTTTTTTTTTTTTCCCAGTCAATGCTCTGGTCAACAACCAGCACAGATGGTCAGCTTTTCCCAGGGCCAGCCTTTGCAAAGTGATTGCATGATTTTATTATTTCAAACTTGGAAAAGAGCAAGGATTATGTATCCTCTTAAAAAACAAAACCAAGCATCTTAAGTAGGAAGCTAGCCCCCCACCTTTGCAAGGACCACGTGCCGTGTATCCATCTGAATGTCTATGAGGCGATGCGAGGGTAGCAGTGGCCCAAAGGCTGAACCAGAGGCCTGGATTCAAATCCCAGCATGCCCCCTAAGCGCGTGACTGGGACAGTAAGCCTTCTCCGTGTTAGCGGTAGCTCTTTGCAAAATGAAAGGATTAGGCTAAATGACAGTGGTGGTCTCTTGAAGTCAAGAAATTCTATGCAACGGCGTGTTGCCTTATGACTTCATGTTTCCATGCAGGCTTCCCACCCAAGAGTAAATCCCCAGGGCAGACACAAGGAACTGATTCCCCTTTTCCTACCCACATAGCACAGTATACATTTGTCTCCAACAGCGGTCCTCGAACGGTACTGGGCTTAATGGTCACCTGTCGAACTTGCTGGTGGCTTAGGGTTTTGTTGATTCTTCAGTCTTCTGTCCAGACATCTGGATGTGGGCTGAGAGGAGCCCCCGAAATTTGCATCTGTGACAAGTTTGCCCAGTGATTCTACTGCAGGTGGCCCATCTGCTGTGTCTGCGATCTACGCTTGGACACAGTACCTACACAGCAGGCACGGCTGAGTGACCCGTGATTCTGGTGCCTGTCATCTCCTCCATTCTAGGCCACAGCTGATTTTGTGGATTTTGCTTCCAGACTACTGCCTTTTAGAGATTTAGAAAACATATCCTTATGATGACTGTGTGGTGAGGATTAGTATTATTTGAATTGGGAGACAATTCTCATTTGTTCTGATTTGCTGTTCCAACTCCTGATATTATCAAGTACTAGGAAAACCAAATGAATTTTCAATAGCTAAATAATGTCATTTTCTTTCATCTTTCATTCTCTAAAACACCGACAAATCAGAGGAGTGTATTTTAAAGGACAGCTAGTATCTGTTCATTTTATTTCAAGTGACATTGCAGCGAAAAATTCAGTAATGTAAAATCATTTTATTTATCTGGTGTTTTCATAATGAAGTCACAAAACTCATTCCCTCCTCCCACCACCACCAAAAAAAAAATCATTCCCTTTTGACTTTAGGTGACTGGGGAATTGTTTTTGCTTGGGTTTTTCTTTTTTAAACTCAACCTTGGAGATACTGCTTCAGTGTAAAATTTTCTAGTGCCTCATTTGACTACTTTAAAAGTAGAGCATGCACAGTGGTGTTTAGATTTCCGTAGCATTAGAACATTCCGCCTGAAAATGCAATGACGTCATAGCAGGAGACAGAAAGGAGGGTTGAAAGCCTGCCTGAATAGGCATGACAGGTCGGCTTGTGGTGGGACACCAAGCCTGGCCTATCCCGGCAGCTTGGATGGGGCCTCTCCCTGTCAGTCTCCCTCCATTCTCCCACCACTCAGGACCCAGAGAAGCCTTTACTTACATAAATCTGCTTACACTTCTGTTCTGAGCTGAATTGTGTGGAATTCCTATGTGGAAGTCCTAACCCCCAGGTCCTCAGAATGTGACCAATATAGAGATAGTGTCTTTAAAGAGGTCATTCATTTAAAATGAGGGCATTCGGTGGGCTCTGAGCCCCGTAGGGCTGCTGGCCTCATGAGAAGACATGAGGTCACAGACATACTCAGAGGAAAGGCTCTGTGAGGACATAAGAAGACAGTCATCTTCACGTGAAGGAGAGAGGCCTCGGGAGAAACCATCCTTGCTGACACTTTGATCTCCTGTAGCCTTCAGAACTGTGAGAACATAAATTTCTGTTGTTTCAGCCCCTCAGTCTGTGGTATTCAATTACAGTAGCCTGAGCAAACTCACACAGCTTCTCTCTCTCCCTCTCCCTCCCTCTCCCCGCCATCATACACACATCCCCACCCCCCACTGCCACTCTTCTTTACAAACCTCCAAGGGCTCCCATTGCCCTTCGGACTAGGGCCCAAACCCTCAAGTCGGTCTCAGTCAGCCTATGGGGCCCGCAGGGCCTGCCAGGCCTCCACTCTGGCCCACACCCACCGTCTCTCCTCTCCAGCCGCAGTGGTCTTCCTGTGACAGATCCCTCACACCCGAGCACTTCTGAACAAGTTCTTCCTTCATTGGGAACACTCGTTCCCTGACTCCCTTCACCTGGTCATTTCCATCAGCCCTTTCGTAGCAGTGCAATCGTCGCTTCACAGACACGGTCACTACAGCAGACCCGGCTGTAAAGTCTCATGGACCCTAGGCATTTTCTTCATGCCATGTAGAGATGTTTTTATTATATATGCATTTACTTGATTCTTTCATTCATGTCCATCTCTCCACTTCATCATGAGCTCAAAGAGGGTGGCGACGTGTCTGTTTTGCTCCCTGTTGTATTCCCAGGGCCTCCTAGAGCTCAATGAATGACCACAGCTGACATGGTTTATAGCCACTGCTGGTCGTGGGGAAATGGCTGGGTCAGGGGGTACAGTGAACAGGGGAACTGAGTCACATTTCTAGGTGTAGGAGCCCAGTCAATGGCATGAAAGTGGATCCCACGAACGACTCACCTCTATTTGCAAGATGATATTCAACTACCAGAACTATAGCACTTCCGGACTCTGCTTCCTATCCTGATACAAACACTCACCACCCCAGAGGGCCCTCAGCTGGGCAGTGGGAGGCCCTGCATTCACCGTGCAAGGCACAGTCTCAGGCCTTGACGTTGACATTGTTTCCCATGACAAGGGTCCCAGAGTTCCACTTCCTTTGGCCACTTCCTTGCCTTCTGGCCACGCGTTCCCCCAGCCTTACCCCTTTCAACTATCCTCTCAGGAAGCAGCTCTTCTCTTGAACTTGTCATGACTCTCAAGCCTGGTGGAACATCATAATTATATGTACCCTTTTTTTTTTTTAAAGATTCCATTTTATTTATTTGACAGAGAAAGAGATTACAAGTAGGCAGAGAGGCAGGCAGAGAGAGGGGGAAGCAGGCTCCCTGCCGAGCAGAGAGCCCAATGTGGGGCTCGATCCCAGGACTCTGAGATCATGACCTGAGCCGAAGGCAGAGGCCTTAACCCACTGAGCCACCCAGACGCTCCGTATGTACCCTTTTTTAATAATGACATTCCTGGGCCCTGGGCCCAAAGACTGTGAGGTTCACCTGGAAAGAAAGCGGAGTCTGTCGCCACCCCTTCCTCAGTGATGAGTGCCCCCACCTTGGATGATCTCAGTATCACAGTAAATTTATTTGAGTGGCTAAACTAGCTTGCACATTTCCAAACAGTAGCTTTGGGATGACAGCAAATCTGACAAACACAGCGTAAGGTTCTGACGGCACAATAACTAACATTGGTGCCGTCCGGCCCAGCTGACAGATGCCTTCCCAGCCCGCTGCTCATCTGATTCCCCAGACCCCGTGAAGGCAGGAGAGAGGGCACAGCCACCATCTCCCACACGGGCAAGGAAACCCAGGTGAGTTTCCCAGTCAGGTTACACGTTCCAAATGACAACTGTGCCACAGCTCAAACTTGTAAGTACACAGAGCCCAGGGGCCTCACTGCTTGGCCTCCGCAGTCCTCCTCTCTGCCATTAAAACCACTCCCTAACGCTTTCTGAACTCCACATTGAAGCTGATGAGAAATCAACGTGGACTAATAGAAATGCATTTATTAATTATTTCTTGAATGTCTTCTGTGTGCTGGGCACTTCTCTTGGAGCTGGGTGACCACAGCAGTGACCAAAGCAGATCAGGTCCCCACTCACACCGAGAGCTTTCTGTAGGTGGATCCCTCCCCCGGCTGGCTGCCCTTTTCAGAGCAGACTTAAGGGAGGCCCACGTTCAAGGCAGTCATGCAATGGATTCCATAAACATCTCTTTCTGAAAAACATTTCTTTTTTTTTTTAAAGATTTTATTTATTTATTTGACAGAAAGAGAGATCACAAGCAGGCAGAGAGGCAGGCAGAGAGAGAGGGGGAAGCAGGCTCCCTGCTGAGCAGAGAGCCCAGTGCGGATGTGGGGCTCAATCCCAGGAACCTGAGATCATGACCTGAGTCGGAGGCAGAGGCTTTAACCCACTGAGCCACCCAGGCATCCCTGAAAAATATTTCTTTAAAAAGATTATCCTTAGGCTAAATACACAAAATACACATTACCATTAAAACCAAATAACCAGAAATTTAATAAAAGCATGGTTTTGCTACAGCCTTGTAACTCTAAAGGAAAAGTAATAGAAAATAGAAAAATCCAAGGGGGAGGATGCCTGGGTGGCTCAGTCAGTTAAGCATCTGCCTTCAGCCCAGGTCATGATGACAGAGTCCTGGGATTGAGTCCTGCTTTGGGCTCTCTGCTCAGTGGGGAGCCTACTTCCCCCTCTGCCTGCTGCTCCCCCTGCTTGTGCTGCTTGCTTTCTCTCACATGCAAATAAATAAAGAAAAAGAAAAAGAAAGAAAAGAAAAAGGAAGAAAGCCCAAAGGGGATTTTTTTTTTAATTTCTAGACCACCTGTCACCTGCGTGCCTTGTGCAAACCCCTTCACCCCTTCCTGACTCAGTCTCCTTCCCCGCACCTACCCCATCGTATTATTGGAAACAACAAGTTAGCTACATGGCCACACCCCCCGGGACAGTGTTTGGCACACTACAAGTCAATCTCTGAAACCCTTACCTCCACACAAATCGTCTCGAAGGCATTTCTCTTCCCTTGTTAATCCTAAATTTTATTTGAAATTTTATTTTATCTTCTCACGTACTCTTAGGTTACCTTTCTGCCTTCCCTGAGATTCGCCATCACTCCCAATTTAATATCCGCCATGAATTTAATTAAAATTCTGTTAGCGTCTACCTCTTCTAGACCTTTAATGAGGCTGTTAGATAAAACGTAATAAAGATCCCTTGAGCAGCCCAGCAGACATTGCTATTAATCATTGTTTACTTCTCCACAGCCTGTGTTCGTACTTCATGGACATTTCCCAACCCATTTGAATAAACTCACCTAATATGACTTTGTTTTTCTAAATGGTGTCAAGCACCGTTCAAAAGCCATGGGATTCGGTGCTGCCGAGGAGGGACCCTGCCCTCTCCCCTACCTGGGCAGGCACCCCTAGGGATGGGCACCGCTGTTCCCGCCTGATGCCGTCACCCATCCCTCAGCCCCTCCCACACACACAATGAAAATCTCTCATATTGTACTCTTCGACATTCTGTCCTTGAAGCCGAACAATCTCTTTTCAAATAACCCCCCAACTAAGCTGGAAAGGGTGAGACAGTAAGTACATATTGTTATTAATGTCTTCGAGTTACTTCTAAAACGAGGAAATTAACAAATAAAATACACCTCATTTTGAATGAATTCCAGTCTTTCGCTCTGGACTCACGAGGCCAGGCCATCGCGGCCAGGCTGAGAGCGTCATGCCGGTGTGCACAGGCTGTGTACAGAGGAAGAGAGGCAAGAAAAGGGAGGCACCCTGAGGAGAGGGTCACACTGAACACAATCTCATCTCCTTGGCTTTTTCAGCAGAGTTGACCGATCTAACTACGCTTTCCCCGCAGCTCCCCACCTCCAGCCCAAAATATCTGTCCCAACCCCAGCAGACAGATCGGCTCTGAGTTTATAAACACCTGTTCAACCCATCACTTCCTTTAGGGTCTGTGAAGTGTTTCTGTGTGGTTTAGAGGCACAATCCACGACTTGCAGGCAAATGATCTGGGTTCCAGCCCCAACTTCAGCACTTACCACCAATTTCCTCACCTTGAACATAAAAATAACAATTGCTACCTCAAAGAGCTGTGGTGAAGAGTCACAGAGATTCCATACCATGTTGTCAGGCTTCGCTTCAAAGCTCACTGCTGCTGGGGAGGAAAAAACTGATTATATCATCAAGGAGTTTTTCAGACAGCAAAAAGAACGAAATTTGGTGAGGCTGCCAATTTTTGTGCCTTTGGTAGTTTGAGTTTAAAGCACACTCTGGTCCCAAATAAGAGCTAGAAGGACCTGTGAAGCCTTCTGCCCCCAATTTCTTCCTCCAATCAGGAAGCCCCAACAGTGTTGCCACCCGAAGTGAGGTTCTTGGACCAGCAGCATCAGAATCACGTGGGAGCTTGTTAGAAATGCAGAGCTGTAAGCCCCACCCTCCATCTACCCTCCTCATCCAAGAATCCCAATTTTGACAAGATAAATTATACACATATTAAAGCTCAAGGGTCATTGTCTTAAATGATACCCTTCACAGGTGGGCTGAGAATTAATGAAACCATAGTCTGTGGGCACGTGTGTGGAGGGGATGGTGCCCAGGTCTTAGAGCATCCAAATGTCATAAAACTCCTTTCTACAAGCAACGAATTTTTAAGGGGGATATTTTAAAAAATGAAGAGATAGCTTGTACATTTATAAATGTTCACCTTCCTCACTTTGACCTTGAACCACGTCTCTTGATTCTCCCCTGACCTTCTGTTCTCTGGGTCACTTGATTTCTCCTGTTTGTTTCCTGGTTCCTACCCAGGGAATTGAGCCCCGCGATGCCAGGAAGGATTTACACACACACACACACACACACACACACACATACACACAATTTTCAACCCAGTTTCTGAAGATGTGAATGTTTGTTCAGCAGCCAGGACCTATAGGTAGAGGTAGGCTTATGGATCTGCGAGTCTTAAATCCAACCAAAACCAGGGAGCCGAGTACAATCTAGGTTCATCGTGGTTCCAGTTGTTACACTGCCTTCTGAAAGTTCAAGACTGGACTGCAGATGCCACTGTTCTTGGGTAGAACTTCTTTCACTAGAAGAAGATTCAGGAGACGTGACACTCTCCTCAATCCTCTGAGCCCTCTCGAGATGCCCAGTCATAGAATCCCATGTCCCTGAATCCCTCTAAATTACATATTGTCTCGGACTTCTTTTAAAAAAAACAGTATTTCTAAATAAATAAATAAATAAATAAACAGTATTTCAGAGCCATCACAAGTTTCCCAACTAGATCAAAGGTTTCTTAATGGGCAGGGATCATGTCTCGAACAACTCTGGGGAGGCACCAAAGCGACACTCAGAGCCACTAAGCAGCGCTATGACTTGGAGACCTGGACTGCTTGACCCTCTGTTTCCTCAACTGTGAAACAGAAATAATCATAGGGTTATCATGAGAACTAAAAAGTAAGAAAGGATTAACACATAGAAAGTACACAAGAAGCTGTGTTGTAATAAATTATTTTGTAGTGAAAAAAAAAGCTGTGTTGTAATAAATTATTTTGTAGTGAAAAAAAAAAAAAGAAAGACTACTGATCACTTGGCCATGGAAATCAGACGAGACCCGAGCCACCACATCCTTTTTCTCTCCTTGTATAGGGGAGCAAGAAGGTAGCAGAAAGGCGGCTCACACAACAAAGCACGGCTCCTGGTGTCCCCAGCATCCACCCGTGATTTTCTCTTTCTACATCTAACAATTTGTGTGTGGGTATGAGAAGCCTCAAAAACGACCACAGAAAGCTGGCTTAATACATCCCAAGTGACAAGTCCTCATTTTCCTGTCCTCTGAAATGCATGAAACTCTCCTGCCAAGTGTAGGTCCTCTCCTGCGTGAGAGGAGCATGCGAACATCGGGGCCGGGGGAACGCTGACGGAGGGTCCCCGATGCAGACGGTGAAGGGAAGGAGATCGGAGATAATTAGATGCTTCTGAAATACCTATGAGTCTTCTCAAAACCGGGAGGGAAACACGGACAGCCTGCCGCCGACAGACTGCATCTTGTTGCCTAGCACTGGCGCGCAGTGACTGGGAGCTGCTAGGCAACCCATCCTCCTGGGCTTGGTGATGCGGCAAACACTGGGCAGATGCCGCCCCTCCCAGTTTTCTCGTCTGGAAGATTCACACCTGATTAATGTTTCCTCTGGACTTGTTTCTGCTGGGACAGGGCGATGGCGACGTGCAGGATTGCCCGTGCTCCAGCGAGCCTGGCCACCCACCTCAAGAGCACCTCCGGGCAGGAAACAAATGACCCGGGACAAATGAAACTGCGGGAGATGGAAGCCTGAGCTCTGGCGTGTGGGGGGAGAATCGGAACCGTGCCTTGCAGAAATTATCACATTACCATCTGCAGCCAGGGCAGATTGGTCTGGTACTGATTGAAATGCCCGGAGCCAAATTGCAAAGTCACCCAAGTTTATTCTCCTCACTCTGAATTATTTGGGGCACGAGGAGGTGCTTTTTCCTAGCAGGGAGCTTCTCCCAGCTGCTCGCAGGGTTTGCGCTTTCTGGCAAATCTGCTCAGGTCCTATGGCAGAGCCCAATATAAATATCAATGATTGATACACTGCTTACTCCCTACTCTCCCCAGGAGTATTTAACTTATTAGGGTGCAGGTACCATGTCGCAAAAAAAGTAGAGAAAGCAATCTTTTGTCCTCCTTTCTTCCCTCCCTTCCTTTCCCTTTAATAACGAAAAATTGTAACAAAAACGTGATGACTTATTTAGCTGCGCTCCATACTAGCTCCCGCTCTCCGGAGACTTCTGATGATAAGATACAAACATTTTCAAACGAATATTGTTAATCATACACTATTACAAGTACTGTTCTAGTTTTCCTTGGTCTCAGGGTTATGAGAGCTTTCTAGATTAATGACATGATGGTTTTCTTTCTGAGCAGGGCATTGCTATTTCTTCCTTTCCATTTATTCGGTGTTTATAACTTTTCAAAGCATTTCCACATTTTTTTTTATCATGCTGTTCTATAAACCTCTATGCTCTGCTGCATGTAAGTTAATTATAATGCTTTTCATTTAGGAGAGAAAGAGGTTGAAGAAAACTGCAGAGCATAGTGGAAATGAATTTCAGTCCACAAACTCAGGTGCAAAGGAAATAACCACACTATTTAGGTCAGCGTAAGTCTAAATTGAGGTCTATCCCAATGGATTGGAAGATATTCAATATCAAAATTACTGCTCTAGAATCCAGGAGGCTTAAGAACCATCTGGAATATGGAGTGAAGGCCCTTTACCTCCCGTCTACAGTGGTTGCTGTGGTACTCTCAGACCCACGTTCCTGTGGTCCCTTGAAGTTCTTGTCTTCCATCCCACAGGCGAGGCCTGAAATCTTTGCCAAGTCCTGGAGCCCAGAGGCAAGGAGCCCGTACCAGCCACCCCTCCACCCTTTAATCATGGTCCCTTCCGATCCTAGAGGGAATCGCCTCTCCGTTGCTAACCCCAGGACTGCCCCCGCCCCCGCTGGACCCCACCCCCACCAATCTTGAGCTATATCATTGATGGCTTCGGTTTCCCCCAAATGCAGAAGCAACTGTTCTCACAGAACTGGGACAAGGGGCTTTCTCTCCACCCTGCCGAAGTTATGCTTTCGTCACACCACTAACACAGCTCTTACTGAGGCCACTTCACAAGCGGCCCAAAGCTCTGGTCGGTTCTGTGCATTTTTATGTATTCTCTCAGCAGCATCAAGCCTGACCAGTCCCCCCATGAACACTGCCTTGTCTGGGCTCTCGGGACACATCACCCCCGTTCTCTCCCACCTCGTGGCTCACCCTTGTTCATCCCCCTCTCTCTCAGCCTCCTACACCAAACCTCTAACGTCAGAGGGACCCCAGGTCTGTGACCTCCTCAGTCTATACTCTCCCCTACATTATCTCATCCAGTTCCACAGCCTGGAAGACCATCTACACTATTGACTCTCAGATGTGTGTTTCCAGCCCAGAGCTGTTCCATCAGATGAAGACTTATACATCAACTGCCTATTAATTTCTTGACTCGGATGTCCTATAGGCATCTCGAAATTAACATGACCAAACCTGCCACCTCACGCCCTTAAGGCTTCTGTCAATTCGATCAATCCAAAACCCTAGAGGTTATCTTTGAATCCTCACTTTTCCTCATGCTTAATAACTAATGCATTAATAAGTTCTTCAGTTGTACCTGTAAAGTTGATCCCGAATCCAGTCAATTCTCCCCATCTGCATTGGCACAACCCTAACCCGAGCCCCATTATCTCTCACCTAGATTTCTGCAACAGTGCCCCGTCTCCTGTGCCCGAGGCTGCCCTTCACACAGCAGCCGTATGACCTTTATAAACACAATCACATCCCTCCTCTGCTGAAAACCGTCTAGGGGTTTCCCATGATGGTTATCATAAAACGCAAACTCTCTGACTGTGACCTAGACCAGTGCCAGGTGTGGCTGACTTCCACCTCAGGCCAACGGTCCCCAAATCTTGCTGCTCATCAGAGTCACCACAGGTGCTGTGTGAAATACACTGCCCATGTGAATTACATGTCAACAAGAGTGTTTTTAAAGTGTACACCCCTACCCGGGACCCACTGAATCAAGATCAAGGGTGAAATCTCTGGTTCTAACAAGTCCCACACTGTCACACCTACGGTGTGTGAGAACCATTGCCTCGGGCGCAATGGGAGGATGGGAAGATGAAGGGAGCCGTGGGAGGTGGGAGGTTGCGCCCTGCTCTGGGAAGGGAAGAAGGGGTCCCAGCTCAGACGAATAGAACAGGGTGAAGACAATGCAGACACCGTTTTTCGACCAAAAGCCATGAGAACAATTTTTTTCTTTTCTACTAAACAGAGATCTTTCTCTTTCAATGGGAAATTTTTCTTTAAGCAAGTTTGCTTGATTGTGGTAAAATGGATGTGATGTCAATTCACCATTTTAACCATTTTTTCGATGTTTCGATGGCACTACACACATTCACACTGTTGTGCGATCATCACTAATGTCCATTCCCGGAACTTTTCCAACATCCCAAACTGAAACACTGTACCTATTAAACAATAACTCCCCATTCCCCACTCCCCCCAGGCCCTGGTAACATCTCTTCGCCTCTCTAGCTCTCTGAATTTGACTACTCTAAGTGCCTCCTGGAGTGGAATCCTACAATGTTTATCCTTCTGTGTCTGGCTTCTTTCACTTAGCATAATGTTTTCAAGGTTTATTTGTGCTGTCGCACACATCAGATTTTCCTTCCTTTCTAAGACTGAAAAAGAGTCCATTGCATGTATGTGCCACATTTTGTTTACCCATTCCTCTGTTGATGGACGTTTGGGTTGTTTCCACCTTTTTCTGTATGAATAATGCTGCTATGAACATTTGTGTACAAATATGTTCAAGTCCCTGCTTTCAGTTCTTTTGAGTGTATACCCAGAAGTGAAAATGCTGAATCATATGATGACTCTGCTTTAATTTTCAGCAATACCCACACTGCTTTCCTTAGCAACAGTACCATTTTAAAGTCTCACCAGCAATGCTTGAGGGCTCCAGTTTCTCCCCATTCTCATCAGCACTTGTTATTTTTCTGGTTTTTTGATAGCAGTCATCTTAATGGTGTGAAGTAGCATCTCATTGTGGTTTTAATTTGCATTTCCCTAATGGTTAGTAATGTTGAGCATCTTCTCATCCTATTGTTGGCTATTTGTATAATGTCTTTGGACATCTGTCTATTCAGGCCCTTTGCCCATAAGGTAACCGAAATTCGCCCCCAGGGGCAGAGAAGGAGGTCCAATCTTCCTTGAAGCTGGATACCTGAACAACATCAAGTTTCTATCAGTAAGAAGTGGGGAAAAGTTTTTGGTAGACAACTTATGATGGGTGTCCCAGGGAGCAGACTTATAAGCAGGTAAATTATAAAATGGTGTGATAGTACTATAATTGAGATTTTAAATGTGCTCTTAGAGCCCGTGGAAAGAACTGAGTAACTGCCTTGAAATGTTGATGAAAGCTTTACAGAAGAAGTGATACTGGAGGAGGGTTTTGAAGGATGAATAGGAGCTTTCCTACAGATACTGGAGTGAAGGATAATCCAAGTCAAAAGAATAGCACACGCAAACACAAAATGTTTGGAATATATTTCTGTATTTCAGCTCTGTGAATTCCCCCCTCCCACCAAGGTCACAGTATCATCAGCAGCAGCCCAACATGGCTGGAGCCCGGGATGTTTGGGAGAGGGGGATATGCCAGGAGATGTGACCAGAGAGGAGGACACAGTTGGGAGTTATGCTGGGACATTCTTCAGAGAAACCAGTCCCACAGGATCCATTTCTTTAGTCCCACAAGATCCACTCGCCCTCTCTTACTTACTTCGTTAGCATTTCCCAAGTATGTTAACTCAGATCAAGTCACTTAAACCCTCTGTCCTTGGTGTTTTAATCAAGAGAGATGACAAAAGGCGAAGAGGAGACATAAAAACACTGAAATTGACTCTTGGATGTGATGAACCAGGATAGAGAGTGGAAAACACATTGTCAAAGACAGTACTTTTGAGTCTCAGCTTTTTCTCTTTGGTCCCAGGAGGGAACAGGTAGTTGGGAGGATTCATAAGATAAGGAAACTTGATGTGAAATTAATTATTTCTCTTTTCAAATATTATGTTGAATTGGGTGGGAAGGTGAGAGGAATGGGGCCTTTCATACCCTTTAACAATGTCCTGAGTGCTTAAATTAAGTCTCTGTTACTCCAGAAATTAGCTATTCCTTAAAATGATCTGCCTTTCTCAAAGCTGGGTCAATTAGAAAGATACCAGTTTAAGAAATGTTTAAAATGATTTAGAACTGATTGTTACTGAAACTGGTTAATCTAACAGACCAGAGATTGTCAAATTCTGCCACCAAGGAATATGAGTATCTTCCCATGTCCCTAAATCAAAGGCCAGATATTCCTGATTCACTGGGATTCATGGAAAGAATACATGTTAATCTGTCACTTTCTGGGAGACCAGAGTTAGTCAGCTACTCTGGATCATGTGACCCTACTCAAGTATAAGGTTCACCGAGGAAAGACATTCCTCCTATAGGAATAAAGAGGGTTCCTAGATCAAGGGCACACTCAAAGCTTATCTGTCCTACTAGAATCTCTAAACAAGATCTTAGGGTCTATTTATAAAAACAGTAAAGTGAACACCTCAGTGAGATTGTCTCTTTTTTATTTCTAAATACCCTGTATACTGAACACGTTGCTTGACACATAGCAGGTGCTTGATACTATTTATTGAATGGATAACACGTGAATGAATGAATGAATGAATGAATGAAAAAATATGATCTCCCATTTTGTTTTATTATTAGTTTTTAATCCCTCATTTTAAATATGTACTTAGGAGATGGATTGTGTGGGATACTAGAGGCTTTTCTCACTTGAAAACATCATGTTAATTTGGTTTTTGAAGCAATTATTCAAGCTGAAATTGAGATTAAAAATGAGAACACATGAACTCACATTGGAACTTGGAAACTGGATCCGATATTATGCTACAGGGACAATTCCTTCCTTGTTCCAATGCCTTATTTCTGGATTTTATTATGCTTCCTACATTTCTGGCATTCACAGGATTGCCAAGGATTCCCAGCAAGGCATCCAGAATGCATGAGGTCCTTCAGTCCAGCTCAGGACTCAGTTCTCAGCACCCTCCAGGAGGTACACACTGTTCTCACTGCCTTGCATTACAATGTTTATCTTTCGTAGTGTTTAAAAAACCACAGAGCTTGTCTTAGCAATCTGAAAAGTTCCGCAGAAGCAAAACCTGTGTTCTGCTAATTTTGAGTTCACTATGCAAATGTGTGCTAACATCAGCCAGAGCAAATAGTAGATACTCAATAAACCTATGTGAAATGGCTAGTAGTGTCTCAAATATTTCGGGCAAATTCTTACTTATCAAAGAACATTAATGTACTTGATGACATTTGAGTTTTAGATTAATGAGATACACAAGGTTGATACTCCATTTTATAAATGAAGAAACAGAAACACAGAAAAGAGAAATAATTTTTCCAGAACAATAAAAACAGGAGAACCAATGAATTTGAATTTCAGATAAACGAAATAATCTTTAGTATCAATTTGGGACCATGCTCCATTGCCAAAATGCATGGGGCTTAATAATGCTAAAAAAGTATTGTTATATTTACTAGAAATTCAAATTTGACTGAGTGTCTTGTATTTTCTCTGGCATCCCTAGCCCAATATTATCTGTTAGTGGCAAGGCAAGGGGCAATTATCTCATCACGATTGAATGGTTGAAACGTCTACTTTATAGTCTATATGTAAGCCAAACACAAAGTGATGGAAATCAGGAGATGCCTCAGTTGAAATGGTAACAATATGGGCCATGAAATTTTGTCACAATTTCCAAGCTCTTTAGGAATAAAGCAATTCAGCCCAAAGTAGCTATGATATTTTATGAGACATTTTAAATGCAGTGAGAGTTTTAGCTTGTGCCTAAGATAAAATGTAGGCAACTAGCAAACTTGTGGGGCAAACCCCAAAAGAATTCTGTTGCAAGACTTAAGAGCCCCAGGCAGAGAGATGACAAGTTTCTAGCATGTACCTACTCTGGTGATGCAGAGATGAACCAGAGAGTTCAGTGTCTGCCTTTGCTTCCCAGAGCAGAGAGCCTAACCCCATAGAAAATTCCCCTTAAGGGACCAACAGGCCAAAAACATCCCCCCTGGCCAGGTAATCACACCTTAGAAGCAGAGGAAAGCAGCTACTTAGAGTACAACAGTTCATATCCCACAGACGACCCCACCTCTGTCTTCCCAGGGTCGCATTCCAGAGAGAGAGAGGGCTGCAAGGAACCTGAAAGAGTGTTTCCCTACAGCCTCTATAAAACATGAGAGAGCGCAAGTAGTCCCATTTTCCACTAAGACTTAATGTATAATGTAGAGCGGAAGCTCCTCGCTAATGCACACACATCTACATCAGCCCCGGACATAGAAGAGAAGGAAGAGGTGGCCAATTTCCGGGAAGGCTCATTCAGGAATTCTTATAAGAAACCCCCAGAAAGGGACTTGGTGGTGGTTCAGTGGGTTAAAGCCTCTTCTTTCTGCTCAGGTCATGATCTCAGAGTCCTGAGATGAAGTCCTGTATTGGGCTCTCTGCTCAGCGGGGAGCCTGCTTACCCCCCACGCCCCACCTGCCTCTCTGCCTACTTGTGATCTCTCTCTCTCTCTGTCAAATAAATAAATAAAAATCTTAAAGAAAGGAAAAGAAAACAAAAGGAAAGGAAAGAAAGAAGAAAGAAAGAGGAAAAAAAAAAAGAAAGGGAAGGGAAGGAAGGGAAGGGAAGGGAAGGACCAGAAAGACTCAAATACACCTTGGGAAGAGTTTGCTAGGGTGGGAGGTGTTCCCTCAGTAGGTGAGGGTAAGAGACAATGGAATGTTGATGGGACCCTGAGAGTGCCACTGGCTGATGAGTCCTCCAAGTCTGAAGCTACACAAGCTAATTACACTGACTTGTCTACTGCTGGATTCTGGAACATCACCAGTTTCAACTATGACAATACCTGGGCTTCTTTATTAATGTCATCTTCCTGAATTCACCTCCGCATAGTTTAAAATTAGTTAAATAGTTTAATGTTTTAAAACATTTTTCATCATTCTAAAACATGTAATTTTTACTCTCTTTTTAAATATGTTGGCAGGCACATTAAAGGACAGGATGAAATATTAAAATTTCCCAAGGTAAGACAACCTCCCAGCTCATGAGAACTACATTGCAATAAGCCCTTTAAAGAAAATTATAATGAGAGGGCCTTGGGAATTAAATGTAACCGATCTTATCCTAGGGTTCATCTAATGAGACACTTAGGACTTCACGTTTTCTTTTGCCACTGGCACATCTGCTGGTGATTAAAATGCTTTTTGAACAGAAGAACAGGTGCGATAGTTAAGACTTTTCTCAGGAACAAACTAAAAAAAAATTGGTGAAGCAGAATTGACTTGCTAGCGTTTTCGGGGTGAAAAAAATTTATAACAAGACAAGATTTTATTAATTCACCCTAAATTTACATACTATGCAAAAATAAAAACTCGTTTTTCTCATCTGTAATTGAGGCTAATACCTAGATTTGCTAGTCATGGCAACACAGCATCCAGTCATTTTTTTTTGTTTATTTATTTCATTTCATTCTAGTCCTTTCTATAAATGTCTCCAAGCATTTTTGCTGTTAGGTTTTTCCCTAGATCGCCTTACACTCAGGTATAAAACAGTCAAAGTCCCAGAAAAATCTACTTTTCCATACTAACACAATTTTTTGTTAATTTTATCTATTACTAAAAAGTGCCTCAACTGAGTTTCCAAATTTTACTCACTCACCCACTCTCCAATTTTCCTTGTCTTTTGGAAGCCATAACTCATGCACATTTGTACTTCAGATTTGTCCTACCTTCTGGAACTCTCCTCTCTCCATTCTCCAACAGCCACAACCTCTCAGGAACTCTTCCGCCTTTCCACACATACGATGTCACGCCTCTGCCCCTCCCCATCATCCAATTACCTCTTTGGACGGTCCTATGGCAAATGCCTCAGTAAGTTCACTTTAACAGAAGTCAACCATTTTCTTCTGCAACCAAAATATATATTAAAAAAAAAAATCAATAGTGTTTCACAAAAAAAACCCCAAAGGAGTATTAGAATACAAATGTGGATCCATGTACTGATGCAAGTTTCCTTTTTTTTTTTTTTTTAAGATTTTACTTATTTATTTTTCAGAAAGAGAGAGCAAGAAAGTGAGCACAAACAGGGGGAGTGGCAGGCAGAGGGAGAAGCCCATTCCCTGCTGAGCAAGGAGCCAGCTATGGGACTTGATCCCAAGACCTTGGGATCATGACCTGAGCCTAAGGCAAACACTTAATTGTCTGAGCCACTCAGGCTTCCCTAATGCAAAGTTCCTGTTGTAACTTGAAGTAAATTGTGATAAGTGAAAGATGCGTCTTGTAATCCCTAGAGCAAGCATCAAAAATTAATGCAAAGATATAGACCTAAAAAGTCAAGAGAGGAATTAAAATGGCTCTAAAAACCTTTCACTGACAAAAAAGACAGAAAAGGAAGAACAGGGGAACCAAAAACAGTGCAAGTAAAAATAAATAACAGAATGGAAGACCTACATCCAATTGTATAATTAATTACATTGAATGTAATGGCTAAACACTGGTCAAAAGGTAGAGCTTTTCAGATGACGTAAAGAGCAATACCTAGCAATATATAAGTATTTTATAAGCATTTAACATATACTGTCATATAAGTATTTAACATACAAATACAAAATAATTTGAAAGTAAAATGATGGAAAAGACCTACCATGCAGTGAGCATAAGAAAGATGGAGAGACACTATTAATATGAGACAAGATAGACTTTAAGACAAGGGAACTTCCAGAGACAGGAAAAAGTTAAGATAGAACAGTCATAAATGTATAACACCTAATAAAAGAGCTCCATAATACATAAAGCAAAAGTTGCTTAAAACTGAAATTGAGAACAATTAGAACCAAGACTTTCATATTCCTCTCTCAATAACTTGATAGAACAGGTAGATACAAAATCAGTAACAATATAGAAAGCTTGAACAAAACTACCAATCACGTTGATCAAATTGAGATTTACTGATGCTCCTCTCAACAATAGCAGAACTTTCAAGGGCACATGGAACATTCACTAGGACAGACCATTGATGCCAGGCCAAAAAATACTCTCAGTAAATGTGAAAGGATTGAGTTCATACAGCATGTGTTTTCTGACCCATGACAGAGTACAATTAGAGCTCAATAACAGAAATATATCTGGATTATACCCAAATGTGTATAAATTGAGCAATATATTTCTGAATAACACATAGATCGGAGAGATAAAACACACAAAATTAGAAAATATTCTAATCTAACTGAAAATGAAAACAAAAGATATCAAAGCTTGGGGCATTTAGCTAAGGGGATGCCTATAGGAAAATTTAGTTTCAAACGCTTACAACAGAAATGAAGGAAGGCCTAAAATCAATAATCTAACTTTCCCCTTTAAGAAGATAGAAAAAGAACAAGTTAAGCCCACAATAAGTAGAAGAAAGGAAGTAAATACCAGAAATAAAAATAAAAAGTAAGTAATAGAGAAAATTAATGAAACTAAATGCAGTTTTTTGCAAAGATCAAAAAAAAAATTGATACACACCTGAGTACATTGATCAAGACTGTCATGTCTCTCTTGATCAGATGGGGGACCCCAGATGTGGAACAACAAGTGGGTGGAAGCCACTGGCTCTGGCAATGAAAGAATTCACCTGAGGCAGAACAAAGGAGATAGAAGTTTATTAAAGATGTCACAAGGGAGCTGTGGGAAGGACAGCAGAGGAGAGGCTGACTGCCAGGAGGCAGTGGGTGGGAGCTGTATTTAAAGGGGGACAGTGAGGAAGTATGGGGATGTATGGAATTCTCCCTTTTTTGGTAACTGTGCCTGGTTGGAAGTAGCTCATTGGTTAGATGAAAAGAAAAGATAATACCAAGTACTGCTGAGGAGTAAAAGCAACTATAAATCTCATGCATTGTTAGTGGAAATATAAAATGGTACAGCTGTTTTAGAAGGCAAATGGTACTTTCTTATCAAAGTAAATATACCATATGACCTATCAATTCCAGTCCTGAATATTTACCCAAGAGAAATTAAAGCATATGTACCCATATGGGATATGAGTGTTCATAGCAGCATGATATAGCCCCAAATTGGAAATACCCCAACTATCCATCAACCCGTACATGGAATTCTATTCAGCAAAAGATAAGAACTAATATATACACAATATGGATAAATCTCAAAAACATTATGCAAAGAGAAATAAGCAAGTCCAAAAGATTATAGTAGATGATTCTATTTTCATGTAATTCTAGAAAAGGCAAAAATGTTAATGACAAGAAGTAAATCAGTGATAGTCTGAGGCCAGGGATGGAGGAGTCAGGGATTGATTCCAAAGAAGCACAAAGTTTTGGGAACGGTAATAGAAATGTTCTAGATCTTGGTTGTGGTGGTGATTACATGGATAAATAGTTGCCAGGACTCCCGGAACCATACGCTTAAAATGAATGAATTTTATTAGGTATAAATTAAACCTCAAAAAACCAATGTTATATATAATACACACCTATTCACATTTTATATGTGTGTGTGTGTGTGTATACACAAACATGAACCCAGTTTCCTAATAATAGTGGTTATCATTTATTGAATGTATGTTCTGTGATGAATACTTTATATGCATTATCTGTAACCTTACAACCTTGCACGGTAGGAATTAAACCTGCTGTCTTTGTGTGTTCAGGCTGCTATATCGAGGCACCACAGATTGGATGGCTTAAACAACAAACACATATTTCTCACAGTTCTGGAAGCTGGGAAGTCCAAGATCAAGAACCCATCAGACCTGGTCCCTGGTGAGGACCCGCTTCCTGGCTCACAGATAGCAATCCTCTCACTATGTCCTCAGATCAGGGAAGCGGAAGGGGAGCTCTCTGCAGTCTCTTTTCTAAGGGCACTAATCCCATTTGTGAGGGCCTGCCCCTCATGACCTAAACATCTTCTAAACGTCTCACCTCCAAATATTATCCCACTGCGGAGTAGGGTTTCAACATACAAATGTGGGGCGGGGGGGAGCTACAAGCATTCACTCCGTAGCACCTACTTTCCAGATAAAAAAAAATCAACTGAGCCGTAGACAAGTTCAGTGGCTTCTGCAGGGTCACATACCTAGTAAACGGCTGAGCCAGTTTCAGATGCAGGCTGGTCTGTCTGACTCTAAAGCCCCAATTCCACTAGTCAGACCACTATCTGTCCTGATTTAGGGGAAGTCAGAGGTGGCAACAGGGCCGTCACTGGGTAGCTGCAGGCTGGGAGTCCAAGGACATATCCTGAATGCAATCAGAACATGAAAGAGTCCTCATCGGCCAGCCCAACTCCTTGAAGCCCACGGTCTTTGTGATTGAGACCCCAGAGAGTATTGCTATTCCTTTGGGCAGTACATCTGGAATGCATGTGCTTAATCCTCCATTTATATACTGTCCACATTCCGCAGCCTAGGTATCGTCTGTCGTAGAGAAGTTGACAGGAGGAGAATTATGATGCCGGCATCTTCAAAGGTCCCTGAATTCTTCATGGGAGATAACGGACTGTAGCTTTGACGCAGGAACCAGGACTAGAGTTCCGGCACCAAACACCTAAAGAACCTCTTCCCTGAAAGCCAGGGGCACCATGGCTCTCACTGTGATTCTCCATCTAGCACAGTTTTTGGTGCATGGCAAAAGGGATTCACATTCTGGAACTGAAGTTAGGGAATGGAAAACGCCCATAATCATAGCGACCACTTTAGGAGTATTTACTGTGTGGTTCACATTTCACCTTCCCTCATCTCATTGGTTCATCACAAACAATCAGTGAAGTCTCACAGATGAACAGAGGCTCAGAGAGGGTACATTTCCTCAGGTATCCGGGCTTTTCCACATGGCCAAGTGCTTTATGGGAAATAGGCCCCAGGCCGAACCCTATGGAGCATCAGCATGATTAGCGTAAGTCAATGCTGGTAGCTCCTTTCCTCTCCCAGTATGTGCCTTGGGCAAGGGCGCTTCTGTCAATGGGACACAACAGGAAGTCAATTGAAGGGCTTCTGGAAAAGGGTTTTCTTGTTAACACAATCAGAACTTTATTTTATATACATGTTTTTTTCATTTAAATTTTATTTTTTTAAGATTATTTATTTATTTGAGACAGAGAGAGAGGAGAGAACACGAGTTGGGGGGAGAGGGACAGAAGGAGAGGGGAGAATCAGGGTCTCTGCTAAGCAGGGAGCATGGCATGGGGCTCGATCCCAGGACCCTGGGATCATGACCTGAGCTGAAGGCAGACACTTAACTGATTGAGCCACCCAGGTGTCCCTAATTTAAATTTTAGTTAGGGAACAAACAGTGCAATATCATTTTCTGAGGTCAAATTCAGTGACTCGTCACTTACATACAACACCCGTGCTCATCACAAATGGCTTCCTTAATACCCATCACGCATCTAGCACCCCCCCACACCTCCCTCTATCAACCCTTAGGTTGTTCTCTATCTTCAAGAGTCTCTATGGTTTGGTTCCTGCTCTCCTTTTTTCCTTTTACCTTTTCCCATATGTTCATCTGTTTTCTTTCTTAAATACCATATATGAGCGAGATCATATGATAATTGTCTTTCTCTGCCTGACTTATTTCACTTAGCATAACACACTCTAGCTCCATCTGCATCACTGTAAATGGCAAGATTTCATTTTTTTTTTTCTTGGAGAGAGAGTGCGTGCTCCCGTGACCAGGGAGGGGGAGGGGCAAAGGGAGAAGGAGAGAGAGAACTTAAGCAGGCTCCACACATGCCCAGTCTGGAGCCCAACAGGAGCTCGATCTCGCAATCTTGAGATCGTGACCCGAGCTTAAGGCTCATGCTTAACTGAGCTGCCCAGGAGCCCTTACCTGTTGTTTCTTGTGTTGCTAATTTTAGCCATTCTGACAGGTGTGAAGTGGTATCTTATCCTGGTTTTGATTTGTATTTCCCGATGATGCGTGATGCTGAGCATCTTTTCACATGTCTGTTAGTGGTCTGGATGTCTTCTTTGGAAAAGCCATGCAATCAGAACTTGAGGACAAACACTTTTCCTTCCACCAGACATTGTTGCATCTCCATTCCCTGTGTGGATCCACGGCAGCCATCTTGGGAAACTGAAGAGGGCAGAGCAGTGCAGAAGGATGGAAAGAAAACTGTGGGATCCTGATAATGAGTAACTGAGTAACCAGCCCTGAAACTAGCCATATTATCTAAGAGCAGCAAATCTACGTTTTTCTGTTACTTGCAGCCAAAAGCACTGTATCTGTTTTCATTCTTTATCTGTCTTTTGAGAAGCACCTATTACAATCCTGCTTTGGACAGTCTGGCCTGGCTTTGTTCATTTGTTGAACCCACCTGGGCTGCACAGGGATTCCGCACTAATGGTTTGTGTTGTAATGGACACAGTTTTTACTTTTCCTGGTCTCTCTAACATTCTGGAGTGCTGGCCAAACTGCTTAGGGAAAGGAATCAAATGCTGTGAACCTAAGCCAGCCCTTTGCTTGTAATTTCCTTCCTTCTCTCCACTTCAAGTTTTGGGGTACTCCCTCCACATGCCCATTCCCACAACCCACAGTCCACCTCCTATTGCTTTCAGCAATTATCAACTAATCCCTGTTTGGGTACTAACTGATCAGTAATACCAGGTGTTACATTTCCCAGAGATTCTTTTTTTTATTTTAAAAGTTCAAAACACAGGGGCACTTGGCTAGCTCAGTCAGAAGAGCATGCTACTCTTTATCTCACGGTTGTGAGTTCAAGCCCCACCTTGGGTGTAGAGACTATTTAAAAATAAAATTTTTTTTAAAGATTTTATTTATTTCTTTATTAGGAAAGAGAGAGAGTGAGAGAGAGCATGAGAGGGGAGAAGGTCAGAGGGAGAAGCAGACTTCCTATGGAGCTGGGAGCCCGATGTGGGACTTGATCCCAGGACTCCGGGATCATAACCTGAGCCGAAGGCAGTTGCTTAACCAACTGAGCCACCCAGGCGCCCTAAAAATAAAATGTTTTAAAGAAAGGTAATATCCAAAATTAGGGGTAAGGGGGGTTGTCTGAATACAAAAGAACCAAGCCATTCCAATTGGGGGTCCCCTCTGACTCCCTAAGGCTCAACCAAGGAAAACTTCCACACAGATCAAACTCCCAATGCCTTGCTCTCCTCTTCCATTTCTAAAGGGCTCTGGGTAAGCCCCCGTTGTTATTCCAGCTTTATTTTGCTTTCTTCTGATCCAGCTACTTTCTTGGTGCTGACAGCCCTGCCCCATGAGAGTAGCATTTTTTTCAGTTTGGAACTCACACTGGACCTTGATTTCCTTCTTCATCCAGACTCACACCTTATTCACTTCTACCAGCATCCACTCTCTCCTGCCTTCCACAGTCCTGATAAAAAATAATAATAATAAAAAATAACAGACCCTTAAAGGTAGCCTCTAGGTTCACTCCACAATGAAATTGGGCAAAATCTCCTAAGACCTCCTTCTCTAGGACCAGCTTTGTTTGAATTATACCAGGTCACAGGGGACTGTCGCTCCAGGCTGACTCTAGATAGCCTGGCTCTCTTAGCCTCCAAAAAAAAAAAAAAAAAGATCTCAGCTGGTACGATTTGTCTCACCTTGATTTTGTTTTCATGGCTCAGCCCCAAAGGCACCAGTATTTCCGGTTTAGCTAAATGCAGCCAGTAGAATTTTTCAGTGCTGCTTTGCCTACTATTGAAGAGACCCACCCGGTTGCACACAGAGCCCCTGGCCGTGGCCCCGTCCCTGGCCATGCTCCACCATCACTCTGTTTAATGTCCTTTATACAGCAGGTCACTGTGGCAGAGCCTTCTCCGAAGCAACAGAAATCTGCCCTGATTTGACAAAGTAAAGATTCCCAGCTAAAAGACTACATTGCTGGGGCATCCTAGCCCATACATCCATATCACCAAGTTCTGCCCTATGGTAGCTTGGGTTCTCAAGAAAGCAGAGCCTGAGATGAAAGTGTATGTGCCACTAATTTTTTAGGAAGTGCACCCCTAGGGAAGTAGGGGTAAGGGAACGGGGACATAAGGTAGGGAAGGAGAGAGAACCATTATGAAGATGTGTTAGGAAGCTGGATGTTGCTAAGCAACAAACACAGCTGATGGCTCAGTTTCACGGGGCCTATTCCCATCCCTCAGGTCAGGTGGAACCCCGCTCCTCGGTGGCCGTGGGGATCCTTGCAAGGAGAGCTACAGTGCGTTAGGTGGGTGGCAAGGTTAGGCTGGGACAGGTCTATGCAGAGTTGATCCGGAAGCTGAGGGCCACAGAGATAGGCGAGACCAGGAGTTTCTAGAACATGGTCAGTTCTGAGTGTAACTTTTGGAAAGGTTTCTTGAAAGATACCCAGACCCTCTTCCTCCGGCCTCCTCCCTGGAATGGAGACACAATGGCTGCTGAGACTCCTTCCATCTTGCACCATGAGGCAAGCGTGAAGGTGAAAGTCACATACCAAAGATGGACAAGCACAAAGTCACAAGGATCCCGGGCCCTTGGCGATGCACAGAGCTGGTGTGCGCGTGTCACTCCACATTCCACATTCGTCGGCCTCCCATGACAGAGGGAAATAACCCAATTTGCTTAAGTCTCTGCTGTCAGGTCTCTGTGACTGGCCGCCAAATGCAATTCCTCAATGATACAATCACTGTCTGAAAGCATCTTGTTATTTGTTTCCTATGGACAAATAAAATGATACAAGTCCTCCAAGAAAGGCAAATAGGAAATCAGAAACATGAGCTTCTATTTAAGAAGAGAGCTTTAATTAAAGGGAAACCATGAAGCAAATCACTTGGGCTTAAAGGGCTTTTGTTTATTCTGGATGCTGTGCTCTAACATGCCTTGCTCTGTGCTGATAAAGAAGCTGAATTTATGGCCTAGTGAACTAAACAATTAAAAAAAACTATTTGCTAACTAATCAGACTGAGGCAAGGTCTCAAGGAATATAAATTGGACTTTTCCCTGTTTTCCTTCACAAATCACAGATTTCTTCTGTGCTATCTAATGCAAAGAGATAAGGGCCTGCTTATAAAATTATCCTACTATCAAGCTTATCTTTACCCAATTAAAATGTATGCTTTCTGTGTTCGTGAAGGGTAAGGTTTCTGAAACTTGTTTAATAACGGGAAGTCACGAAGCATGGCTAATGTAGGTTTGGGGATAATGTATGAATTTAACTTAATGTTAATTGTTTCTGATATAACTAGCTTAAATATAACTAGCTTAAAATGAACTCACCAATTTTCTTTTCCATTTCTTGCCTTAAATTGAGTCACTGATTTTCTACTCACTACACAAATTCTTGTTGAACTTTCGCTGTTGGGAGGTGACTATTACTATCTGAATGCCGCTGCAGTTACTTTAACAAGCTGGTCCCAGATAGAATTGTCCCAGAAAGATTCGAAACCTAGTTCAGTGGGATATTCGATCCTTGGATCCTTCGGTGCTGCTGGAGCCTCCCCCTGCAGGAGCCCGCAGCCCTCGCCGCTCCCCATGCCCTTGCGGCTGTCTCCATCCAGCTACCATATGTGTTTCCCTCTGGGGCACCCCAGTTCTCCATGCTCAGGGCAGTTTCCAAGGATCAACTGATGTTCCCAAGAAGAGTGACCCCTATTTGCCATCCCAGATACACACACACGTGTGTGTGTGTGTGTGTGTGTGTGTTTCTAGCTCATTAAACTATAAATTCAGGGCCCCCTGGGTGGCTCAGTTGGTTAAGCAGCTGCCTTCAGCTCAGGTCATAATCCCAGGGTCCTGGGGTTGAGCCCCATGTCCGGCTCCCTACTCCGCGGAGATCCTGTTCCTCCCTCTCTCCGCCCCACCCCCAGTTCATTCTCTCCCTGTCTCACTCACTCTCGCTCTATCTTAGATAAATTAAATAAATAAATAAAAATCTTTAAAAAAAAACTTTTAGAAAAAAATAAATTTAAAGAAGAGGATGAGAATACATCTGTCTCACATCACTACAAATTGTTAGCGGACCTGTCCAAAGACAGCCCTGTTAACCCCTCAGTACTTAGGAACAGGTTCTATAGAGATAGAATCAGTATCTATTCAGCGTATTCGGTCACCAAGGGTTTCTACTGAGCTCTGAAGCCCATTCCATAGACGGGTCTTATTCGGGGAAGAGGTTTTCCTTCTTGCCCAGGAAGCGCCAGTCTTGCCCTCAGGTTGGGCCAATTCACAACTGATTCCTGTCCATCTACTCTAAGACAGAGTCCCAAACTATCACAATTTTCACAATTCCTAACATATTTGTTCACAAGTTCACTCAAGTATGATATGCTTATGCATATGATAGCCGTGTCCACACTTCTTACTTGTCGTGTAAAATATTAACCTGAGAAGCTCAGACTTGAAGTTTATCAGTAAGGAAACCATTATAATTTTGGATGGAATATCTAAGAAGCAAAGAGGCCCATTATTTTGTCAGAGCAAACAATTGCCCTTTAAAATATGGGGACATATTTGGGGACAGGCTTTCTGGGAACATGCACATAGAATGTAAAAGGTTACTAAATTAGCAATGCTGTGAGACCACCAATCATAGAGGTTTCTAAACACTTTGAAGATATGAAATGGTTCTATGGTGCTTCATTGAGCTCCACTCTGTTGTTGTATCTTTTTAAAAAAGATTTTATTTATTTATTTGAAAGACAGAGAGAGAGAGAGAGAGAGAGAGAGCCAGATGGGGAAGGAGAAACAGGCCCCCCCCCGAGCAGGGAGCCCAATGCGGGGTTCAGTCCGAGGACCCTGGGATCATGACCTAAGCCGAAGACAGATGATTAACTAACTGAGCCACCCAGGCGCCCTTGTTGTTGTATCTTTAAGTACACATTGTGTCCTGGGATCCGTCATAAAGATGGAATCCACTCACGTCGAGGCATCTAGCCCTGGGTTGGATGTTGGAGATTGGGGAGTCTCTGGGAGGTAATTAGGATTTGACTGCCCCAGCCCCCAACCTACTGGGGAGACCCATCATGTCGGAAGACCCATCCAAAGGGTATCCACGGGATCAGGCTATCGCGCCAAATTCAGGCCCTCCTGATTCAAGATCCTGAAAGTGTTTTGTCAAGACACTTTCAAGTTGTAAAATGAAAAACAAATTGAATAAAAAGCTCAGGTGGACTTTTCCAGTTTTAAGTTCTTGTGTGCTGCTCTAACCTGGAGAGAATTCCTTGTCTCCTATTTGGTAGTCTTTGAAAACAGGCACTAAGGGGATGGTTACCGTTTGGGCCAGGAAAAATGTGGATAGAAAACGGGTTTCTCAAAATACGTTATTGGGATTATAAGAATGCACACGCACACGTGTGCACACACACACACACTACCTATATGTATGTATACCAACATACCCATATACACGTATTATCAACAGTTAAAATTCTATGTATGAGCATTTTATATACATGGCTATCTGTGAATATTTGAGGTTTTTAGAAACATCTGAATACAGCTTTTTGGTCTTATATTTAGCACTGGAAGGAGGCCAACCTGGTGGTAAGGTTGGTCCTTCCCAGGAGAGAAGGAAAACCTCTCCTCTGAATAAAAGCTGGTCTCAAACCTGCAGCTGCTGGCCACCCAGTCTTGCCGTGGGAGGGCCGCCCTTTCCCCTCTCCCAGCAAAACCCACAGAAGGAGCCGGAGCCGGTGCTCCAACCTTCTTGGCTGCCCGCATAGACTCCACCCCTCAGGGCCCTGAGGACCCTTGTAAGTGCAAAGGGGACCTCGCAACACCTAACACGGTGACGGGAAGGAGTCCACTATCCACAAGGACAAGAGAGTGCCACTCCCACCCTGCCATTTTCTCCCTCATGACTGGAAAGACCAAAGCTTAACTAAAACCCAACGTAGTAGATAGCAGGCACCACATTCTTAGGAAAGCACGGGAGATGAGCCACCATACCAAGGTCCTCACTTCTAGGCTCCAAGCCAATCATGTTCTAAAAAAAAATCCTTACTCCCCAGACTGCCTGTCACTTTTTAGTCCTTACATTCATAATAGACCTGACTGCTGGGAAGCTATGAGTTTCTGTGCCAACCTAATTGGCATTTGGCATTGCTGCACTCTTCTGGCCACGGGATGACTCAGCCAATCGCTTCTGATCTGGAAGGTCCCCGTTGTTGGGGAGACCAGGGGTCCTGCGGCACCTACCGCTCACCCTGGCTTGCCTGCGGGACAGCACCAAGGCCCTCCTACCCCCTCAGGTATTGCTGAGCTTCTGAGAAATGATGCAGGAGTCACCCTCCTTCCCCCAGAGAGGGGTAAACATCCACAGTGACCTTTGATTCACTGGGAGCCCCTCCGAAGGAAACAGAGCCGCAACATTTATGAATTCTCTTCCTTTCGCAGGAACTGCCTTCGGGTACTCATAATTTATG